>JAYDZK010000028.1:9440977-9462084 GCA_034509185.1 Euphonia xanthogaster
AATATAAAAACCTATTAGATTCTCTAAAACAGTTATTTTGAATACTTTAGAAATCAACAAAATGTTCCTCCTTATAACAAAGAAACATTTGTTTAATATGTTGAAGCAAATGGATTTTCTCCATTAGTGATTAGACTCTTTCTTCAGTTTTTTTCTGATTAACACATTTTGATTGTCAATCAAATTTTAAAACTCTGTACTTACTATCCAAACAGCTACCTAGAATTTCTTCCTCTAGTCACGTTCTTGCCATAAAATAAATTAATGACACACTCAATCATTCATTTAGCACATGAAGGAATGTTCCTTAATAATAGTTTTTGTATTAAACAGCTAAATTTGAAATATAATTGAAGTCTATCTAATTATAATAGTCACATACACTTATACAGTAGGTGTTATCATAAATTTTCATAACTGAGACTTTCTGTATCCTCACACTCATGCCAATAATTTGAGGTACATACAGTATTGCAGCCAGATGCCTGGTGAGAAAAAGAAGAAAAAAAAAACCTTTGAAGCTGTACCTAATTTTGAAAAGGAATCTCCTTTTTTTCTCAAATATCTGCTGATATCCAGATCTGTCTGTCTACACACCTGCAGTCCTGAGGTCCCGCAGCCAAGAAGGAAAGTTTCTGTGTGGCGTCCTAGAGGCAGTAGAGCAAATTCTTTGATGGGGAGACATGGTTGTGATTTTTATTTAATGGTCTATAAAATCTGTCTAACATAGCATAGCATGGCCACCAAACAACACAAAGCACTTTGAAGGGCATTTTTGCTCAGCAATTGCAACAACTCAAAAGATTTGATTCAAGAGTTCCCCGGGGTGCAAGATCAGACTCACAGGCAGGGAGCTGTGAGCTGAGCACCCATGGACCTGATGTTGACCCAGAGGACATGAAAGCTGGCAGGGTGAACCCTTCTGTTGCTGTGTAGCTGCATAATGGGATATTTTTCTTACTTTTCTGGAGAATCTTTTTCCAATCTTATTTCTCAATAGTTGATGCTGTGTTATTGGTATGCTTTGCTATGTTTTGGATTACCTCCTACCATTTGGCTTCATAATGAGTTCCAATAGGAGAAGATAATCTCTGAGTTCAACACATTCTTTAAATCATCTGCATATGAGGGAGGCAGAAAATAGCTCCATATTTACATTGCAGCTTGCACCAACTTCATTTTCTTTCTGTGTGGAATGAGTGGCTTGTGCGGTTCAATTGCAGGAGAGTTAATGCTCAATAGACAAATAACTTTAACAACTTTAAAAACTGGCTGAAATAACCATGGTTCTGCTGGTTTGGCAGCTAATGCATGGTCTGAGGTATGTTTTGTTTTGTTTTTCCTTCATTTACAGAGCTAGTGCTAAAGCTGTTAAACTTTAGGTCACCTAAACATCATTGGCAATTCATATATGCTCTGGGAGTTTTTGTCCTCTGACACAAAATGCTACAGTTTAGCATTACTAAGCAGCTAACACCTACCAAAACAATATCTGACAAAGACTTTCTCCTTAATAAAAATAAAGAAATAGAGTAGCATTTTAAAATTACTGCACCATGATTATTCATAAACACTTTTTTCATCCTGCAGAGCAGACATTAGTAGTTCTAGACTGATCAGACTATTTTTGTAAATCCCATATTTTTCAAGTTTCTTTCTTAGATACTGTATAAAATGTTATGAGAAGCTCAAGTTCAGCTTGTGCTAGAATTAACACTGCAGTTCTGACTAACCATTACATTCTTGAACACGAGGCAGTTTGTGGCAGGCTGTAATTCTGGCAGCAATCAGCAGAGATTTTCTCATGACTTTTAAACAGGTAGGTGTGACATCAATTGATCTTTGCCTGTAGGAGAACTACAGAAAAAGTAACGACAGAGGCTCACAGTCCATCAAACCTACTCTAAGGAGTGCTGCTTTGAAGGCACAAAGGTCTCTTCTAACACAAAACAACCTGCTCCCTGTTCTAAAAATAGGAGCTCCATTTGAGACACCCAACGTTCTCTACCACCTACATGCTGTGTCTGCAGCTGTATCTTGCCAGTGACAATGCAGTGCTGAAATAATCTGCACTGCAACAGCTCAAATCTCTGGATTCACAACTTGCAGGGACACAAAGAGTCAGGTGTTCTAAAATGGCTTGAAATGTGATTTGCTACCCATCCAGGCAATACAATGAAACCCAGGAAAAGTCCAATAGAGTATAAGCTAAAATTTTAATTAGGTGAAATAAATTATTTTAGCATGCCTTTCTTCTCAACACCCATTTTGAGATAATTTCCAGAATCCTCATGAACTGCAAGAGTTATGAATGAGTGCCTTTTGTCACATGAAAGGCAGAAACTGAATTTAACCCCTGATTCACACCACCATATCTATGGATTCTTTTCCTTCGGTAAGAATGTAAGTTTATCCTCCTTCTAAAAGGCATTTTTCCACCATCTAAAGGTCATGTGCATATGAGAAATGTACACTAGACCAGGTAAGCAGGAGAACCTGAGCCAACATATATAAATTATAACATGTAAGTCATGTTATAGTAAAACAGTTTAGTTATCTTCATAACCTGAAAATAGTTTCTTCCTCTTTCAATTACAGAAGAACAATCAGTTTATTAATAGGTAAAAGCACTTTGAAGTTAAAGCTCAAGATAAACCACATAGCAGATTTAGTGCAGTGAGTTTGATTGAATATATGCTTTAGTCTCTTTGAGAAAGCCAACCCTGAAAATTATAACATGAAAGGAGACCAAAGTCTGTGCTTAGTCCATCCCAGGAACATTTTTAAAGCTAGCAGATTTGCTTTATTCTTTCACACATTTGTGTAAGTTTCCTGAAATGACTATTGCTAGTTATTACTATTGCTGGTTCTAACAGTTTATTCTGAATGTTGACTATCATCCCCTGCATATGTGAAACAGCACATTGTTAAATTATTTATCCATGATGTGTGCTACCAGGAACTCAGACTCCAGTCTTATTTGGAGTTTGAATTACAGTAAGTTTTAACACCTTATAAGATACAATACTCCCTTGGAGTCCAAGTCCTACAATAATTTGCCAACAACAATGCAATGTTAATTGATGACAATAATGCATCAGGCTGCACAGAAGAGGTTTGGAAGAGCAGCTCCATAAGGGTTTGTTTCCAGGTCTTCAAGAATAAGATGCTAAATCTACATTCAGCTGTTAAATAAACAGCTTGAGTTTACAAAATCCTCCTCATCTTCATTGATTCAATCTGGTTGTAGGATGGGAGAAGAGTCAGACACAGCTTAGGAGCAGCATTTTTGCACCTTATCTCCTGAGGCACAGGGAAAAGTGGCCAGTGCCAGTGACTGTGTCTGGCTTTATAGGATATAAAGAAGTCTATGAAACTCATACCTAGACAGGTCACTGTGGCTTTGCAATAAATTCTGCCTTAGAGAGATCTGAAAAGTGATGCTGAGACCATGCCCTGTGAGGTTCTCCTGAGGATGTACTTTTCTCAAGAGGAATGCAGTGGCTTAATCTACTCAGAAATTTATGCACAAAGGTGGGAGCCAAGAAGAATGCCAAGCTGCTACCCTCTAAACATTTTCATAAAATAAAACTTCCTTTTTTAGGTGATCTGTTGTTAGGTGAAATTGAAACCTTGAAAGGAAAACTATTAAGTCAGGTTTAGATAGATCAGAAATAGCTTCTTACCCCAGAGTCTGTCTGAGCTCCAGAATTCACTGCATTTGCTCATGCAATAATGAATATATTTTAACTGAGTTATCCACTTCTGGTCTCCTGCATACTCCCATAAATAGGTCCACTTTTGAATCACAAAAATCAACAGCAATCAAGCACATAAATTACAAAAGGATTGAGACTTTATTTTCAGTCTTTTCAAAATAAAATCAAAACTTCAGTGGTCTCATGTTTAGTTCCCTTTTAAAAAGAAAGTCCTTTAAAAAGAAATCCTATAATTCTTCTGCAAAATTCTTAAAGTATAATAGTACATGTATATCTGGCTAATGCCTAGACTTTGAACATGTGCATTACTTAGACTAATTAGGTGACTTTATGAAAGAATTCTTTGTTTTGCACATTGGATAATACGATTCTGAGCTGTATTTACTCTTGTTACCACTGGGTTGGATGAGTGACGTACTTCTTGCAGCTGTAAAAGGTTTTCTTTATACCAGTTTTGCAATGAATTTACAGTGAATGCTGAAATCTGTTATTACTTCTGTATTTATGATAGGCTGAATAACAAATTTACTTATTTCATTTAATGGAAGCCTTTCCCTACCTGTGATTTTATTCAAAATGTTTTATTTGCAACTTGAAAGGAAATCAGAGAGGTGCATCTAAAGATACTGTTATCACAGCCTGTCATACAGCTCTCTGGTACAGCTTGCTAAAGATGATGGCTGAGATTAAATACAGCCCACTTGGCAAAGGGCAGATGGCAAACAATTGCATTTGACCTTTGTCAAAGAATGCTCATTCACAACTGCCTTTCATCACGTCCTCCTACATCTTTCCTGGGGGACCAAAAAAAAGGCACTGGCATGTTCTGTGTGAGCGTGGCTGAACTGCTGCCCTGCTTGCTAACACCGTGTGAGCACCACTGTCAGTGCACATCCTGACAGCTACTGTGCCCTGACAAAATCTCTAATAATAACCACATGCCAGGCTTTCAACTTTTACCCAAACTCTGCTCCAGAGCCTTTTTAACATGATTTGTAGTAGCAGCACACAAGCGCTAATAAAGTACAACTTGGAAAAATGGCACTTCATTTAACTGCATAAGATTTATAACAATATTTTCTATTTGACTCAAAGTTGGACTCAGATCTGAGCAGTCAGCAAAGTGAACTGGGTGGTTAACTCCAAGATTGTGAGATTAGGTATTTCTTACTTATTTCCAGCAACCAGTGAATAACTTTAAACCTCAGCACACAGTTCATGGTTGTCTGCTCTATCAACAAACATATATCAAACTAGAAATTCAAGCAACTTAAACAGCCTCTTAATATTTACCTATATCAATTATTTTTTCTTTATCAATTATTATTTTTACTGCAATAAGTAAATATTCTGCAAACACTGCTGGTTCATGAGGATGCAAATATCAGTGTCTCAGGTAACAGCACATGAATAGTACAAGTGTGTTAAAAGCACCCATGGCTATATGGTAATTTACATCACTGGTTTTTCCTTGGTTATGGTGAAATAGATGTAAATACAATTATTTCCCCCTCTTAAGCACCTTTTATAAAGTTGAGTGAGCTTGGTTGGAATGTAAACATTTTGCCTCTGTTTTCAGTGTATCACTAGAGAAATATAATTTTGAAACATATTAGGACCAAATCTGAAATGCAGAAACCACAATCACACACATTGCATGAGAGACAAGGCCAATTCTTTCATTTCCCCCAAACCAGTATATGAAGCAGTGGTTTTCTGATATCAAGAGAGATTTTGAGAGAAAATGCTTGAACGAAGAACTTTTTTTTTACATTTAATGAACAGTCCACAGAAATCATGTGCAATATATAAATAGACAGGACACGTGGGACAGCTCTGTGTTGCCTAATCAGGAAAATGAAGTTGAAAGATCAGATGGCAGCCTTTCTGCGGCTGCTCTGTGGAAAGCCCACAGCTAATCTAACCTGGAGATGTGACACTGAACAGCCAACGCCCCAGATGCCTTCAGCAGTGTCAGGCCATGGGGCAGTGTGTTCCCAGAGAGGTGCTTTGCCCATCAGTTCACCTTTCCTCCTCCTGCCAGATGAGATTGATAGATCACACCCACCCAAAAAACTCTGTCCTACACACTTGAGAGTAGGCTCAGGTTACTGGGACATTGCTGCTGACTTCATCCATGTAATCAGGTAAGGATCACCTCTAAGGACTAAATCCAAAGCACCACAGGGAGTTTTCTTTCTATTATCATGGATTTCAGCAACCAGAGACTGACAGCTGAGTAATTTGTGTGGAATTAGTACCTTTCTCATCATGTCAAAGCCAGTGCCAGTCTCATCTCAGGCTCTCCAGTCTTTGTCTAAGGAGTGTGCTTGGTAGCAGTCTGTTACCTCCCCCTGAACTCACTCCTTCTTTAGTCATTTCCAGGATTTGGCCTTATGGCTTTTTACTAACTCCAGGTAAACCACAGCTTGCCAACCCGGAATTTCTTCCCTTTCCTGCATGTTTTATAGCCCCACTTGTCCCACAAGCTAAATAAGAACTGCTCTAAAATGAATGGACAGTGCCTATCCATGGCTATGGAGAAAAGAGCAACCTGAACCATAAGTGGGACTTGCAGAAATTATAAGCTTTTGAAATTTAATGCAAGAATAAATTGTCTCCATAATGTCATACAGAAGCAGAGCAGTGTGCCCAAAAGGTAGCACATGTTTTATAGCCCACTGACTCTCAAATGCTAGGGTTAATTTACTGGGAGTTACTGGGACTTCTCACATGCTAAAGTACTTGGCTGAACTGTGACAAGATGAAAGGAGGTGAAAGTAATGAGCAGCTTGAGGGTGTATATTTGTTTTAGTCAGAAGACTTTATCATTGACTTTAATGGTGCCAGTCCTGTATACCCCAAATTAAAGTGAATTAGGTATTTGCATATATTATAGGCTAATAAGCCACTTTCCAAGTGTAACTGGACATAAGCATCTGCAGTGCCACAGCACCACTGGACTAACTGCTACATCTTGAGCAGATTATGATGGGTTCCTTTATGATTTTACATCTGTATGCCTTACATTAGCCTGATAAGCTCAATTTTAAGTTTTTCAGCTGTAACAACAGCTGAACTGACAACCAGTAAACTAAAGGCATGGGAGTTTTGTTTGGGTTTTTTCCTTTTTTTCCTTCTGTTTCATTTGTTCCTTTAATTTATTTATTTATACCTATTTTACAGCTTTGTTCAAATTTGTATCTGTGGCAAGTTTACAGCACACTGTGCTTAACGCTGTAAAGCCAGACTGTTCTCTCATATGTACTAAAGCTTTCCACATTATGCAGGCTGTGTTTTATTTCACTGTTTGGAGGACATTTTATGAAATCAGCAGCTAGGCGGAAGGAAATCATTTGCATACTTGGCTCCATACACCTGGAATTCCTTAATTTTAGGGATTAACAAAATGAGTCTAATAAAAAGCATAGGGCCTTGTTAATCAGCTCTGTAAACTCCCTTCATTAGCTGTTACTTGCTGCCAACATGAGTGCACATTTCAGGAAATTTACATTGTGCAGGTCAGTTATTACTATTTTATGAACTGATTTCTAATTTTATGTGACACAGTTTGTGTTTTTAGTGTTCCTAAAAGTTAAATAACATTTTTTTAAAGTCTTGGATAGTGTGTGCCCTTGTGCAGTCTCATTCATGACACTTTCCATACATTAGGTCCATAATAACATCAGTTTACTGAAACTGACAATACAATATAGTGTCAATAATATGAACAGATGCTTTGTATTGGCGTTGATGTGGAAAACTTTCCTTCAGACTATAAAGTATGGGTTATAAACACCTGTAGTTTTGTCATTGTTTGTTCATTTTTTAAAACCAAATTAGGAAAAGATTTCTAAACTTATTATGAAATCCAGTAATCATAATCACTTTCTCTTACTAGATCCTGCTAAAGTACAGCTCAAGTTTTCATGGTAGTTACTACTTGTTCACACATTGAAGGCCTGATCTGAGTCTACTGAAACATTTGGAGACATTTTCCCAACAGATTTCAACTATCTTCCACAGGTCCTTGATTTCAAGGAATATTTGGGAACTTGATATTTCCTTTTCTAATAAAACAATGAGAATCTTATATATATTGGTGCTATGCTTATAGTGATGAAATTCCTCCTTCCTTCTCCTCAATTCTTTCTACCTCAAAAATAAGATTTTTGGAGTTTTATCAACTGAATTTGATGCCTACTATTCAAGGTTGCAAATCTCCTGTTCCAGTCATGTAGCAGCCATGAAACACAAGTTTTTCAATACATTAACTTTTTCCTGCCTGCTGGATTCTCTTTGGACTTTGAACAGACTCTGTCCAGACATGCTGACTTCACAAATGTTACTTGACTTCAAGTTAATATCTTGCATTTTAGAGCAAAGCAAGTTTAACCAGTGAGGGGAAACTGCTCCATCTCTACAGTGCAAGAAAGTGTCCCAAGACCTGGAGTGCCTTGGCCTGGGGGTCTGACACTTCACAAAGAAATAAATGGTGAAGGCTGAACTAAAGGAAAAGGTGATTTGTGACTGGGATGTGCTCAATCTCCTGATCAACCTCCTGCCCTTATCAGTATTTTAACATTTCATCACATCAAGCACACAAAAAGTAGCTGAAATAACTTTAAGTGGAACAGACTGATCTGTGATTTCCAAAAGTAGCTGGAATGCAAAAAAGAAGAAAAAAGCTTAATTTTAAAGTAGCAACAGGGGTAAGATTCTGATGGATATTCTGAGAGAAAGCCAAGAGACTAACTCCAAATAAATTATTCATTGTGAATTATTCCATTCACTCTCACATTGTTACCTAACCCACAGAGGTATCCTGGCAATTAATAGGTGCAAGGAAATGCAAGAGATGGGTCACATGATTAACATACTAAATATTATTGTTATATTTTTTTTCATGTATATAAAACAAACCAAGCAGACAATTTTTCAGAAGTTGAGGTTCAGGGGAATTTCATACTGGTTTTGAGAACTGTCAGAGTACATTCATAAACCTTTATCTTCTGGGAAAATGAGCATACTGTGGTGGATTTAAGTTAGAGCAATGTGGCAGGTATACTGATTACAAGGTTCTCTCAGAGGCTGGCTCTGTACTAGGTGGCTCTATTACAGAAGAAGTTTGTTATCTTTTTCTCTTTCCCCACACCTTTTGTGTAATTTTATGGTTATTTGGTGTCTTTTAGGTAGTTCTCAAGAAGTGTTAGGGAAAAATCTTGAAGAATTTCAGAAAATTTTTGGTGGTGAAAGAAGAGGACAATGACTTTTTCAGAAGCAACTTCAGTTATTAGAGTGTTTTTTCCCTTCTGGAATTAAACTTTTCTCAAAAACGTAACTTGCTTTTTCTGCCTTTAAGAGGATGGATTTTTTTTTTCTAGAAACTAAAGAGTAGCTTTTGCAACTCTGTCTTTAGTACTAAGAAATAATACCATGTCATCTTTCTTATTGCTGGAGCTTTGGCAAACTGTGTAAGTACATACAAAAAGCCAACAATCTAATTCCCAAATATTAAAAATCAGATGAAATGACTCAGCACTGGAGCAATCTAGATCCATGGAAACACATGCAGAAATCAGAAAACGTTGCCATCTCAGATAAAACGTAATGGACTTCCAGAAATCAACAAAATCCTAACTCTGTGAGCAAAATTCCTTGGTACCTGAACTAGAGTACACACTACAGAGAAGAAACAGCTCTTAGAAATCCCTGGCAACTGAAGACACACTGTATAGTGGCTGACCCCATGAAACAGCTCCAAAAGTAGTATCTAACTTTTTTTAAATGTAACTAAATTAATGGGTTTAGTATTTTGAGCTACTCAGTGGGATGAATAAACTGCTTTATGCTGCCACAAAGCAGACTAGAAACTCTACATCAGGCCTGACCTTAAAAGCATAGTGTTTTTTAAAATGATGATAGCATCCATGCAGGGCTCAAATAAGAAGCCCAAACCCTTCACCACATGTCCTTGTTTTAAGCTAAGGGATACATTAAGAACCAGGAGAAATATACTCTCACTATTCTCCTTTAGAGGACTGTAGAGATCCAAACTCTCTAGAGGTCAACAGAGGACAAAGAATGGACAGGCTGTTCTCAACTGTTTGTCACCTTAACTGGGAGTGTATCTAAACCCTCCTTCCCCTTCACAGAGACTCCTGTTTTCTCAAATATTTTGTTACAAATGACAGGGTTTATACACAATTTTAGGAAAGGCTGGGACATTTTCAAAAGCTTCTTCAGATGCTCCCCTACTCTGCACATCTATTAACCAGCCTTATAAAAAACACTTCACGCACTTCTGGGTGTGTGTTTTATATCCTCACAAACCTACACTTCACCCTTAGCTTCCCTTGAAGACAAGTCCAACAGTAAAGAATAAGCAAAAAGTTGAGCAAGAAAGGAAGGCAGGCAGTTCCCAAGCTGCCAGTCCCAGCACAGGGGCTTGGCTGAAGCAGAGGGAGCACACAGCACACTGCTGCTCGTCAGCCTGCTGCTGCAGCTTTGTCTGGTGTCATTGGGTTGCTGTCCAGCTACAAAAAAATGCTGCCTAAAGAAGAGCATATTGCCAATGCTGGCTGCCAACCTTAGAGCTAGTGATAATCCAAACAGCACAAAGTGCCCATTATCAGTTCCTTCTCTGAACGGCCCATTAAAAACAGCTGTGCAGATAAAAGAACTGGAGAACTTTGTAGCAGAAATTAAGCAGAGAGAGAATGTGGTGGTTGGAGCCAACCACAGCCATTTAATTTCTGTGAAAGAAGAGTGGAAAAAAAAGGAAAAAGAAAAACAGGATAAGACTCCAAGTTATGAATGGGAAAGGAAAGTTGTATGCCTGCCTAAAGCACTGAAAACCATTGTGGAAGAGGATTTCTGAAGACAGGAGGTCTTCATTAAGATTTAGGGGCTAATCCTAGAGAGTCTCATTGCTCTGAACAGGCAACACAGATACCAACACCTGAATGGCAGCAGGCAAATGCAGACGCTACCACCTTCCCACACACACACATTCCCACAGAGGCACCCATGCACGGGATTCCCCAGAGGAAAATTCTCTGCCCTGCTGCAGCAGAGTCACTGGGGAGCAAACTAAAATCCTCCCTGCATCAGCCAAATGATTCACAGAAAGTTATATAAGACTTTGGGCTCTCTGTTTATCAGGCTGTGCCTCCAAAGCAGTGAGGAAATATTGGCAGCTACGTGCTTGGAGCCCCTGGATCCTTTCATGTCTCAGCCCAGCCATAAACAGACGCAGTTTGCTCTGCGCGAGCCTCAGCTCTGCAGACAATAGAGCTCCCCCTCCTCCGCTCCTGAAAGTGCATTCAAATCATTTCCAAATAATTTATGAGCATTGCTCTGCTAGAGCATGTCCTCTAGCACAGCCTGTTGGAGACACACAGAGGCATTGCAGGCTCACCCAGGCAGTCTCTTACCCAAATCTCCACTTCACCTGGGAGTTTTTTCCCCTGGACACTGGAAAGGCGAAGGGCAGCTGCCACTGGGGACTAAGCTCCTCAAACATGTACAGTATGGAGGGGAGGAGGGGCTGCTGCTGGAGAAAACATAACTTTGAAAATAAACTGATGGCATAAAGAGTCTTTGAACTCATTTTAAGGGCAGTGGTCATTATGGATTCTTAACTGAGTACAAGTGCTTGTCGTTGGTATAGCTAATAGCAGGAAAGGAATATTCTGTGGTATTATTTCTTCTAAGTTCTCACAATTAATTTTTGAGTCTTTTTTTCCCCCTGAAGTGTAGGCAACCCTTTAAAAAGATCTTTTCTGGTCTTAACAATTAGATTGTAACAACTTTCTTTCTGACAGTTCTGACTACCCCCATTTCAACTGTGTCTGGATTTGCTCACAATTTCTTAGGGGTGTATAACCAATCTCTTTTAATTCATAATGCTATATGCAATTATTTGAAGAAAAGGTCTGTGTAAAGACTGCTGAATCTTGAAAATATTGTTGCAGTATCACTTAATATTAGTGGCTTAAATCTGGTCAGAAATAATTTTACAAGCTACTTTAGACATCTTCAGAGATTTCTCATGCTAATATTGTATTGGAATTTCCCCAAATTCTTTGAAAGCCTATCAATTTTTTCATGATGTGGCTGAACTAAAGGAGAGCTGACATAAGGTGGCTAACACAAGAACTTATGCCTATTTTTTGCAGAAGAACAAGTTACTGCATCCCTCCCTGTGTTTAGAACAGGATGTAAAGCTCCTTTTTGATTTAGCTTTCCAACAAAAACAAAAAGAAAAGGGAATTTAAAAGAAAAAGAAGGAAGATGTGAATAATAATAAATAATCCAATCCATCTGTTTCAGAGGGGAGCCAGGAGAAGGAACCTAGACCACAGTGGTTCCTACTAACAAAACCTGTGTGTACATTCAGGAGTGTTAACGTGCCCTGGTGATGTGTGGTAATTGTATACATAGACACTAAAGCATTTTTCCCTTCTCACATCAGGCTTCTCCATTTTAACCAGATCTAAAACATGCACCATCAGGAACTATTGCTTTCTCCATTTTTCAAAGAGCTAATAGATACTAATCATTGACCTCAGACTTGTCATACATCACTAGAAGGATGTTCTCCATAAACAACATGCTGGAGGTCATGTCAATGTCCACTTCCACCTCCTTTGATTTCTGCCCATCTGCAGCTTGCAGGCCAAATAAATCTCGTTAAACAGCATGTGCACAACTCTCTTAAACATTCCAGAGAACAAAGACAAAAGAAACAGTAATGGCCACAGTTATATAAAGCTGCAGCAGTAGCAAAAAAAGTCTACAGGTAGCTTGAGTTTCATAAGCACTGAAAACATAATCTATCATCAGGCAGCGTGCACCCTGCATGTGACTGCAGCTGGGGCACAGGCAGGCAATTTCTGATTTGATTTGTGGCTCAGTGCTGCAGGATGGTCTCTGCCATTCACCTCTCCCTTTGTGTGTCCCCTTTCCCACCCTGTGCTGCCCACTCCTGCCTCTTGTGCTGCTCTTAGTGCCCTTATGAGCAGATTCTACTGATAAACTTTCTAAACTAAGCCTTGTGAAAACAAACAAAAAAAACAAACAAAAACCACCAAAAACCAAGAACAACAACAACAAAAAAACAAAAACAAACAAACAAAAAAAAAAAGAAAAATAAAAACCCCCAAAGACCAAAACTTTATGCCCAGGAAAACAAGTTGGCTTGGCAAAGGTAGCAGAGTAATAGAATCAAACCAGGGAACTGCAACACGAGGAACAGGGAGCCACTCTCTCCAACAGCAATCACCCGTACTCTGCCTGTGTCACAATCATTCTATTGCAGCCTGGTCACGTAGTTAATTTTTATGCCTGGAACAAGTAGAGCAGGAACAGATACATACTTCTTAAAAAACTGAGACCTTCACCAAATCCCTGAGGATCCACCAAAATCCACATCAGTCTCCAAATCTTCTTTTTAAAATAAGTTAAGAATGCAAATGGACAAAGGAAAGAAGCAGTATACTAAGATGTCAGAGAATATGCACTGATTCGCTAGTGAGGTGTTGGAACTGAATGGAGGGGAAAAAATAGAGTCCCAATAGGTCTGGGTTTAAATTTTAAAATTTCAAACCTGATTGATTTTAAAATTGTAAAGCTATTTTAATTAGCTACTTCAATTTCTAGCATTCTGCATTATCCTACTACCAAAATTTGCATCCCTCTAAAACTGTTCTGCTTTTTAAAAATTTTGATTTAATGGCAATGGAAAATTGCCACATACAAGGGCAGCCCAATGATTAATTGACATTCATACTGAAAACCTGCATCCAATTTGTCCTAGCTTTAACTTCTAGCTGTTTTCCCTTGCTACCCCTTTTTTTATTAAAGAAGCCCTTCTGAATGTGAAGTCTTCTCTCCAGAAGATAATTACACACCTTGATCAAATCACTACTTAACCTTTTCTCCAATAAGCAGAATGGATTTCATTTCTCAGGTACCACTGCTGTCCCAGAACTTGAATAATTTTGTTTGCCTCTTAAGCTTCTCCAATTTTATTATATTTTATTCAGAAATTTTTGAAGTATCTTTTCGTCAGCTTTGAAGCAGTGAAGTTCACCCCATGTTCAGCTGCTGCAGTCACTCCTTTCCTGCCTTGAGCTTGTATAAAATTACAGCTACTCTGTCCTTAGTGTTTTAAAAATCCTCATTTACATGAATTCCAAGAGCTCTTCATTTGCGTTAGTTTTTAAAAATCTTGGAGTTCAGCCACTGCATCACAACATTTGGGAGATTGAAATTGAAGTTATCAGTCTGATTTAATGCACTTTGATGACTTTCCAGAACTAGGAGGCTGTTCCAAAATTAAACTACCCAGTGCAAGTGGCACTCCCACACTGCTGCCTGACACAACACTTCTCTGGAATTGCAGCTGGACAGACTTTCCTCATAAGTTTCAATTCTGTCAATGCTACAAATTACTAAGACTTTATTTCCAGATGTAAAATTGATTGAAAACATTTTTTAAAATTTATTTTCCCTCACTTTTGACAACTTATGGAAACACCAGCTTATAAAGTGGAATATAATTAATGGATAACAGCTCTCTAAACGACACTCCATTCAAGTGAGATGTTGTAGGGAATCTGAATTGAATGCAAGACTTAGACAAGATTCCACCTGGCAACACTGAATCTGTCCCTGTTCATTGCAAAGGACTGGGAATAGTAACTCTTGTATACAAAATTATTTCATATCCAGTGCAACCTTAATTTCCAAGCAAAAAAAATGGATGAAGAACACTATGAAACAGAAAGAAAGCAGAAAGTTACTTGTGGATTAAAAAAAAAAATCAAACAACAAACACGAACAGCAAAACACAACCAAACACACAACAAAAAAGCTTGTTTCTTTTCTATGGAAGAATAAAAATTATTTTCCTTGTAAAGCTATGACCATATGCCAGGCCTTTGGGGCACAGTGTGAGTAAAGGCAAACATCTTCTGGTTTTGCTCTACTCCAACTTTATTCTGAAATATGCACTCAAGACCTCCCTCCCATTGTTCTCCTTCTGTTGTATATAACTTGCTCTTTTCAATTTTGCATGAGCAAAACAATTATTTAAATATATACACCCCCAGTTCTGGGCAGTCCTTTCAAGCAGGACTCTCTTCTGCATGAGAGAGGTGCTCTCTATGAACTATAGGGTCCATTTCTTTAATTGATTTATTCCTGCTCTTGTGAAGAGCTGTCCTGATGGGATATGTTCACGTGGTTTTCCCTACTCCGATTCAAGCAAACCAAGCCACTTCTATGGCACCTTATGGAGTCCCTGGAACAGACAAAAACCGAGAGCCTGATGCTCAAGGCTCAGCCCCCAGGCAGCCACTTCTGCTCAGATCAGCAGCAAAAGATGTCTGGTCAAAACTTCAGCTGGCAACCAGCTAGGCGCACTGAACTCTGATAAAAGCATGATGACAACTTGGAAGAAGTGTGACAAAACCCATTCTTTACATTTTTTCCTAACCACTTGCAAGCTGAGGCAGCTGTCCCTGAGAGGCCAAGGCAGAGCTGTCAGACCCCTCAGTGCTGCCCTGGGTGAGGTGGGCACCTGCACCCTGCCAGGGGCACGGCTCTGCACCCACATGGGAATTCCTAAATATGGAAATCCTAAATTCATGAATTCCTAAATATGTTCTTCAAAGCTAACTTTGGGAATACTAGAGCTCACATCCTCTTATTGCACTGGTATTAGTGAGGACAGAGAATGGCACCAAATAAACACTCAAGGGGAGATTTTGTCACATTGTTAATGCTCTGCCATTAATCCCGATGTTTGGCTCCACAACCAACCCTCTGTTTGGTGATGGCTGTCTTTGAAGGTTGCTCTCAGTCTTTGAAAATGCTAATTGTCAAGCCAACATTTACAGAGGAAGTCATAAAATGAAAGGTTATTATCTCCTGGCCTTGCTCTGATGATAGAAAGAGGCCTCACAGAATAGTTTTCTAATAAAAGCTTCATGCATCTTTGTGGATGGTGGCAAGTACAAACAGATTAAAGAGCCAGTCTGAAAAAGAGCATGAGATGGACAAGCAAAGGCTCTGCAGCCTGGCCTCCATCTAGCTGGGAAGATATTCACTCTTGATTTCAAATGATGGAGAATCAGCATTTGAAAACACCTCTTTAAACTGCCTAGTGGTTAATTTATCATAATGTTAGGTTTGTATATAATTTTTGATTCAAGTTTCTTTAACACACTAACTTTTTTAGGCACTGTCACTTGGCTAAAGGATGTTTTTTATCATTTATTTCCTTTTCCCTGTCCTGATTAAATTGTCCATTTTTAACACACTTATAGGGCATTTAAATGCACTGAATTCCTTAAATCCCACAATGGACTTGCTGTCAAGATCCTGAAGTACTTTTTAATGGCTTTTTCCAAGTTTTTTATCTTTTTTTTTTTAATAGAAAAAGTAAAATTAAAAAAATACTTGAAATATAAGTAATAATATTTCTTTTTTATATCCCAAGAGCTGGTTTTATTCTCATGCTCTTCTGCATGTTTATGTCAAATCTTTTCCAAGACCCTTTAAATAACCCAGCAAGTGCCTATTTTTGCAGTGTGATTTCCTCAGTTAGGAAGGTGTAATTGTGACACTGAATCTTGCAGAGCTGCTGTGCACGGAGAACAAGCAGCAGTTGTCACAGCAGCTGAAGCAAGGCAGCTCTGAGCTCTAATTTGTGGTTACTGCAAATAATTTCCTTATTGTTTGTTGTCATTAAGACACACAGTGAATTGATGCATAACCTGGCCTGGCTGTGATAACTGCAGCAATGCACAAACTCCAAACTGAGCACATGAAGGAGAATCAACCCCTGCCCCAGCTGAATTCAGGTGAGCAGACCCAAAGTGTGGGGTGAAAAACCCAGTCCTTACTGCAGCAAGGAGAAACTCAGGGCTAACAGACTGTGCAAGCATATGGTTAAAAGGCTCAGTTTTATCTACACAGCTCAGTACACAGCACTGTAGTTATAGATGAGGTTGTAACAACTCTCCATGACAAGGCACAGCAGCATCAGTGAGCACAGGCCAGAGAGAGAAAATGTCCCCATTTTGCCAGGTAGAGCACAAAGTAAAAAGCTCAAAGGGTTGAGGACAGAGACATAAAGGCAGAAGGAAAACGAGGAAGATTATAGTGAGAATTCAGCAGAGAAGAAGGTAGTCAGCTTTCTCTGAACTTGCACTCCAGTTTGGACAATTGTTAATAAAGTGTGCAGCGAGTTCACTCCTGCAAAGCAGCCACTCTGTGAGAAATTGGAGAGTTTCAAGACTGACAGCATGAACTCTTATTTTGTCTTTTCATATCAAAGCTGGAACTTAAATCCCAGTCATACTGATTTATCAGGTGTGCAGAAGAGAGAGTTAGGTCTAGGGTCTGGTGTCACTCACTAACTTTCATTTCCATAAGGTGCTAATTCAAAAAAGTCACAGGTTTTCAGCACATTTTCTCCATACCACAGCCTTCCCCTCTCTGGAATGTTTTTAGTGCTTCAGTCAAGCTGTAATTGAGGGAGGTGAGGTGTGCTATGTCCATTCCTGGTTTTCCATCATCCCTACAGCACGGGTCCCATTTGTTTAGCTGTGTTTTGATCTCCTAATTCACACCCCAGTGTGCAATGTCCCCGCCACTGAAAAATTCCTACCCTCTTCTCTCTGGCTCCTAAGAGGTGCCAAAGCAAACAGCTCAGGATCACACCACAAACTTCTGTTAATGTTCCAGGAAAAGAGATCCAGCAGTTCCTGCAGGCTGTTAGGAAGGTGACCGTGCAAACATGAGGATGCTAAAAGGATTAGCAGAGTGTGTTTGTACCACCTTTCTGAAGACAAGGGACTAAGAGAAGTTACCAAAAGGACTACAGAGTGAAAACCAATGAACTTGCTTATTAAAACGGAATTTTACGTCAATACCAAACACATATGGGAAGCATTATTATAAATATATGGATTTAATTCTTAATAGTAGCTTTAATTTACATTAAAGATACATATTAAGGATTGAGAATCTATCCACAAAGAAAAAATGCAGCAAAGCTCCTGTTATTGAGTTCTGTGGTCTGAGACTGAACCCCATAACAAGATTTTTAGACAACATAGATGAAACTGCATAAAAACTCCCGACTGCCTCTGTTATATGTGCTGTGCTCTCTTTGTATTGCAGGTCCTAATTAGGAGTGTATATTATTAAATATATTCAGAAATCACATTCTCAAAGTGAAGAAATGCTTATTCATTTCAATGCAGGATTTCTTAACGTTCCTTAATTTCACCTCTTGGAATTTTACACTGAATTTTGTCAGTTTATAAATTTACACTAGAGCATGCCAAAAGGAGGGAAAGAAAGAAAAGAAAACAAAAAAAAATCCCAGACCTTAAAGGCATTTTACCACAGAGACACTGAAAAATAAAGACCATTAGCAAAAAAGTATAATTAAATTAAAATGCCAGGTTCCCAAAGAAGCTCAGTAAATGGGAAATATATCAAACTGTGATAATACAAATGGGCAATTTCTCAAGGTGTGAGAAAGTCAATGGAATAAACTCTGATAATTTGCTGACTTTTTATGTACCAGGTAGAGTAATGACTTAAAAGTAAATTGCACAATGACAAATAAAGCAATATATTATGAACCACAGTTACTCCTCCTATTAACATCAGTATTTTAGGTATTATGGTGTAAAACAATATTAGGTATAAATAAAAGAAAGGGTTGTAACTGAGGTAGTGCTGCCTGCTGCTAGCAAAAAGAGCTGGACTTTCACATAATCACATAATTTTAAATTCTGTTGTGTGCACTTTCCCAGGAGTCACTTTGGCCCAGCTATTCTGAACACGTTTTAATTTCCATTCCCACCCTGACGACAGCAGAGGCTTTTTTTCTAAAATCAATCTTTCCACAGCCCTATAGACTTTTCAGAATATTCAAAATTACTTTTGGCATGTAAGTCCATTTTGCTAATTCCTCTTTTAGTGAGCAAATAACCTTTGGAAACCTGGCTCCAGGTGTTTATGTGTCAGGACAATATCAGCGCTGCCCCAGGTGCCCGGTGCCATGTCAACACCGGGGCCGCGCGGCGATGCTGCGGCTCTGCTGCCCTCTGCTGCAGCACAGCCCGGGACACGCCTCTTGCAAGGCAGCTCCGACCTTCCAAATTAAATTCCTAACGCACACACTGAGTCTGAACGCCCAAAAGCAGCGTTATAGGCAAGAGCAAGAAGGAGTTGCTATTCTATTAGTAGAAAAATGCTCAAAACAAGTGAAACCCTCCCTTCTCTTTTGGCTGTGACTGAAATACAACAGCTTGAGGTGTCATCCTGCACTCTGTGAGCTTGGAAGAACAAATCTGACAAGGAACAGAATAATTTTTTTAACATGTAAGACTAGAGAATATAATTTCCCTGAGAAAAAATGAAACAAGTGTATTTCTGGCCATTCTCCCTGTCTCCTGAGGATACAAACTGCTCTGCAGGGACACCTGCACCTGGGCCAGTGACAGAGGGAAGCAGTGGCACTGTAGCCACAGGAGGGTTGGGACACCAAGGTCCTGCCAAGATGCTGCACCCCAGGAGCTCCCATACCCTTCAGGGCTGCTGGGTCTTGTTGCTTTGATTTTTTAAGTCTTTCTAAGCCTTCTGATGTTTACATTTTTGTAATGAACTTTCTCACACACTTTATGTAAATAACTTATTGTTTTGCATTCTTTTATGGAGGAGGAGAAATTTGATGGACTGTTGGTTTGTCCAGTGACATTTGAGAGGTGGCACTGTCATCCCCCAATCCACAGTCACTTCTGGAAATCTATAAATGTTAGAGTCAGAAATTAAAAGCACCCTTTTTTCCTTGGGAGAGCTGCGTGTCCGCGTCATGTTATTTCGCGTCCTATAGTGACAATGCAGAAATATGTATTGGCAATATCAGTAGTGGCATACTACTTTGCTGCTTTGGACTCCAGCTCGTACTGGAGTTCCAGCATGTCTGGCACAGCAGCGCTCAGTGGTGGAGTCACTTCAATGCATGGTAGTCCTCAGTCAGTCTTCATTCTCTTTCAGATTTACGCACAGGCCAAATGGGGCTTTTGAAGGATGACTGGGTCTTGCTGACAACCCTTTGGCTCTCCAGCTCACACATCATTTTGTGGATGGGGATTACAGCATTTTGATTTGTTTGGTACTGTCGGCAGTGCACTGTTGAGGTGGCAAGCGGCACTTGTTCCTCTTCTACTTTCAGGAGTCTTACTACAGATGGGTTTTTTGATAGTCTAGGTAAGGTGTTTAATTGCTTGACACCCTCTGTTTTTACAGCAGCTATTCCATAATGCCCACCTGAGTCTTTTTGGGTTTTTGAAATACCCACTTTGGAGGAAGTCTATGCTTAAAATGCATGGGGCCTCTGGGTCAGTTGCAATAGGGTCTTTCTTCCACTCATTTCCAGCCAGGCTCACCTCAGCTTCTACCAAAGTGAAATCCTGGGATCCCCCTCTCACACCAGCAATAGAAACAGATTCTGCCCCCACATCTGTTGATGGGATTAATGTGCACTGTGCACCAGTGTCAACCAAAGCTTTATACTCCTGTGGTTCAGATGTGTCAGGCCAATGAATCCACCCAGTCTAAAAAACATGGTTTTCCCTAGCCTCGCCCTGTCCAGAGGCAGGGCCCCTCTAAGCTTGGTTATCCTTTTTTCCCTGGGCATATGTCTTGGAGGTTTCTTTAAGGGGATCAAAAATATCATCATCATTATCCTCATCATCATATGGCAGTTCGGTTACGGGCAACTGGAGCTGCTTCTCTTTTGGAACTTCTTTTTTGAGTTTTGCCTTCTTTCAGTTCACCACCTATTGTGCCAGAGCAGCAATAGATTTTCCATTTCATTCCTCATGTTTTCTCCGCAATCGCGCAGGAAGAATTACAGTTCAGCTTTTGTGGTGTACCTTCTCTCTCCATCTGGGGAACTTCTGCGTTGGATACCAGAACCTCTGATTTGTACTGTTGAGATTTGTAGAAAGCCTTCTTTAATATTTTCCCAGAGTTTCTTCTGATTTTCTTCTGTCTTGACTTCTAATTTTTGCAGACGTGTTTTCACTGCTCCGATTCTGGCATGTATTAGGCTATGTACAGCATCTGCATATGCTCGGAGCTTCTTCGCTATATCAAGCAGAGTTTCCTCACTGTTATCTTGCTCTACTATTGCTAAAGCAGAAGCATATTCTTGTGGCCTAAGTTGTACAAATTTTCGTCATATCACGGATGTACATGGTACCAAGTCTGGATTCACAGTGCTTACGTCATTTGAGAAGACAATCTCTGCTACTGCCATTTCTCTCAAACGTTAGATCCTTCATTCTGTGGTCT
>JAYDZK010000028.1:9471456-9501034 GCA_034509185.1 Euphonia xanthogaster
TTTCATCATGTTGTGTATGGCATCCAGCTTTACTAAAACTGCAATAGACTGGAGAAAAGCATATTCCTCCCTTCATGGCCTCTTTTTTCTAATAGGTTTTTTCTGTGGTTTGACATCTCTCTATGCTATGCATATTTCATTTCTCTGACTCCCTTCGTAAATATTCAGGCTCCAATGTAAGAGGTATGTAGGCAAATGCATAACTTTATACATAAAACTATGTGCAGGGAAATCACGCAGCATTTGAATACTTGCATTATTGGATTCACTATGGTTTTCAAGAGATGTGGAAAAATCACATTCATTAGAAAATAAACTAGAGAGCCACTAAAACCTGTGAGCACAGTGAGAGGTTTTCTGTAAACATCTATGTGTTTTTTGTAAATTGCCTGTAGTCCAAGCTGGCAGTCTCCCTTTAAATAAATAGAGAAAATTACATTAGCCACTTACGTGTGCAGCTTCATTAACTTCATAGCTATCTTAGTTACCTGTCCCTTTCCCCAAATTACACCTAAAAAAACCTCCACTGCACATTCATAAATTAGCTTTTGAATCAACCACTGCATTTTCCAAAATGCCTTAAAGAAATATCATTTTAGCTGGAAAAAATGCCTGCATGCTCCATGTTCTCAATCTCCCCTTTGAAACTGTCCCTTCTTACCATCAGCAATATAAATTAAAAAGTTATGGGACATGAAATCCTTTTAATTATTTGTCTCTTATTTTTGTCTGGCATTCCACAAACTTGTTCCACTCTTACCCCTCCTGCAGCATAGTTAAAATCACCTATTTTGCCCAGTTAAAATTGGAAGAGGCAATTTGATGTATAAAGACTTTGTATGATATGTTACTACTGCTAAGTTTCAAGGTATTGGCTTGAAAATAGGTGTAAATGTGACATATTCCTTTTCTGCCTGCAGGAAACAATAACTCTAGCTGTGGCACAGCTTCATAGGCTGCAATCACACTAAACTGTGCATATACACCAGCTCAAGGTCTGGCATATTGCCACATCCCCTACGCCACTGTCAATCCACACTCTCCAAACAGAGCAAAGGCATTCATAGCAGAATCTCAAATCATCCCCAGCAGGCAGCACATAGCAGGCAGCCTCCCTCTGTTTTGGAGAACAGGAGAGGGAGGAAAAAGTTTACCTGCACATGTAAGAGTCATAGCATGCCATATGCCCTTAGGGTTAGAGAATATGCTCTGTCTGTCTTTACTTCAAAAGTAAGACACACAGGAAGACTGTTTCATAAAACATAAGCTGGTTGTGCCCTGTTCAAGCAGGAAAAGGGAACCTCAGACTTGTGTTAAGGTGTTACAGCCAAGAGTGCGGTATCTCAGATGAGGCTTTCCCTCTACCCCTGTAGCTTTACAGGTTCATGCCTGCAAGCACAGGAAAGCAGAGGCTAGTCTTATGCAGGCTCATACCAGTGCCTGACAGCTGACACAAGCTTGCCCTGAAATTATACTGTTGAGAAAAACAGAAGCCAAAATGTCATTCATCAAAGACCTGACTAGCTTTGGCCTCAGTATTTTCTTAAGCATACAGAAGACCAGAATGTCCAGTTCCTCCATATGGCTTCAAGGTCACAGTTTCAAAATGGTGCATTGTTACAATCTGGTTTGGAGTTCTGTAACAGTAAGTTAAAGCCTAACAGTAAGTGAAAGCTCATGGCAACACCGACATGAGCCCAGCAAGCACAAAACTATCAGGCCTATGCAGAAAACTGTGTAGAAAAGATGAGTAGTTCTCCCCAGAACTGATAATTGACAAAAATCCTAATAGTGAAAAAATATTTAAATACTGTGCTCCCACTCTTAAAGCTGCTATGAAAATCTAAACACTTTCTTTGCATCCCTTGAGGAAATCTGCAATTTCTGCCACGTGAAACACTCATGCATCTATGTCATCAATGAAGAACTTCAATTGTTTCAATAACACATTTATTTTGTGGCTCTATGCTGCTAGTTTGCAATAAAAAAAGTAAATTGAAAAGGAAAAATGAGACAGAGAAAAGATATAAAAAGCAGCATATGTCCTTCTTCAGTTTATATACAAGTTTAATACAATATTCATCTACAACACAATTTTAATTGTACCAAGAAACATAAAATTTGTTATGAAATAACTAACAGACTGGTAACTACATTTGAAATTTATCATTTTTTGAATACTTCTTAAAGACATTGTAATTGCAGTTCTTCTGAATATGAACTTCAAGCTTAGCAAGAACAGCAGCATTACCAGATTTGCTATACAATAGTTTTACCAATTTCCTGCTTGGCAATCTTGTATTTCACACCATTAATAATAGGAGAGATTTTCTATTTATTCTGCTTTACACTGCTGATTTCTTTTCCTGATAAAAATCACTTATTAAAAATAATGTTCTTCCAGAACCTGCTCTGGCATTAACACATATCTGTATTTATTTTTGCACAGCTATGTTCTCTTTCTGCCAGGTGCAATTCAGTGAAGTCAACAAAACTAATAAACCATGAGCAACACTGACCCACCACAGACCTGGTCACATGAAGACAGTTCTCATTAGCAGGTTGGCATTAGCAACCAGTGCAGCCCAGTGCCAGGGCCATGTAAAGCAAAACTGTCAATTTACTTCACTTGAATTTGTGCAGTGTGGTGGATGCAATTGTTGTGGTGTGGTCATTTATTTCGTTATTCCCTATGTTATATGATATTTTATGTATTAGTTCTGTTTCATGTACCCCCGTTGGTTTGTTCCTGTTTCCCCCCTATGTTAAGTTGGAAAGTGGTTCAGCCTCCCCTGTTCCCCTCCCCGGGGTGATCAAGCCACACCTTGTCACTCCTCTCTCTCCCTCGCACCCTGCCCAATCAGTTACTGTATCCCCATGTCACTTATGTTCCCCCTCCCCCTGGTCCCTTGTCAGTCAGGTTCTCAGTCAGCCCCTCTTCCAGCAAGTTCCATCTGGGCTGAGACCTGATTGGCTTGGGAACCAGAATCCCTCCCAATCTCCTCCCCCCTCCGTTCCACATTGGTTCCCTCCTTTGTCTATCCTACAGTCTGGCCAATCTGTTTGTCTCATGCTCTCTCCTCCCATGTATTATTTAAGGCCTGCGCACCAGGTGATTGGTGCCAGACCTCTTTGGCACTTCCCCCCTACCAGACCTCCACGTTCGCCTTCCCTTTAATAAACCCTCCCCCAAAGAGGTTTGGACGGCTCCTGCTTTTCCTTTCAACTCGGCTGTCATCGGGCTGGCGTGTTTGCTCTCCAGTTCAGGCTTCGTCCTTTTAACCAGGGCGGATCGCTCCCTTGCCTTTGACGCGGGGAGATCCCAACCCTAGGCGCAGTTCCCGCAGCGTGCTGCCAGGGAACCCGCCCCCAGGACCTGCTGGACAAAGCCATCACCATCTC
Organism: Euphonia xanthogaster; assembly: GCA_034509185.1. Taxonomy (NCBI): domain Eukaryota; kingdom Metazoa; phylum Chordata; class Aves; order Passeriformes; family Fringillidae; genus Euphonia; species Euphonia xanthogaster. The sequence continues at coordinate 9,474,859 of JAYDZK010000028.1, forward strand.
TCCAGCTAGCCGGCAAATTTTGGTGGCTGACCCCAGCAACCTCCTACCTATGATGTTCTGATTTTCCTAGAAAAGTCCACAGAAATTAGTTAAGATTTCAGCTCCATTTCCCTGTAGTGCTTACATGGATTTACTTGAGAGCAGGACTCTGCATTTAGATCTTGAGAACAACAGCTTTTGTCAAATATTTTCAGAAGATATTCTGCTAAATAGGGATGTGGTGGTGACTGCGCACAGGAAAATTTAATATGTTATCGCCATGGGCTCTTTTAGCAGTTTTTGGTGTTGCTTTTGTCTGCTTCCTTTCTTTTGTTTTTAGTCCTTTATGCTTTTTTCTATAAAATTCAGATTGGATGTTTACACATTGTCCCCAAAACTTCAAATTGCTTTCATTAATTTTTATCCTGGCCTTTTGGGTTGGCTGAAGGATCCTCAGCACTGGAGCAGAGGAGGCAGTGGTGCCTTTTCCCCCAGTGATGAATGGAAGGCTGACTGCAGCAGTGATGTACACTATCTCACTTGCTGCAGGGGTTAGATCACATTAAAAGAGGAATGTGCAGTTGAACTGACAGAAAAGGAATGATTAGCACTGGACATCAGTCATTTGTTTCAGGCTGAGTCCTGGTAGGAAACTCTTGGCACTGCTGCTCATCTGCAGGATTGTGGTCGATAGATCTGTTCCTAGATAACAAAACCACTTGTGTGGATATAAAATCTGGTGATTTTCTTTTCACCAGCAAGAATTACTTTCAGAAACAAAGAGGCAGAGAATTTGAAAGTGTCAAAGAGCCTTTATCAGTTTTTGGCCCAGCGCCAGAGCACAAGTGCAGGATTATTCCTAAATCACCTTGTGGATTGTCCATTCTGGCTAGCTGAATCCCAAGGGAGATCACTTCAGACACTTTCCCACAACTGATGTATAACACTGTCAGAAGCTTCTTGCTGATAATCAACCAAAACTTTACCTTTTCAAATATCTTCCTGTAACTTCTAGCTGCACCCTCACTTACCCAGCAATTCCTCTCCTGCGTTGGTGTTAACACTTCTCATCCCCTTGTAGATGGTTATCACACCCTCTCTATCACTGCTTAGGCAGGCTCTACACTTCCAGCTTTTCCATCTTTTATCTTCAAGTCAATTCCCCCAGTCTTCAGATTTTATGTCACTACTTAGATGCTAAAGGGAAAATCCAGTGTGCTAAATTTGGGTACACTTGAAGGAAAGAGTGGGAAGAGTATTTGTTTGCTTAATTTTCCACCTCATTTCAAAGCATGCCCTTACTTTGCCTTTTTGGAGTCTCAGTAAAAGATAAAAATGTATTTTGAAGTGACATTTTTTCCTCTCTATATATTTTTCAACAGCAGATATATATTTCATTATATAGATAGGTTTATAATTTTTTTTTTCAGTTTACACTAAAACAAGGATGAAGTTTATGAACAGGAGTTATGTTCAACTGAAAGTATTACATATTTAATGCTATATATGTTATCCACATACTTATTTCCTTAGACCTAGAATAGAATACTGTATAGACAACATATATCCTATATACTTGTATATCTTTAGAATATTGTATAGACATAGAATTACTCAGGCAACATTTTCAGAAGGATGGGATGTAAGAGACTTGAAAGAAGTTGCTAGACTAAAGATGCTTAAATGTCTTTATTTCTTTAAGAGGAGAATTTTAAAATTTCATATTTCAGCAGACTGTTTTCTGCAAATCCTTGATTACACATCATCCCTTTGGAAACTTTTAAAACTTTTCAAAAATAAAAGCAATAATAAAAAGGACTACCTGGGATTAATTTTATTTAAGATTTAATATCAACTGGAAATGCAGGCAGGAAAACAATGCAGATTATAAAGCACAAAATGGATCTGATTTGCTGTGGTTGTAGGTTAGTTTAGTTCTTGAATTCAGCTTGCATAAAACGCTTACAGCTTCCCAGGTGTCAGCAGTGAGTGGATGCACACCCCAAGCTGCAGCACACTGGGCACTGTTCTGCTCAGATGACAATGCTACACCATTAATATCCCAGAGCCACAGAGAAAGGTCCTGAACTGTGAATCCTGCACAGGGCTCCAGCCAGCCCTGGGGATGCACAGAGTGCCCGTGCTGCTTCCAAGGTCTCCAAAGTCATTTCTCACCTGTCCACACAGCACCATGCTGGAATTTATCAGTCAGGCCCCCTCGAGCACATCTGTGGGTAATGCTGGGCCCTGGGGCTGGGGGAGGCAGCTGGGACATGGCTCCAGGCAGGACCCCCAGAGCTCTCCAAGAGCTCTCTCCTGCTCTCAGAACAGAGGCTTTGGACTCCAGGCAGGACCCCAGAGCTCTCCAAGAGCTCTCTCCTGCTCTCAGAACAGAGGCTTTGGACTCCAGGCAGGACCCCCAGAGCTCTCCAAGAGCTCTCTCCTGCTCTCAGAACAGAGGCTTTGGGGTCCTGTCCAACGGGACTCCCTTGCACAAAAAACATCAGAAGCAGCACATGGCAAAGCCAGACAATTACAGCAACCTTGGAAGCAGCTCCCTTATTTCAGTGAACTATACTGGAGAAGAGGAAAACAATTTTTTGTTTTTTAAAAAAAGTTCAAATCTACCCAAAAACTTCACATAAACGTCTCTGAAATAGCTTTGTATGAATAAAAGTTCATGGAAGACAAGAACACACAAAAGTAAGCCTGAGAAATTCAGACTGAGATTTTACTATCTTCAGATTGGAAGAGTCATTAGAAAAATCTATTTCTGATCACACATATTTAAAGTTGCCCTATTTAAGTGTTTAATGGCAAGACATCTGGACAGCAAGAAGAAATTCTGCTAATATTACTTGCTAAATTATAAATATATTTAATATTTATATTACTTGCTAAATTATAATTACTAAAATATAACCCTGAATATTAGGGTACTTCAAATTACTCCAGAATCTGCATAGAAGATTGACTACAAGAAGTAGACATTCTAGTTATTTTTTAAATGCATCATTTTTCCATTCTTTTGAAGAAGAGTTTAACTACCAAGCTCAAGTAAATTAAAATTCTGTCTATTAGTCCCTGAAAAGTCAAGGCTGCTTTCAAAGAATCAGATGGTTTGGACAGACACACCAAGGCAGCTGTATTGCAGAAGTCAATTTCATTAATGAAAATGGCTTATGGTTTAAGATAGAGACAATACAACCAAGTAAAAAAGATTTTCCTTTAAGGATATTAAATTATGTGAATAAACTGATGAAATTTCAATATGTAGCTGGCCAATTTTTAATAGAATAACATCAAGCTGCTGTTTCTTCTCAGATATTTGTATAAAGCAAGTTACTTTGGTATAAATGTCTGCTGCTGCACTATTACATATGAGTCTTGTTACAAAGAAAATTGTGATAAACACACTGCTTAGTAAATCTAGACAACTTTTACTATAAAAACAACCAGAATGCAATGGACCAAACTTTAAAATCAATGAGGTAAATGCAACTTTTGGAGCACAAGCAAGTCTGAAGAACTTGACTATTGCAATCTATCTTTAAATAGGTATTTTGAGATTTAGAGTAAAATAGCTTGTGCCACAGCAGAGTCGGTTTGGAGAGATCATTATAAAATCCCATTATCACTGCTACAAGTTGGACTATTTGTCATCACAGAAGAGATGACAAGCTCAGAAATACTACATTTGTTATTATCAGATGATAAATGATATTCCATTAAAGCTGCAATACATCATCTGCAAAGCTGCAAAGAAGATATCAAACCTATCAGTACTTGACTTATAATTTAATTTTCGAAAGCTGTCAACTAAAATTCCAAAGGCTAAGCATTTTCATTTTTAAAGTTCATCTTATTTATTTTCCTCATCTGTTAGTCTAATTTTTTTGATATGGCAAAAATAACTGATTATGTGCAAGGTATAATTCTTTTTCTCTTGATTAAGTAATACATCAGATGTCACTTATGTATTAAAAATATATGACAAATAATGAAGCAAAAGAGTAGTGATGAACACACCTTATTTGGAGTCCTTATTTTTAAATGCAACAGTAAAGGATGGGTCAGTCTAAAAATATTTTGATTGTGCTGTGTTCCAACTAACACAAAGCCCAGATTTTAAAATTTACAATTTGAGTTTTACTTTATAGGAATAGAAAATCAAATATAAATCTATTCAAACTGGTACTTGGAAAATATCTGTTTAGCATCTAAACAATTGTGACATTCTAAATTCCAGAAAAAAAAAGATATTAAAAAGCAATTTGTGCTGGGGGCTGCCCAGCAGGGGAGCAGCTCTGCTGAAGAGTCCCTGGGCTCCCAGGACAGCAGGGTGGGCACAGCGTGGGCTGGGGCAGCACCCAGAGTTCACAAGCCCAGCTGGACCAAGCCCTGAGGAACCAGAGCCAAGCCCAGAGCGGAGTGCTCTGAGCCAGAGCCGCACTCAAAACTTCCCCAGGGCCCTCCCAGCCCGAGCTGCCTCATGGTCTGACCCCTCCAGCACAGACACAAAGCAGCAACCAAGGCATGGTGATCCTTATCCCTGGTCAACAATCAACAGCAATACTCTGTAACTTGATTTTTCCAATAATTTTTATTTCAGTGTTACCTAAGTCATGTTTCCAATGCTAGCTCGGCACAGTGTATAATAAAGACATTGGAGCTACTGCTATGCCAATTTTTGCAGTATGATACTGCAAAGTGAGTGAAGGAGCTTCAGATGCCACTGTATCCTACAATCTGTTTTTAAAGTAATTGACTAAAAACACTTCCTGAGTCCACAGAGCCACAGAATATGCTGAGCTGGAAGAGACTCATGAGGATGATTGTCCAGCTCCAGGCCGTGCCCAGCACCATCCCCAAGAGTCACACCCTGTGCCTGGGAGCCTTGGCCAAGCACTTCCTGAGCTCCATCAGGCTCCTGCTGTGCCCACTGCCCAGGGGAGCCTCTTCCAGTGCCTCACCCCTCTCTGGGGGAAAAACCTTTTCCTGATATCCTGATAATCTAAACCTCACCTGACACAACTTCAGGGCATTTAGTGAGTCCTGTCACTGGTCACCAGAGAGAAGAGACCAATGTCTGCCCTTCCTTTTCCCCCATGGGGAGATTGGAGAATGCAATGAGGTTTCCCATCAGCCTTCTTTCTCTAGGCTGAGTTGATATATTGTCTAAAAGTTTGTGCTTTTTCATTTATTAATTTAACATCAACTAATACTAGCATCAAAGACCTTCAGGTATGGCATTTCCTGGCAATAAATGAAGGAGCACCAGCTGAATGCTGGGAAGCAATTCAAAGTAACTTGGGAGCTAAAGACATAAATCCACTATTTACTCTTTGATGTTGGTGCTCGCCACCCGAGACTGCCATGCCCAGAGAAAAACAAATCCAAAGCCCTGTCAGCAATTGTTGGTCTTGAAAAGCACTGAGCTCCTCAGAGCCTTTCCCAGAGTTCAGCAATGAGCACTGTAACAGCCCTGGCTGGACAGGGGCAGGTTCTTTACTATTAGAGCAGGGCAAAGAATAAACTAAAAAGTTAATTGTAAATACTAAACCAGCAGAAATTGTAGGGGGTTTTGAAAATACTCATTCAGGTTCACAATTCTCAAGTAAAAATTACATTAAGAAGTCTCACCCACTGTAAAGCAGCCAGTTTCTGCAGGGTGACTGTGAGCACAGGGCCACATTTCAGGTGACATATTAAATTTTTACACCATTTTTTTTTAAATTAAGGAAATCCACCTTCGGCTAAAATTAACAAGTGTTAATCTGTACCCCAGTTGAATTCACCCTGCCTGGGTCTGGTAGCTGTTATCCTGTTCTTCAAACTCCAACTTGGTGTGAGTTTCAGGCAGGGTGTTTTGGTTCCCTGTCTAGCCCCAGTTTAACTTCCTTTTCAATACTGCCACCTACAAGGGAAAACAATACCTACCAAGCTGCTTTGAAAATGTTGCCCTCAGCATTGTGTTACTCTGATCACATTCATCTCTGTCCTTTTTTTCAAATTTGATTTTAAATATTTACAACATCATACATCTTCCCCTCCTGAAATTACTAACGAACTGTTACTGTCTGCAAAACCTGCTGGATGAGTGATGGACAACTTAAAAGGGAGCATCAATGTTTTATTTGTGAAATATAAGCTGAAAATAGTCTGCAGATTCTTTTTTTATTGAGCTTCTACTTTATGCAAAGGTACCTTATGTACTTAACCAAAAAAAGGCTTCATTGTGTACTATCAATAATTAAAACATGTAAGTAGATTAACATGTAATAGTCACCAAGTGGAGGTAAACTATAGAGAAACAAAAAATTCAACAAACAAGAATAAAGCAATTGCAGCTGGAAATAATTTACATACTGTGGAAAAGAATTTAGCATTTCTACATTAAAAATGCAGAACAATGGGGAACAGATTAATGAAGAAACGAGTTGCAGGATAGTTTAGTACTCTAAAGGCAAAAAACAGTTGTGAACAGTGCTTCTGCAGTTTCATATGAATTCTGAAAAATACTTATAAAAACTAGAATAGTTTCCCATTTAATCACAGAAGAAGATTACAGATTCAAATTTGACACCACCTAATTTTTGCACTCTTGATACTCTCATTTCTCATGGTTCCTCACTTTTTTGCTGTGAGTGCCAACAAAAACCCTGCCATGACTGCTGTCTGCCAGAGGTTTTCAGAGTGCTGGTACCAATGGTAGCTGGAAGAGCCATGGAGTGATTTAAACCAGAGTGTAGGGCTATAGAGAGAGCCATGCACCACTTCCATCTCTGCAGGATGACTGTAATAGTTGCCAGAGCACGAGCAGCACAAAATATTGCTTGAATAAGTGACAAACAGAGGGACACCAGGAACAGAACAGGATTAAATTAAAATGAATGAACTACTGTTCAGAGTACTGCTAGGGTGAAAAATAAGAGAAAAGCATATAGATAGTAAGCTGAGAAGGGTTTGAATATGAAATAGGCCTTCCACCAAGAGAGAGAGGAGCAGGGCTGGTATCAAGGGAGATCACTCACTACACTCTGTCTGCAGCAGAAGAACCAACTCAGCTGCTTGGTTAGCTCTTTGCAATGCCCAGGCTCACACACACACACACACACATATATGTCTTTCTCCATTAAATAGGGTTGGACAACATAACCTAAGTCTTCCAGTTACTACCAATATTATGAAATATTACAGGTCTTTTACTGTAGAATATGGCCATATGCCATGTAAATGCATTGCAATATGCATATGTGTGTGTATATATAATAGATGCAGAAATCCAGTAAAGTGCTACATATACCTGTGATATGCATCTTAGTGCCCCATGATCCTTCTGTTCCCCTGCCATATTCCAGGATGCAATGGATCTGGTGAGCAACATTTGTGAAAGAAGAACTTTTTAATTTATTTTGGCCTGTGAATTCTAAATGCTTAAGATTGGAGCTGTTTAGATTAAGCATACTGTTTTCCTAGTTGGATGAACATAAATCCTAGAGTTATATTTAGCATAAATAATATTGTAAATTTGAATTTTACCTTTCCATAGACCTGTTTTAGTAGTTGCTTAAGGCTCACTATTTACCCAAAAGTTTCTGACCATAAATTAATTTTCTAGAATATTTACAAGAAACACATGCTGAGAAAATGGATTCATTTAAAATAATGAACAAATATTCATTTTTCCTGAGCTCAAAAGTTCTTCCTCGTGCCCCTTTTGTGTTGATGTGTTTTTACGTTTCTATTTTTCCCTAGAAGTGGTGGAAAAAATTTAATCTGCTCTGTCATCTATCCTAGACAAAAGAACCAGGAGAACTTGGGACCTTACTTGAGTGCATTCAAAAAAATATCTTTTTTCAGACTTTGCAAGTAGTCTGGAAGCTGCTTTTCAAAAAGGAGTAGTCAGTACCTCAGCCCCCTCCTTCTGCCATTCCTATGCAGATTAGTGACTCATCCCTTAACACAAACCCCCTGCTTGCCTGCAGAGCTCTTATTACCTTTGACAACATTTTCGGTCCCTGAACATCTAATTTTCAACTCCAGAGTACACAGATGGGAAAAGAGAGACAGTACTTGTTGCCTTTGAATGATACAGAAACCAAATCCCATTGTTATTACCTTTCCCTGTCACATTGATGAGAGAGTGATGCTTTCTGTAACGCATCTGTATAACACTGAGATTGTGATCCATTACTTCAAATGGCACTTTATGTTCCTACTGTAAAAATTGATGAAAAATATTTTTCTTGAGTGTCTAAAATTATGTATCACAATGTTTTCAACTCACTTCTCAGAACATTTTATTGCAATCAAAGGAGAAGATGCTGGGAGATAAAAACCAAAAGCAAATAAACAAAGATCCCCTTCCTTTCCTCTGTACCATTTGCATATGAAGTGACAAAAGCATCCTGCTGCACCAGGAGAATTCAGATGCTTAAACATAAGGACACCTCAGTGGAATCTTGGAGTGGGAAGGGAGGATCTCCTGACAGTGGCTCTGCTGCATGAGCCTCCCTGCTGACCTGGAGATTAACCTGCAGCTTCGGACATGGCTGGAATTACTCCAGGGGACCTTGGCACCCACATGGAATCAGTAGATGGAGTCAGATTGTGCACACAGGGCATTTGGAAAGTAATGCAGAGGAATAATTCCCTTGAGGACTTTTTGTAGAAGTATTATAACTTCTACTGAAGTCATGTGATGAGATATTCATAAAAAAAAATAAAAAGCTTTCTAGCCTGGCTGCAGATACTGAGTGGCTGACACAGTCTGAGGAGGAACTGGTACACTTACAAAGAGGAGATACACACTGGTACTTACATGAACATCCTTTCCTACATTATTTCTCTGTTTTTTTCCTCTTTCTGCCCTACACAGACACACAGAAGTACCAAAGCAGTAGCTACATCTTGAATCATTTTGAGAATTTTTTAGCCATGACTTCAGCTCCTTTGTATCAAATCAGAGAAGAAAGTGATAATGTTTTTCCACCCAGAGCACTGTGCTGCAAAGAGTCCTTTGCTGTGAATATATTCTTCTGTAATTCTTGTAATCCATATTTGATATTTTGGTGCTAGTGGGTGAATTCTGTTGCAGCTGTTGTTCATTAAATATGTTTTACAAAAAGCATTTGGTTCGGTTTAAGATTTGGAGTCTCAAAATTTTGTTCAGTCTCATTTCATGGATTCTAGCCTCTCCATTGGCCTGCAACAAGAGGTAAAATTTGAATTTTAATCAAATTAAAGATGACAAATTTGTGAGCTGAATTTGCATAGGTTTATTGTGTGTCTTCTGCAAAGATATAGCCTTCTTTCTGTCCTTTCCAACATGTCTAGGATTAGTTTTAGTAGAAGAAACCTATAATGGCTCTAACTTCCCTCAAGCTCTGCCCCCCAGATTGTCTGCAAGATCAGAAACTGGGCATTTTTTTCACACCAATATGCACCAAGGAACTTTGAAAGGCCTTTTTTGCAAGGGTTGGGATTACAATGGAACACACTGAGACAAGAGTACAATGATGCTCTCTATTCTCCATGTAAGAACCACCAGTCCCACCTGGGTTTGCTCTCAGAAATGCATTTTGAAATTAGTAACATCATTTGTTTCTGGGTGAGCTTCCAGTGTAAAAGTGAAAACCAGCCAAACCCAAAGCAAATGTTCAGAGAATCAGGGAAAACAATGAAATCAACTCTTTCAACAGCAGCTAAGCTAAAACCTTATTATCCTTAGTGGCTATTTTAAATGTAAGGGAAGAAACATTTTTGACTCAACACCAAATGAATGAAGATCCAGCAAAATAGGGTGGGGTATATGAGCCAGCTGCCACATCAGTCCCTTCAGAGGAATGTAGGGTTTCCTTTTTTCTGCCAGATTTTTATATTCATCAGTAATTTTCAAAAATATAACAATAGTTACTTCATTCTGAGCTTCCAAGGTGTGTCATGAAGACTTTCAAATGCTTTATCATGCAGGCTTTGCTTTCTTTAATGTTATTGCTTCTCCTGTTTTCTAGATTTTTTTATATAGAGCGCAAACAAGTCCCCCATGCACTGAGAGGAGATGGTGAGCCCTCGAGGGCTTTGTAATTAGAAAAAAGCTTGTAGCTGGAGAGACAATAAGACTGAAGATTCAAATTAAAACCTCTATTTTTAAAGGCTTGGGGTAGGCTAATGACTCCTAGGTTTTCTCAGTCACATGAGCTGAATGATCCTCTCTCACTTTGGACATTTCTCTGCATAGGTCACTTTGCAGATCAAAACTATAACTACACAAGGACCCGTGTAAAAGGTGTGCTGCTCATCAGTGCATGCCTCCAGCACCTCTTCCACTCACTCTTTGGCAGGTGTGTAATGCTGCTACTCAGCTCAGACACACAGCAGCCTCTCTTATGCAGAGGTTTGCTTTATAATTCAATGCCAATTAAAGGTTTGCCCTCCACAGGGCAGGGAAGGTAAGAGTGGCTCTTCAATTCCTTTCAGTGGGGTGGGCTTGAATCATAGGATACAGTTTTGGATGAAGCAACAAATAAACAGGAGCTTTTCAGGTATTCCCACATCTGTTGCCATCACACAGCAAAGAGAGCCCCACTGAACCTCAGTGTAGACTGAGCAACACCCCTTTTCAAAAACAGCCTTGTACCTTTTTCTGAGCCACACCAGCCCTGGAAGTCAGGTCACAGGAAAACGGCATCTGCTCCTTCTCTTGGGGCCTCTCAAGTGACAGAGCTAAGGATGAATAATTCACCTGTACCTGAAAACTAATTGCAATTTAAAATATAGAACTGACTATTCTTTCCAAAGCTGAGCAAGTCTGTACCTTCTGCATCTACTGTATCTTCTGCTCTATTTCACTTTCTATTTCAGGGTTGAAGGAAAAACAAAATCAAGAATCAGACATAGTTGCAAAAAAGAGAAGAGATTTTAGCTTCCCTAAAATGAATGCAAGCACTGCACAGCACACAAAGCAAGTACTGATCATGCCCACCTGTCAGCTTCCAAATACACAGCAAATACATGGTAGATATTATCCGAGGTGCCAGGGTCAGGCAGGAACTGTCACTGCATGTGTCAGTCTGTCACATTAATAAAAAAGGTATTCTAAATTCTTAAATAAACATTACTGCAAAAATTATAAATTGCAACATCAAAAAGCTGCTCAGCTTTATCTTTCACTGAAAAAATAACTTTAAGTAGATTTTAAACAATATTGGGAATTTTAGTTACTTGGTTGATAACCTTGCTTTTGGAAATAACTCTCCCTCCCCTCATTATCCCAAATATCCATCAGAATCAGTCTGAGGACCTCCAGATCTCACCACAAGCTTTTCATTCCCTGTATTAGCAAGCACAGGTTTTGAAGGCCAAACTTTCCAAACACCAGGAGCCTCTACCCAGCAAGTAAAGGTACAGGTCCCTGAGGACACCAGGCTACCAGCAGACCTCCTGGGCATGAATCTGCCTCTGCAGGTACCTCTGTATCCCAGCCCCTGTGCAAGCACCTGCCAGCCCTAAGGAGCACTTGTTAACCTCACCTTGCCCAGGATTAAATCCAAGTTAAACACCAGATGTCAGTGTTGTGCTTATGTTACACTTGTTTTGGGAGCTGTCTTGTTCTTCACCGATGAAAACTGTACGACTAAAGCAAAAGATTTCTCAATCTTTAAACTGCACTGTATCACATAATATATTCCTAATTCTATCTTAAAAAGCAAACTGCCCCCCTGGATCCACTGACACACCAATTATAGCAGAGGCATTAGGGCTCTGGAATGATATGAATCAATCCAATCCCACTTCCTTTAAAACAGTGGGAAAAGTAAGATTTTCAACTACATTATGATTATTTCCCTCTATTTTCTTGAAGGGAAGAGTAAGCAGTGGCTTTACTCTGGTATCCACTAGACCTGTGCTCTCACTGACAGCTGGGCCTTTCCTCAGAGGGGCTTTGCTCCACAGCTCTGCTCCAGCCCTGCAGAGCTGCCCTCTTGCTTTCAGCAGAGGTCTCTGTTGGGAAAAAAAATTCTCACTGGAACTACAGAAAGGTAAGTTAAACAAAACCATATCTGTCCATTGAACAGATCACATCTCTAACCATGCTTATTGAAGTCACAAAACCCCCAACAGAAAGAAAATTGAAATAGTATGTCCCCAGACATATAGTATGCTTTAATTTCAGACCTTCAGAGCAATACTTAATGGCTTTTCTTTTATACAAGAGCCCAAACTTCTGTGATTTGAACTTTGACACTATTTTCTCAAATGAGCAGAAGGAAAATCCCACATCTCCCTGTTAGCTTCTATTAAAAACTCAGTTCAGTATGAACTTAAATAGAGACAGGTATCATTGTTCATGATACACAAATATAGAAATATTTTTGAATCTAGTTTTCAGAACTAAAATAAAAATTAACCAACTTTGTCTAGAAAAAAATCTATGAAGCCTTTGTATTTTGGTTTTAGGGTAACTGTACACAGGATGGCAAGTGTTGGAATAACACCATTCGTGTTATTTTCAGCTTGTTCCACAAGGTGGTGTCATAAGATTTGAGCTGCCAGAAACAGTCATTGCTTTAGTAATTAAATTTATTTCTGTAGTGATTAGGTCAGATTCAAAAACATAAACCTATATATCCAAACTTTCTTTGAACTTCCTACCATAAGTACCACCCCCAAAGTTACAAACAGTGAGGAAGAGCTGACCACAGACCATTTTCCACTGATGCATTATGCAGTCACTAGCAATAGTCAGTTTTAATATCTGCAAAGGATGGTAACATATTTAAATCACTCTAGCCCAAGGGTGACTAAATGATGACTCAACAAGAAAAAAGAGCTTAGACCTTTGCTGCCCAATATTTGGTAAACCAAGGAAAAGAAATGGAGGAAGAGCAGACCTCGTTATATAACATACAATCATTCAGGGGCGGGTGGATGAGTACTGTGTGAGCTGTGCATGAAAAAGCAGCTGATAAACACCTCTAGGAGCTACCGTGTCACTTGGGAAGGAAAATGAGCTGTCCTTAATATTTGGGGTTTTTTTCTCCTACCCTTCAATGCTTTTTCACTCAAACAGGAAGGGGCAAGTGAAGTCTTAAAACCAACAGAAATATAACAGCTCCTTCAGGGAGAGGCAGCATGGAGAATAAGGCTGTTAATATCCCATGTGATGCCAGCAGTTTTCTAAATCACATCCAATTAAAGCTTAGATCAAAAGCAGATATTACAGCAAGTGGAATTTACCCCTTCACTCCTCTTCCCAACCCTTCCATTGCCTTTGCTGTGATGCACAAGTGTCTCTAGCTCAGAGCAAACACAGCCAGATTGCATCAGCTGCAGAAAGAATCTTTTCAACCTCTTTTTTTTGAAAACAAACAAAAACAGCCTCCTCCCAGGCAATTTCTGCTGCCTTTCATGTCATTCATACTTGCCACGGATTATGTTGTACAGAACTCAAAGCCTAATTATGTTTCTCTCCCATACACACAAACATCATCCTGGGAGCAAGCAAGCAGACCTATCCTGAGAATTTTTGGTAGAAATGAAAGTAACTATTTATTAACCTTACCCCTCCAAATGCAGAATAAAGACAAAAAAGATTTCCATTTCCTCCTGTATTTGATAAAACCAAGCTGTAAAGACAGCTAAGGTTTTTAGGACTTGGCCTCTCTATTGTCTACCTACTTTAAGCTATCATGGCTTCTACTTAATAATAGATAATTTTTTTGGAGGTGAACAGTTTGCCTACTCAGGCATGTCATCTGTGTTGTGAGTTGATACCTAAAGAAAACTTGTGTCTATCTTTTACAGTAGTCTGCCTGTCAGAAAAGTGAATTGTATAATCACCTGTTATCCATTGGCCATATTTTGGTTGCCATAGTTTGGGGACAAAGTGAGACCCTTACATACTAAGTTAGAAAAAGCACCATCAAACAGACCACAAATAGAAATGACCTCAATAGAAACCCAGTGGCTATTTTTGTCATGTTGCATGAGAACAGTATTATGAAAGGGCTTTGAAGAGTTATCAAATCAGTAGCTTTAACAGAGAAAAGGTAATTTCGGAGCCCTACAGATATTTCTCAAGCATAATACAGTGATAATCTTCAGCTTATCATTAGAAGAAGCCATTGATTGCATGAATGAGGCTCAGAAACTGTGTCAATTATTCTATGGAAAATAATTAAAGATGTACACAGGACTTTTGAAAGGAGGAGCATCTCAGGTGGAGCTTGGAAAGCTGCTAGCGGTCTAAGTGCCCAAATCTCTGTAATTGGCCTCTGGAGAGTTTTAAATTCCTGGGTTATGTCACAAATTACACATTATTCCTTCCCTTTAGGAACAACTGTGAAATCCTAACAGGTGAACAGGTTGACAAATTTAGGCTGCATCTTTTCCCTGTCTCATGGACTATGTTTATGCTGCTGTGAATTCTCCACATACTTTGTGAATAAAGGCAATTGTAATTAAGATGGATTAGCCACTTCCTTGGCAGCAGGTAGTCTAAGAAGCAAGTGTAACAGCCTCTCACCCTAAACTTCATTCAGCTCTTGCTCCTCAGAGAAAGTCCAAGGCTTGGAGTGTGGAACTGGAGGTCAGGGATGGGCTAGTGCCAAGGCTGGAAGGCAGCAGCCTAGGGGGTTTTATGCCGATGATTCACAGTCCTGCCATGCCTCAGTATTACCCTCAGCAGCTTCAATTAGCGAATAAAAACACCACAAGTGTTACTGCAAAGTCACAGAAAAAAATATCTTCTGCAAACATGTGCTATACTTGTAGATAATAATTTTGTCTAATAATTAAAAAAAAACCTCTTGCTCTGACATCACAAACTTGTCTGGGGACATGTTGGGATGCCCCTGTTTGCCTGTGAAAAGAGTGGAGCAGAGAAGGGGAGCAGAATGCAGGGAACTCAGCTGGGTCCCTGCTGGCCACCAGGCCTGTGCTCTGCAGGGACCTGCACTCACTGCAGCCCTCAAGACAGGTCCTACAGCTTCTCGACAGCACAGTGGGATGGATGGGGGTGAGAGGCTCAAAGAAACAACTCTCCAGATCATCTGAGAGATGGAATTGGTGAGGAGGTGGTGATAGCAATGCCCTGTAGGGTTTAGTGGTGTCTAGGCACAGGTCATGTGAGAAGGGGCTGTACCCACTTGCCAGCTGTCAGCACTCCATTGCCCCGTTCTGAGCTCTGCCTGGGATCTTGGGCTAAGCAAAGTCATCACCTGCCAAGAAGCTCCTTCCCAACATTAGAAAGCCTTTCAGTGAAAAATCAGCTCCAAGTTTTCCTTTCAGAGGCAGGCTGAGTGAGAAATTGTTACATAAACTCTGAAAACACTTCCAAACTTCAGTTACCACATATCACCCAGACTTTGGCTCAGCTCTGTTTGCACTCAGGAAGAAATCACACACACCCTCAACCAAGAAAGTTCCCGCAGTCTTTTGGAGGTAGACTCCACCAGCTCTTCCCTTCACTCTTCCAGCCAAACCCCAGACAAGATGCTGTCTTTATTTCTTCTAGAACTTCCCTCGAGTTCAGAGCACCAGGCAATGTGGAGTGCGTGCTCCCACACAGCAACTTCTGCCAAGCTTTGCTGGGTTTGTGGGCACGGCGTGGGTTGGGCTGCACAGCTCTGCAGCCTCAGGTCCCACTTGAGCTGCAGCCAGCCTGTCCCCACGAGCACCAGCACAGCCCCTGAGAGCACCAGAACACCAATGGCTGAGCTAAATAATCACCTCATGGGCTTCAATTCTGGGCCTGACTCAGACAGAGAGTTTTTAACTCTGGAAGATGCTCCCTGGGGATGTGATAGACTCCCCAGTTCATTGGCTTTCAGGGCAATGTCCAAGGCTTATATGTTTATTGATGCTTTTGCTTGGAGATGTTGGTGATGATTTATATACCTTTATTGAAGACATGTTGAAGGAGTTTGCTCAGTTGAAACTAGTCAATATGTTCTTATTTTGTTGTTATCTTTGTATACATGCCAAGAACCCTAGTGATGAGTGCGCTTTATAAATTGTAAAAGAAATAAATTTATGCTAAACCATGGAGTTATTTATGGCTCAGAGTGCTAACTTAGCTGAGACAGCAAACTGATGTTATTGGAACCGAATTCATTCTCAGACTTCCAGGAGCGAGTAATGAGTCAATTATTCCAGTGTGACATGAAAACCTTATTTATGGGCTCATTGATTAAGCATATGTATGTGTTATTTACTTACAATATTGACTCATTTAAAAAAAAAGAGAAATTTCTTTGTAATCCATTAAACCTTGTTTTCTCTTTGGAATAACATTTCCCAAGTCTAGCATTAAAAACAAATCAGGAACTGAAAAGAATCAGACTTGGAAGAGTCTCTGGTTCACTCAAGAACAGTGAAAGGTATTTATTCCCAATCCTAGGAGCAGCTTGGGTAATGCTCTTGAACCAGGATTTTGGAATCTTTCTGTTCCCTGGGATGTGCCACATGCTTGCATCTCTCACTGCACTAGGGCTTCACGTAGAAAAGCAATCATTGCTAAAACTCACTACCCAGAATTTGCTCACCCACTGCTAAAATCCTGAAAAATATACAGAGCAGGAAACAAGCATGAAGAAAATTCTTGTGACTTTTAGGAAAAGGCACCATTCCAATTCCTGCAAAAGTGCTCCAAATGCTAGATAGATAACAGCTCAAAAACATGGCTGCAATACAGAGCAGCCCCTTTTTCAGGAGCTCCTCTTTCACCTAAGCCTAAGGCAGGATGCTCTGTGCAGACTGCTCTAAAATCCCTGGTGCAAGAGCCCTGAAACCACACCAAACGATGGGAATTACTTCCAGCACCCTGGGAGCATGCTGCAGATGAGGAGCCATTCAGAGAGCAATTCTTTCCCTACAGCCAGGCTGGTATTAAAGTGAACCTTGACTGTTTAAGGAGGTTCTCCCTCTGTCCCATAATTCCATGTACCTTTCCAAATGTGGTTTAAAACAAACAAACAAAAGGGATTTTCCCCTATCATTGAATAGTATTTGCATGTTACATACATCCCAATCAGGCCTCTCAGTGCACCAATCACTGTTACATATAAGTGACTTTAGGATGTTCTCCTAATGATTTAATGTGTTCCTCTCCTTCAGTTGTTCTAACTGGGAGCATAGAAACAGCAATGTACTCATATTACAAATTTCAACTTCAGTGAGCCTCTTGCCAGAGGGTATTTTAGGTGTTAGCACCAATATGAAACTGCAACCCAGGTGGAGGTGTTAGAAAAAAAAGACTGCACCCATAGATTCCTCTGATATATTAGACACTATAAAACCATTTTTGCTGTCATGAGTTCCACCTCTTACTGGTAATTTTCTGAGGGTTGTAGCTTTCCCCCCTCTTTTCTACTATTTCAATAATTCCTCAGAGGTGGCAGTAAAGGACCTTTGTATAAAATAGGCTTGAATGCCAACTGGTGCATGATGACAATGACAGACCTCTTTCAGTTCTCATGATTCAGGCACAGTACAAGAAGGTAAATAGTCTCAAGGCTATTAACTATGACTAAAAATGTGCATGTCTCATTTGTCATCAGTCAAGACTAGAGCCATGGTTTTGTCAAGCTGTTTTTCTAAACCTCACATATTCTTTACAATTAGGTGTTAAAACTAACGAAGCTTAACATATAAGAACAGGAAAACTTAAAGCAGTACATTAGGATGTTTCTATATTCCAGTGAAAGGTGCTTATTTAAATGAGATGCAAAACAGCAAGAGAAGACAGTTTAGAAGAAAGACTATTTTTAGGGGCATTTTGCATAATCTATTAATAAATCTATTCACTTTTTACTTAAAACAAAAGAATCACTGTTTCTTATATCCCAGTCCTAGTTACCCTTTAACAATAATAAAACTGGATAGACTACAATAATAGTGTGACTTTACTGGCACCCTTGATAAAGCTGATTCCTTTCTAGCTTTCCAGATTGGCTGTTAAAAGAGCTAGATCTTGAAAACCTGAGCTTCCGAGCAACAATTTGATCAAACAATCTTGAAATGAGCTCTAATTCTGAAGTCAGAGCTCTGAGTGCTCCATCCCAACATCAACAGCTCCTGTTAGTTCCAAGTTTAAGCTGAAGTGCCCCAATAGCACCTGCAGAACTGCACGAAGAGAGAAATGCTTTTAACAGGCAGGCAGGTGCAGACATTTAGGTCTTCAGAAAGCAAAGTTAAATAATTCTAGTAATTGAAAGCCAGTATATACCCCAGAACATCTGCAGCTCTGCTCACAGAGACTCCTTCCCAAATGTATTCACTGCAGAGCATCTCCTCACCTCTTGCACAGGGTGCAGAAGCAAATATCAGCTCTCCAGGCAGATCAAGCAGCAAAAGCTTCATCCTGTTACAGTAACTCTACACACAAGAGCAGATTTAGCCATGACATCAGTTGCAAATTCTGATGGCAATGGACAGACAAGAACATAAGTGGTAAATATTACAGTTTATCTTCAGTTGATTCCCTCACTTGACATCATCTTTAAGCATACCTGGGTTTAGACTTTCACATCTGCCAAGCACAAAGTAATGCATTCAAAACCACTTCTCAATAGCATTGACACTCACACAATAGTGCTGCCATCTTACTCATATTGACATCCCTACACACACTACTGATAAAAGGAAAGCTTTCCAATCACATGAGTTGTTCCTCATGTCAAAGAAACATCTCCAAAGCCTCAGCGAGGGCGAAGAAGACAGCAGCGCTCTGTCAGCTCTGCTGCCCTCCTTTGTGGCCTACACATCCAGCAGGAATAGGTCAGAAACTGCCTGCCTGGAACATCACGCCTGGTTTTCTGTCAGCCCCCTGATCCTCATAAAATGGTTTTGAGCTTTACTAGACTCACTTCTTCCCTCAATATGCTGCTGCAACAGTGAGCAGAAAGAATCCTGCTCATGTCTTCTTGCAATTTACAGGTGCTAACACTCTGACACAGAAATGCTCATAGTGTATAAAAGCTAGAGAGAATTCTACACTTTGATAAGAAATAGCTATTTAATTAACAAGCTCCAGTGATTGGACTAAAATACCTTGATAAGCATTTACTTTTTTGTGATATCTTTTAAGTCAAACTTAACTCTCAATCCTGATATGGGTCACTCACTTAAGAGATGGGTCTGGGTGACCCTTGTGTGTTCCTTTTAACTAAGAACATTCTGAGAACATTCTCTGATTCATGTTCAGTCATTTCAATGGAAAGCTGCATGCAAAACCAATAAAGACCTTAAAACCTTCCCTTTTGTACTAAAAATAAATTTTTTTTAGAAAAACGTTAAACATTTTGGTCCCTTTTGGGATAGCTTTAATGCATAAATAACTCTTTGAGTGCAAGAATTTCCAAACTACTATTTTAGTATTCATTCATGTTCAGCTCTCTGGTATGTAAATGAAGCAATTTTCTCATGTGGTCTTTCTGCTCCCTTTTTCGACTTCTCACTTATACAATGTCCAAGCTCCAGTCCCTAATGTGTCCTCGTCACTATCAGAGATGCACCTCCACCTCCATTCTTCAATTCAAAGGGCACAGGCACATTGCACCCAAATAAAGTCAACAATTCTTTCCCAATCTCCTCTCGAACACTATTCCTTCCTTCCTTCCAGATTCTTCCTGAGGTGCGGCTCTCATATGAAGCAGCGTCGCTGGTGGAAAAGAGAAGCTGAGGGAGACCCCTGTCTCCCCAGCGAGCCCGGCAAAAGTCCAGCACGCCGTCAGCAGGGGGGAGCTGGCTAGAAGTCTTGAACTCCCTGCCACCTCCTAAGGAAGCTGTCCCAGATCTATGTCCGGTGACAGCCTCCTCGCTGAAACGCGGGCGTGACGCGGCTACCACCAGTAGGAGTAACAGAGAGCGGGCCAATGCTGTGGTTTAAATCCTGCTTTAATGGCGAAGGGACCAACAGCAAAGGACCAAGAACTGGGGCGGGCAACACATTATAAAGGGCAGGGGGGATAAGGGAGTGGTTAACAAACAAACCAATAGCGGGGCACAAGGGAATGGGGTAATACAGAGTGACATAAAGAGGGAACCAATAATACGGAGTATAGGGAGGGGCCCTGGTCCCTGAACCAATCACCCGGCGTCCTGTGTAGAAGATTCTGGATAAAAGGGAAGGAACACCGAGTGATGGACAGAGAACCAGGGAGGGATTTGGGAAAGGATACAAAAGTAACAACCCGGGTAGGGGAGGGGAGAAGATAACTGACATTCGGGGAGGAGGGTGGAGTGAACCAGGACCTACTATTACAAACATAGGGGGAAACAGACCATACCAACTGAGACTGAACTTGCTAACACAATACAACACTGGCCATATTGTATGATGGCTGGAAAAATCATTCAACTTTCCCTCAGCATGTCATTTTTATATTATTTAAATGTTAAAGGCTCAGGGTTTAGATCAAAGTTCTAATTCATTTCAAGAGCACTGACATTAAACATTTCTAGATTTGCTTACTGCTTCTCCAGAGCCTATTAGTACCAGACAAGAATGTGATGAATGTGTGAATAGTTCCTCCAACCAGCTTGCAAACTCATAGACAACCCTTCTCAATGATTTTGAAAAGAAAAAAAAAAATCCCAAACCATTGATTTTAGAGTATATTGGCATTGCTTGTTCAAGGAGAATGAATGACAGCTTTCTGAGATCAATACCATTGTGCTTTTGTTGTTTTCTGTTTCATTTTTCCCTAGAAACCTGATAACACACAACCTTGAGACCAAACAAGGGACATTTGCAGTTCTAGCCACAGGTTATTTGTAGGAAATAGCAAAATTGTACACTGAAATGCATTTCCAGAAATCTGAGATTATATTTGTGCAACCCACAATGAAAAAGAAATCCCCAACAGTGATTAAGGAATTCAATATTTTTATCAAGTTTTGAAAGGACTTAATTAGAAACATTTGAAGATCTGTTCTTAGAGTATTATCTGTGCAAGACAAAGCCTTCTTTCAAATGGACTTACCAGCACAGCCTGTGCTTCTTTCAGTTTACTAAAACATAGTAATCCCTCACAGTTATTAGTACTCACTCATCTTCTGCTCTACACTTGTATCTTGCATACTTTAAATACATCAAGAAGGATTGTAAATGTACAGATGATGTGATCAGGGAAGGAATCAATTGATTTAGTATCTCTGAACTCTCCTATGAAGGTAAAGGCTTACACGAGATGCTACAGAGCAAAGGGCTAAATTATTTTAGAAACTGATCAACAACCAATGACTGTCATCACTCAGTCATCACTCTGAGGGCATTCATTCCAGCGCCTCCTATCTCCTCAAAGAACATTCCAACTTTCTTCAGCTTCTGCTAAAGCTTCAGCATATGGCAAAGAAATATTCAACACACCAAATGAACTGAGAATTTCTGTATATATCAGAGGTTACAACATGCTCTAAACTAGAAATTCTGGCAGTCGGGATGCTGAGAGAAAGCAAGAGGACCCTCCCTGACTTTTGCAATAAAGCAGCTATAGGGACATTTTTGACTGAGAAAATGAACTCGTGGAAGGAGGCAATTGATAGAATAAAAGATCCAGACATCATTACAGGCTCACTTGAGCTTTTTATCTCTAGAGCACAAACTTGGAAAGAATATCAACTGTGCAGTGGTATTCCCTAAATAAGGATTCTCTTAGAACTTCACTGTTTTATGTGGAAGAAATAAAGTTTCCGTTGCCACCACTGTTTATTTCTGCTCACCCAGATTCCAGTCAATGTACTGTGGTTTACTCCAGCTTTCAATGTGTGAGAAAATGAAAAAAATAATTATCAGTCTAAAAAATAGTGAAGGCAAGTTAACTGCAAAAAAATATTCATAAAGACAAAGTATATTTGAGTTTAATGGATGAATAGTGAAGAAAACCTCACAAAACGCAAATATGTTTGAAACTTAGGACATTTATACATAATTGATACTGTTTCTAGATTTAATTTTTCATTAATAACTTAAATTGAAAACATTATGATGCACTGTTTTGAACCAGAGAGGCATATATCTGATATTTAATTTTTTATTTTTTAATTTTAAATTTTTTTAGACTTCGAAAGAAGATCTTTTTAAAACATATCCCTTAATTACAGGTTTTGGTTGCAACTATTCTTTCTTTCTTTTTTTCTCCTTGGGATGAACTTTTTCTTTCTTCTCTCACAGGACCTTTGAGGAGGCCTAATTTTTTCAGCCTACTGGGATTTTCAATAATCCCCCTGTGAGATTATCAGGAAGCCCAGAGTCCTGCTCTGTGGAGGCTGTATGTGGATTCATTCTTAACCACTGCTTATCACATATTTCTCCCACCCCAAAAATAAAGGCTGCCAATCCTGTTTTTATCAGATAAGAGCTTATTGTATTTTATTGTATTTTTACCTGAAGGCTTTGTTTTGTCATATCTCAAAGAAAGCTTTCGGTTGCTACCAGTTCATAATTAATAAATTTACTCCTATGCTGAAAAATGTAAAGGACTTCTATGATTTCAATTATATTGCATATTTTTCAGCTCTGAATAATATAAAGTATTCAATTTATGGAGTTCCTCTTTTGAAAAGACTCAATTATGATGTGTTATTCATTTCTAATCCCCATCCAAAAATGCAGACTTGAACCCACTTTGGGTGGGATTTCTTTTTAATATAAATTATTAGCATTGGTTATGCTGAAGTATGAATCACTGTGTCTATGAAGTTTTCTATGTTAAATTAATTCATCTCAAGATTTCTTTCTATGTAATTTTTTGTGTCTTTTTATCTCTGCCTCATACATATTTAGTGTTCCTAAAACAAGTCCAATGTTAAGCACTTTGGTCTTGGAGAATAAAGACTGGTTTAAATGTTGTTTTCCTTTCACTCATTAAATTACATCCTATTTTCCTTCTTATGGGTTTCGCTACAAAAACTCTCCATCAAAACTTAAATTTTACACTGCAAGATGGAAAATGGAAAGTTCAGTAAACACTGTTTAAATAAGGAATTTTTTTTTAAAAAAAGTAGTTTAGTTCTGAAAAAAAAAAAAAGGTAAAAAACTCCATAATGTTTAACAAAGCCCAGTCTAATACACATCTTTTAAACTTTTTATATAGGCAACAGTGGGAAAAATAGCAACCTGTGGAAATTTCCAGGTAATATACAATCAATTCATTCAACATGTAATGCTTTTATACACAGGGAATATTTAGATCCATGATTCAGCATTTCTGATATTACAAATCTGTATCAAACTGATAGAGTTTTTTTTCTGTTTTGTAAACACTTTATAAAGACAGCATGACAGTGAAACATTGTTAAACATATGCAGAGTGATAAGAGTGCTCTCATCACATTACTTCAAGCTGCTATGGTTTATCACTTTGCCTCAGAAAGCTTGCAAAATACAGCAAATCAAATCTATTTTTAAATGCCTGTCTACCTCTAATTTGTTCCACAATTCAGGGCAAAATTCTTCTTGACATGTTGTATTGCAAGACTGCAGGCACGGTGCCAAAGACAAAAAATAATATGTATGGCCGGCGACAATTTGTGGTAGATAGTCAGGACCTTCTAGGTGAAATAAAAGAGAACAGTTATTATATTATTGATCTGATCTGTCCAAATTCAAAACATGCACTCCATAAAAGACTTCATTCTCCTAAATAATGGTATTATTGAGAAGCCAGTCTGTCTAGTGTGTGTCCATAGTCAGTCTGTCTAGTGTGTGTCCATTAGATAAAAAAGCTGAACCACAGATGTTAAATTTAGCTTTACAAAAAAGTAACAATGATCCTGTCAGAGTAGAACTTTTTTTTTCCATGTAGGCAAATAGAAAACCTACCTAAGATCAATGATTTATTTGCAGTTTGGTGGGGGAAAAAAAAAGGAAAAAAAAAAAGGGAAAAAAAAGCATCACCATATACATCCTTATACTGTTAATTTTACATTGAAATTAAATTAATATTTTATCCTCTGTCAATATGGGTGTGAAAGCTCTTTAAATCAATTTCTTAAGAACATCTAAATAATTAGGAGGACATTAACAAGGACACAGAACAGCCTCCCTGTAGTAGTTCTGTTTGCAAAGCAAATTCAGTACAATGATTAGTACAGCTTGCATCTTATTCCAATACCTCTGAATCAGAGATTAAAAAACATATCCTGCTTGAAGGACTACTTTTGTTCCTCCATATCTTCTGCAGATAAATATGATTTTATGCAGCTGACCTCCAATGTTTCTGCAATGGGACTGTGGTTGCTATGATGCACATGGCATTTTAACTTGCTGTGAAAAGGAGCCAGCATATAGCTACACTGTCATTCATCCAGGTCTTCATCACTGTACTAGGGAGAATTTAGTCAGTTACTAGAAATAACATAGAACCCATCACTATATTTTATGATTGTGCAAAGGGATTAGTCTACATATGACTAATGGTGTCATCAACGAAATGAACCATGATAAATAACAAATACTTTAGAAGCTTTTTGTTTTGGATTATGAATGTGATTTGAATAAAATATAACATGCATGTAGTCATTTTTCAACAGTGAAATGATAATCAAGAGGAATAAAATATAACTCCTAACTTAAAATATTTTTTCCTTTTTTTTTTAAGATATAACTGAACCATTAACTGAGGAAGTTACAGTTGCCTGAACATATGACTTAATTTGCTGCACTGAAGTTCTACTTAACATTGCTTCTGTGATAGGCAAGAAGAAACACATCTTTTTCTACTAACATTTAAGAAAGAATTTAATGCACAGAATTTTCTAGGAACAGATAAAAGTTCTGTGGAAAATAGTCAGTCATGAAATAGCCACCAAAGACATCAATCCACAAACTAGGAGATGACAACTCCCTATAAATCCAGGAGACTTTTGGCAAAAAGGTCTCTGAAGATGTCTCATATGAAGTATGGCAAGAGCAGGCGGTTTTAGATGCAAAAACAGCTTATACCTGGTCTCAATAAAAAAAAAAATCTGTATTTTGTTTTCACTCCTATCTCAAGTACTAGCATTTTTTTAAATATCCACATTTATTTAAAAGGAAAGTAGTTTGAAAAGTTAAGATCTCCTCTGAGGATGTCATTCCCTGCAAAGGGAAATTCATAATGAATGTTCATTAATGTTCTTTATCAGTTCATTAAAGCTGCTTGTGCACTATGTTTATGAACATCTTTGATAAACATTTGGATTTGTTGTGCATGAACTGCTGATGAATAGTCATTAAACTGTCCCTAAGTTTATTCATTATGAGTGCTTATTAATTTCTCATGAATTATAATAAAATCCAAGCTGCTCTAGCAGTCATCTATAAAAAAGGAACAATTATTCACAGTATGTATTACTTATTAGAAATAAATTAAAAATATAACCTTATTTCAAAAGACTAATGCAAAGAAAATATACTTTGTTCTGGCAGTAACTTTATCAAAATTAAAGCAATTTAAGAGAAAACCATTGTAAATTATGTTATAATTTGGAGACCTACTATCACTTATGAGTCATCTGACAGCCAAATTGGATCTGTATTGCTGCAGAGTAGCACTTACTTCTTGAATATGAGTTTAAAGATGTCCAAATCTGTCCAGATCTTATATATACTGCTAATATTAAGGGAATACTTTCTGCTGGAAGTATAGATGGCTAACACTCACTCTTCACAGACATATCTTAACTAAAAGTTAAGTAACACAAAAACTTGTACTCAAAAAAAATGCAAACACATCATAACTACAGAAACCTACACATCTTTAATTTTTCTTGTCCTATTCAGCACTCTTACTACCCAGTCACATTTTTCCTTATGAAATTCCATAGCCTCCAGGTTCAAGTGATTCTTTATTAGTTTGACTACAGGACAGATCAGAAATTTCTGAACTAGATTTGTAAACTTCAGATTACATGCTAGTAATAATTTAGGAGGCCTTGCTTGTCACCAACATGTTTTATGAGAAATCCTTTCCTTAGGACGTTTCCTCCTGAGAAGCTGAGAGGCCACAGGAACAAAATGTAAACAATGATTATCTGCTGCTGTGGAATGCAACAGGTGGGATCTGCGATTGGTCTCATGTGGTTGTTTCTAATTAATGGCCAATCACAATCCAGCTGTCTCGGACCATCTCGGTCAGTCCGAGCCTTTGTTATTCATTCTTTTTCTATTCTTAGCCAGCCTTCTGATGAAATCCTTTCTTCTATTCTT
>JAYDZK010000028.1:9501134-9611230 GCA_034509185.1 Euphonia xanthogaster
AGAGAACCAGGGAGGGATTTGGGAAAGGATACAAAAGTAACAACCCGGGTAGGGGAGGGGAGAACATAACTGACATTCGGGGAGGAGGGAGGAGTGAACCAGGACCAACTTATTACAAACATAGGGGGAAACAGAACATACCAACTGAGACCGAACTTGCTAACACAATACAACACTCATATCTATCTTGCTTGTTACATTTCCTAACATTTTGCCATTTTATTATTTTGCTCTGTTTTCAAAGATTTATGTGCTCAAATCTTTAAAATATCATTAATTATGCCCAATAGAGATTTTCTTGTAACACTGCTAAAAATCAAATATTATGCTCATTACATAAAAAATAAATTAAGAAAGTTAATGAAAAATGGGGTTGAGTACCAAGTCTAGAACATTGCCAAAAGAAGGAGAATTTTGTGTAGGTTTGGATCTTCTGCAAAGCATTTTTCATTGCATTAGCTGGCAACACAACCACTTCTCTCTGAATAATGGATTGCAGCAAGCATACTTGAAAACCCATTATAGGAGTTACTTAAATATTGTATTCTAAGTATAGAAATCAAGTGGAATCATTTGAAAGAGAAACATAATTTTGACAAGAAAATAAGTATATTGAGGTTGACAGAGTAAAGCAGGTCTGCTTTTTGTCATCTAAAATTCCCGTGATTGCTGAGGTACCTGCAGCACAGCAGAATTTGATGACTAATGGAGCAGTGGGTGTTTTTCAGCCTTCTGCAGCTTGTGCTGATGTAGTTATGGTTGTCATTGGGAGAATCCTTCCTGAGCTTATGATTGTGGTCAGACTGTAACTGTTAAGGGATATGAGACACTTATGTGGTCTCTATTTTGGTGTAAATCAGTTTAACAAAAGCTTGGTTTACAGGTCCATCTTTGTTCTATCCTTTCTTGCAGTTTGCTTTTCTGGTGTTACAGTGAGATAGTGTGATGGCAAATCTGGCCCTGAATATTTAACCAGCAAAAACTGTTGAGCAGTAAGTAAAAAGCATTGTTGGAGAGAGGCGTATCTGGAAATGGAAAGCATTTCATCCCCAATGCGCTTCCTGAAGATCACATATTTAATCAGCATTGCCTTGGAAAGTGTGTTACTTTTAATCAGCATCACTTGGTTTCCTTTGTACAGCAGACGGATCTTTTTTTTTTTTGCATGGTCAAATGTTACAGATTTAGAAAAAAAAGAAATAAATTAAAACCCCTAATATGCTTCTACAATCTAAAGGCCCACTGAATACCCTAATATATGAAAGTGCTCAAATCTCCTCGGGGTGCCACAGTAGACCTGGGGTTATGTATAAAGAGGGAATAGATGTCACCTCTCTTATCAGTTCTTGTGTTTGCTGCTGGTTTGTTGCAGCTGTAGTAATGCAGCAAATATGGCCACTGCTACTCTGTTGAAAGAGGAACTTATAAATTCCAGTTGTCAACATGAAATCAATTCTGCTATGGGCAAAAGAGTGCTTCATCATTCCAATATTTGCACTCAGCTAAACCATATCCACGGGCTGTATGTGTCTTCATTTATTTATTTATTTGGAACTGGGACTACAACACATTTTCAGCCCAACACTATGGATCTGTGCCAAAATTTCATAAAGGTTGTGCAGTGAATTTTTCTAAGTAAATGAGTCCTTCAATTTCAATGAGAGAACAAAGCCTCTAACTGGTGCACTGTGGATTCAATCTGAGCCATGCTTTCCAGTCAAAGAACAAATGATATATCATTAATTAAAGACAAAAAAATGGGAAGAGAAATTATGATTACATATCTTGACATTCCATAATGATATTTTCTGTGTCTTACACCTATGGTAAATAAGCCAAGCACTCAGTAGCAATAGAGGAAAAAAAAAAAACCCTTCAGTTTGCAATTTCTTTTTCTATAGTCTTTCTTCTTCCAGTGAAAGTGTCTATAAAATTTTTAAAGGAAAGTAGGTTGCTAAAATGTACTTAATTTGCCATGATAGATTGAGTCCATGCTTCAGTGACTGTAATTGAATCTGTGACCTATTTCTTTAGTAAAGTAGAAATAGTCTCTTGGGTTTTTGTCACTACCATCTTTTAATGAAATTCAAAAAGACTGTCAAAACGTCTACACTTTTTCCAGTAGTTGTTAATGTTATTACTTTACAATTTGTTACTTTTTAATTAATCTTAATAAACGTGTACACAGTCTACCTGGCAGTTGGAAATGGTAGACATCAATTCATCACTGTCACAGTGTGAAGCAAAATTAACGGGACAGAAAGGGCTTTAAAAGCAATAGAATATCTAGACACATATTGGTTCTACTTACACATACTTTATATCTCTAATTTACAGGATCTGTGCATTACAGCAGTCCCACAGCTGAAGTTAAAGGGCCTGTCAGCATTTTAATCATAAACCCAGAGTATTTCCAAGACATTGCAACTCAGAACTGAATTCGGTAGGGGGATTCCCAGGCCAGGAACACTCCACTCTGCCACCTATTTCCTTCGCCACAAGGAGATACTCTCAGTACATTTCAGACAATTAGAACATCACACCACAGGAACCTGGGATGTCAACCAGGGCTGGGTGATGTCCTGACTCCACACTCAGATGAGAGAAACTACTTTTCCCACTCAGTGTTTCCAATGGGAATGCAACAGGCAAGTAGGGCAGAGAGGGGGAGCTTTTATCTCGTCTCCCATCCCTGACAGATGGGGAAGCAGAGCAAAACCTTCCTGCCCTACAGTCCAGACATGGCCTTACTGTCTCAATATGAGCTCTTGAGCTTGATTTTTTTCTGATACATCTAGGAAAAGTCACTCTGTCAGTTCTTCAAGGATTGTGGCATCACTAGCTTGAGTTGATGTGGAGCTGGGAATAATCTTAAAGACAATTGGGTGCAATGTTTTTCTTGTATTGTATTTAAGCCTGTAACTGCTGATTTATTCTCAATATTGCAGCTGCCCTTGGGCAGCCTGGCATTCACATCAGAGAGGGTCTTTAACAGGACAGTAAAAAGGAGCTCCTGGGGCTGGGAGCAGCTTCCTCATTGCATAAAAAAGATGTTATTCATATAAAACGGAGACCTACGAGAGGCTTATACCACACCTATGCTCTAGCTTTCACTTATTTCTCAAATAATTGAAAATCTTTGTTTCCACAAAGCTGGACTTTTTAGTGAAAATTAAACCAGCAGTCAACCCAAGTTCAAAGTTCCATAAAAAAAATTACCTCTATTTAAAAAGTGAGGTGACTTTGATTTTAAAAATAAAATATACATAAATATATATATACACATACACACACACACAGAGTACCAGATCACTAGGGTACATTTTCTCAGAGGAGGTATCATTGACAAGGATATCCAGCATATGGAGTCACTAACATGATGGACTATAATGGCTTGAAAGCAGTCATTATGTTCTATTAGGATACACAAACAAAACAGATTCCCTCAGCAGACCTTGGTATGCTTCAAAGCTATTACACTCCAGAAGAACTAAATCTGCATTTTAATTACTGTCAAGTTGCTTGAGTTTTACCCAATCTACTGGATATTATTCTCCTAAACATAATAAGGATTTAAACAAAGAAAAGTAATAAAAAATAAATAACAAAAAGTGTAGTTGCCAATTTGAGGTTAAAGATATTAACTAAAGATATCAGAGACAATTTTTCAAAAGGTTACAACCTAACCTCTCTTTTTATGAACAGCTTTTTATCCACAGATGACAACAGGCAAAAAGGCAGGCTATGGTGCCACATTAATTGGTAGTGTGGTGCACACAAAGATTTAGACATTTTCCTTCTTATTTGCACTTACCATCAGGCTTGCAGCTTTCTAAGTCCACCAAACATCCTCCTTCTTTAGAAAATGAAGTCGGATGGGGAAACTGATGCAGGTGTTGATACCAAGTGCTGCTGCAGTGACTGACCTAGCTAAAACCCTACACTACATTCACCTGGTGTTTCACTCCAACAAGAACCACCTGCTTCCTGCTGACCTAAATCAGGCTCACCAACTTCCACCTGATCTCCAGCAGACCTTCCATAAACACATCAAGCAACCTCTAATCCAAGCACCAATGAAGCACAGGTGAGTGTGTTCATAGGAAAATTTTCCATTAAGTCCAGGAATGGCTAAAAGAAGGTATAATTTGGGGGCTGAATAGACAGAGTGCCACGGAGTCCACAGGATATTTCCAGTGCCTCAGAAAAGCCTATCCCAGACTTGCTGTCTCTTCCTGACATGTCCTTCAGTTCTGTAAGATCACAGACGCCCTGAGTCAGAAAAGCACTTAAGCTAGAAAAATGTACCTTTTGGATGATGGAAAAACCCTAGATGCATTTAATATATTTTCACTTGGAGAAACAGTGCACAAATGTCTAGTTAAAAAAAAAATCCTTTTAGTGGCTCCTGAGGGTTTAAACACTTCAGGATAGATTTGCATACAATTTTTTAAAAGACTAATGGCTCTTATATGATGAAAAGATTCTATTAAGATGTAGAATGGAGATGAAAGTTATTAATTTCAAAGAAACAATACTATATTTGTTAGGAAACTTTGGGAAACTTTTTTTTTTAAGCTACTATTGCAGGAATAATTCTCTTACTTATGTCCTTTTCCAAAAATTAAGTTGGTAAAATAATTTCCAAAGTCATATTCAAAAATATGGGCTGGACATTTTGGAGCTCAAAGATTCCAGCCCTACAGGACACAGAGAGGCTGAGGTTCCCTGCCTTGAGTTTGCATGGAAAGATGGATCACATGGCTGGCTTCTGTCCAAAAAAAGAAGAAATGCTTTTCTTCTTTTACACCAGATTTTAGTATGGAAAACATTTTTTAAAGTAAATACACACAAGAAACTTTGCATAAAAATGAGAAACTCAAGAAAAGGCAAAACTTTTCAATGCAGTTTTTATATATTCCCCATGGAATAGAAAAACATTAGAAGAACAGAATATTAGCTATCAATCAATACATTAAACCAATGAAGTCAGATTTTTACCATGTTCACATTTTTGAAGGAATATTTAAGTCACAATCTTCCTGGCATACTGTTTGTAATATAACAGAAATGTATCAACTGTATCAAAAATAAACCTAGAAGAGAAGAATGAAATCAGACTAAAAATGCTGTCAGTAGAAGTCCTGAGCTTACAAGGGAGATTGACAATATTAATAAATTTCAGCTTTATCTCAGTAATTTTATCTAGATTCCAGACTCACAAGGGTTTGAATATATGTAAATTAAATCTCCTGAAGGGAAACTGATACAAACACCCAAATGTGAATGATTTTAAAAACAAATAGAATAGTAGCAAGAATCAAAGCTGCCAAATTCTCCATTATGCCTAGAATCATTCTATAACGGTCTAGAGGAAATGCAAGGGGAGAAGTGCAGAAAAGCCCCCACCATAAAGGGTGGGGGGGTTACATTTCTTCAATTATGAAAATCCAAATGCATATAATTAGGGATCAGAATATCTTTTGCCAGCCTTTGAAAAGATAGCAAGGTAATTCAAGAAAAGGAAGTGAATAGGGATAAGTAATACATCTGTCTACAGAACACAAATGCCATAGCTACAATTTCCAGGCACAGGGAACAAAATAGAGAAATAAGTTCTTAAAAGTAACATTGGTGAGATACAGCTCTGCACAGACATTAGCATTTATATATAATATTAATTAGTGATTAGGTCTGGATACAATTCTGCAACACAGAACTCCAAAGCACACCCATAGCTCTTCTGGAGGATCATAATTTGTATTGTCCTGTTGTGCCACTGAGGATCTCAAAGAACCCACTTGGCAAATGTAGTAAAGACTGGAGGTTTGGTGCTCTAGTTTGTTTTAAGCAAATAAGAATTATTTACTTCACCTGTATTTCGAGCACATGCAACCTGTGCTCTGAGCTGGAAACAGCATCTTACATGATTTGGAGGAAGAGAGAAAGTCATGATTGCTTGAATAACTCCCAAAATTAAACCCTCTGGGATTGAATCCTCTGAAAATGCAAAGAATGAAGGTGATAGAGGAATCATACTGTGTTACATAGTGATGTTCAAACCTTGCATGTAAAGAGAGCCAGAGAATGCATTTAGAATCTAGAAAACCTCCCAGTTAAACTTTTTCTCCTCCTTTTAGAGACTTTGAAATTTAAATTAGGTTCCATACTGCAGGAATCTCAATGGAAGGGTGAAATATTTTCATGTCTCGCAATGGATAAAGAACGTTTGGCAGCTGGTCAAAAGTTTAGGAGAAGCTGCACAAAGCACAACAAGATGAATAGAAAAGATGCCTTGGAGCAGTGAAATGGAACAACAGGAGTTGGGAAAGGTCATTCACAACAGTAAAACTACTGAACATTTTAATCACAGCCTGGTTCTCTGCTGCTCTCAGCCTTATTTCACTGTCATTTGTACCAGTGTAAAATGGGTGCAAGAGTTATTCAAACACTATTTCACACCCACTTTTGCTGCTATTAACTAGCACTGCAAGGTGTGAGGCAGTAGCTTACCCAGCTCCAGTTTTGCAGCAGTCACAAACCTTTGGGTCAGTGGGAATGCAACTTCACAAAAATATATTCAATTAAACTGTACTTTACACAGAACTTGACATTTGAAAAGAAATAGAAAAGAAAGGGTCTTTCATGCATTATAAATATTATTTCTGAAACTGTGCACATATTTTTACTCTAAAGGCCCCCCAAATGCCACCACTAACATCCTAAAATAGGTGAGTAGAGACAAAATACCACTCTCACAAAATCCCTATTTGAAACAGAGATTTAGGGATGATATAAAAGTCACAAGAAGACAAATTCAAAAAGAGGATGAATGATTTTTCTAGACATTCCAAAGCATTCTAATTCTTACAAGTGTCATTAAGAGTTTTTGTGGTGATCTGGAGAAAACCAAAGTGGATTCCAGGGGTAAAACAAACCTCAGAGAAATCAGTGAGGAGGTTTTGTATACACAGATTTTGCATCCACTGCACCATGTCTTTTTAGGTCTTAGAGAGGCATCTAACAGAACTGGCTTGCATTTCATTGGAAATAAATATGTTAATGGAATTCCAAGAGTAGGCTGAATAGGGAATGTAGTAATAGGACAAGGGGTAATGACTTTAAATTGGAAAAGGGTGTATTTAGATTGGATAGATTAGATTCCTGGTGAGGGTGGTGAGGCCCTGGCACAGGTTACCCATAAAAGCTGTGGCTGCCCCATCCCTGAAAGTGTCCAAGGACAGGCTGGGGCTCTGAGCAACCTGGGATAGTGGAAGGTGTCCCTGCCCACAGCAGGGAGTTGGAAGGAGATGATTTTTAAAGTCCTTTCCAACCCAAACCATTCTATAATTCTCTGATAATAGAGCAATAAATGAAGCCATAATTTCCTTTTACATTTAATTTAAAAATAATTACCACTATTAGAAAAATGCAGCAACAAAATGTTCCTGTATTCTTTAAGAGTTCGGAATAATGGCAAAACCCTATTCATTTTAAAGCTGCTTAAACTGTGTCTGCTTCTACTTCCATTTATGACTGCAACAAAACCAAAGTGGCTTAGTTTATGTCTAGCCCAAGAGTTTAACAGATTAACAGAAATAAAGAGAGAGTAGAGTTGCAATGTGAGGTGCCAGGTGGGGGTCAGACTCTTTTCTCAGGTAAAAACGACAGGACAAGAGGAAATAGCCTCAAGTTCCTCCAGAGCAGGTTTAGATTAGATATCAGAAAAATTTTCTTCACTGAAAGGGTGGTGTGGTTGGAATAGGCTGCCCAGGGAAGTGCTGGAATCACTGTCCCTGGCAATGTTCAAAAGTGTATCAATGACCTTAGAGGTCTTTTACAACCCCAATGATTCTGTGATACTTGTTTTCTTTCCTGCATCATTATGGGTACCGTGAGAATTACTCACAGCACAAACACTATTTTGATGTACTTGCATTACCTTCTCTTTCTATCAACAGAAAATGGAATACATTTAATGTCAGATATCACACTAACAGTAAGGAGTACACATCCCCAGAGAGCTGGGAAATGTACTGCATTATTTCCTCCTTTTATGTCCACTAAGTGATAGTCCCAAAAGCTCACTCAATACTTGATTCTGCCTTTTAAGTTTGTTTCTTTCATTACCTGACAAGGTGTATCTGCAGCACATTGAAAAGCTACTTCTATCTCTCTCGTATGGATTTTACTAGGCTTGGTTTCTTCAGCATTTCCAGCAAGCCTAACAATGCCAAAAAATTAAATCTAGTAAATAATTCCCATTTGAGAGAACTTTGCGAAGTTCTCTGCGTCCAGCATGGGACAGACCTGCACAGGAAAGAAAAAGTGGATTTCACTTCCATCATTAAACTGTGTGAAGCAACAGCTCTGAACAAAGCACCATTATTTGTCTACAATAAGGCCAGACAAAAATGTATAAAGAGCCTGGGAATACTCAAAGCCTTGAGTGCTGTCTCAAATAGTTCAGTCCTTCCTTTCCTGTCCAATCTGGTTTGCTGTTTTTCATCACAGGACAGGTTCCTGACTCACTCTGATAGATTCAGAGGAAATTTCCATAGCAAATGAGTAACTTAAGCTCAGACACTTGGATATTACTGCATGTTTAATGGT
Organism: Euphonia xanthogaster; assembly: GCA_034509185.1. Classification (NCBI taxonomy): domain Eukaryota; kingdom Metazoa; phylum Chordata; class Aves; order Passeriformes; family Fringillidae; genus Euphonia; species Euphonia xanthogaster. The sequence goes on from JAYDZK010000028.1 coordinate 9,509,748, forward strand.
GCTTGGCTGCACTTTTGCTGGGTTATACAAGGCCTCAAGAAAGAAGTCACGTTTCAAACAGTGGCAGAATCTGGCTCTTAACCATATTCTTTCTTTAGAACTTGGTTTCATAAATGCTCCTCTGAATTCCTGCAATGGTTTGTGATGCTCCTGAGCAGTAAAAAATTGGCTCCACAAAGTTTCCTTGGTCCTCTACTTCATTTTCCTCCTTCTTGTAAGAGCTGGTGTTGCCTATTTTGTTTTGAAATATTCATGATATCTTCTTAATTTTCTGGGTTCAACAAGTGCTACCTCTGTGCTGTATTCCAGGGGGACTTCCTCATGCAAGCATTTTTATTCCTATCTCTAGCTGTTTTGCTGATTTTACAAGTCCCCAAAATACCAAAACAGCACATATGATCTGATTATTTTAGGATTGTCAAAAACAAAAATTATTTTTAGAATGAAGCTTGCATTCATCCTTTAGTTTATCATCTCTGGCAGGCATATAATAGTCTTAAATACACTTTCATGATTTAATATTTTATCTTATCAAATTCGTATACATATGCACAAGATATTAAGCAATATTAAGTACTTTTCTCAGCTAATGCAAGAAAAAACCCTTTTTTGTGGTCACAGCATTTATATCATTTTCATAAAAGAATATTCAAGTTTCTGAGTATATATTGCAATATCAAAGTTTCACTCTTTACACTGGAACCTGTTCATGGTCCTACACATGAATATTTTATACTTTCTTCTACTTCTTTAAAATGTAATTCTAAGTGTCAGTCTTCTCATTGTGCTGTATGGAGAGGGTTTGAAAAAAACACAAACCTTATTTCTCCTAACTCAAAACCATTAACCACTCACTTGCTAAAAAAAAAAAAAACCAAACAAAAACAAACCAGCCTAAAACCACCACAACAAACCAACAACATTTTGTACATTGAGCCTAAAACAGCAAACACTACTAAAAACAAGCCCACCCCATCACCTTCTTGTGCAAAGCTCATGTTGTAACTGAAGCTGAAATTGAATTAAACCCCTGTTGTTTCCCTGTAGAAAAGGCAGAAATCAGGCAGTTTTTACTAATGGAATGACTTGACAGTTTTCTCTAGTCATGACAGCAGTAAACTGCATTGTGCTCGTGGGCTCAGTAATCAGGTCACAAGCATCTGTGAGCGTGCATTAAGTTTGTTCAAACAACTGTGCTTGGAGGTCAAGCCAGTTGATGTGTGCATTCACATGACTAATGAGCTATTTGGCACTGCCCATCCATGAATTCCCTGCTCATACATGGAAAAAGAATTCACAAAATACAGGCATACACCTGCATGCTACCTCATGTTTTACGGTCAGGTTTTGCCTTTTCACAAAACATTTTGTGGTCATTATTTGTGTCTTCAGTAATATTACTCTGGATTCATACTGAGAGTGGAATTTGCTTCTTGTCTTAAAAAGTGGATTTAAGCCTTAAGAATGAAGCTTAACTGCATTTCTTTTAGAAAACTAATCTAGCAGCCTCTTAGAATGAGAATAGCTAAATATTTTCTCTACAGAAAGTATCTTTGACCTAAATAGAAGGGTTAGTCCATCAAGTGGTTCTTAGTTCTGAGATATTTTTTTGCAACACTATTAAGTAGTAGTTAGGCCTGATATATATAACTGTAGACATTAAGAAACTTTTAAGCTATTTGTTTTGAGAAGACAATTGGATTACAGTGAACTGAACTCTTCCCTTAAAACCAGACAAGGTACTTCATAAGAGACAGACCCTACATTTAATCTTGGTGAAATGCAATAATTAGGTTTGCAATGCTCATGGAAATATTGATGGAAGCTATGCAAATTAATTAGCAAAACAAGTAGTTAGTGCAAAAAGGCCAAGAGCCTCAATAAATAGCCTTCTCCTACACTCTGTGAGTTGAAACAGTTTTTGCAATCAGTACTAGAGTAGGTGTGCATCCATCAAATGTACTGCAGCCTGCAAGATGCATGTGACAGAACAGGATCCAGGGTTAGAGCAGCCCACAGTGACTGAGCTGATCCAGCATCATCACCAGCCAAGCCCCACACCACAGGTTGTTTCCTTCCCACCAGACATACAGGAAATATATACAACCCTGATTAAAGAAAGCTTTATCTAAAAATTTCTATCCAGGCCTGAACCTATGGATTCCATAAATGATTTTGTTAACCCCAGAATAGCTCTCTGTATTTTTTTTAATTTTTTTTTTTTTTTTTTTTTTTTTTTTTACTGACAATATGTGTGTGAATATCTGAACTGTGTGGGACAATGTTCCAGGCAAGAAACTGAGTGTCATTCATTTGCACAATTACATTCACCTTTTGCTGCAGCATAAAAGGTTTGTTATATTTACATTTTGTGTGTTTTCTCACATTTTTAATATGATGTCATTTTCCCCCAGTGCAATAAAGACTAATATTAAAGTCATTTTCCGCCAACACTATCATATGAAAGGAAAAGAGCTAATGGCTATAGAATAAATAATAGTAAAAGTACACAATGGGAGGTTCTCAAAAAATCTGAGGTTTGGGTTTAGTTTTTTTTCCCAAGAGATGAGGAATTTCACATTTTTGCAGTTATTTGGCACTATTTGCATAATGTTTTCAGCTACAGCTTTTAGTCAATGGTTTATGTCAGCTTTAGCTTAGGCTGCAAATACATAAGAAAAATCTCTTTTGTTACATAAAGAGCATATCTGAACCTGGTGAATCTCAGAAGATGAGCAAAGTCCCTAAATTTCTAATATGATTCTAGATCAGACTTGTGAAAATGCATTTTCACTCCATCCTCCGGCTTCTTGTTCAGAAGAGAAGAAAGTCTCTTGAGCACAGCATGAAGAAAATGGATGCAAATGAATCTGCAGAATGTTCAGAGGTGTTCAGCTCAAAGCTCCTACCTACAGAGCCTGGAATTTGCTTGTTTTTCAAACTTGCATGTAGAATTACAACTTCTTTCTTGGCTTAATCCTGTCATTCTGGCAACTCACCACCAACAAGTAGTGGTGCAAGAGAAACTCTGACCTTGTCCTCATCACAGGTTTTCTGATAACTGGGTAAAAAAGCACCTTCAGTGTTCATCTGGACACAAAATGCGGCTTTTCTATTGTGCACCAGAGTTTAACAGTATTTTTCTTTCTAGGTAAGACAATAAGGTAATTATTTATGACAAGATAACCACAGGCCAAAGGAAAAAAGAATTCCAAAACTAAACCGGGAACGTATTTTTAAAGAAATATATGTTACTCAATCAAAACATATAATTCAGTTTACATAACTATCAGTCAACTTATTGCCTTTAAAGAAGAAGGTGGAAAAGGAAAATAAAAATTCTATCCACAAGAACTTGGACTAAGATTAAGATATGAAGACTCATAGCTGATCCCCTTCAATGGATAACAGATCTAGACTAATTTTAAAGGTGGGTACATTCATACAATTTCCTTTTCCTGAGTTTGATATCAGTTATGAGTCAGTTTACTTCTAACTAAAGACATGCTCAGAATGCTAGGAAATTAACCACTATAGCTTAACACATTAAACAACTGGGGCACCATTAAAACAAACTTCCTAAAATTTACAGTGATGAAACTATACAATGAAAGGATAAATATAGGCTTCTTCTAATGTTCAAGTAATCCTTTTTCATTAGTATGGCTGCCATGATTGTGATATTTACCAGTTGTATGTCACTTTAAATCTTAAAAAAAATGTGTAAACATTAATTATAAATGAGCATTAATAATACACCTCTGCTTAAAGTATTTAACTATTTATTAACTCTACTTCGCAGGCAATATGACAAAGAGAGTCTCAAATTTCAAACTTCAGATACTTAAATTTAGGAACCAAATCCTGTATTAGCTTTACATTATTTTCAAAAGCTACATGAATCAAAAATATAACTTGTAATTTAGAGGTTCTTGAGATGTCACCCTATCTGAAGATCAGGCTATTTATTTAATACCCAATAGTACTCCAGGTTTAGGACAGCAGCTCAGGACCGTACAAGGTAAGCAAAGTACTCATTTGTGCTGCATTGCTTAATTTCAGCCCTACAGATGCTTTAGATGCTCAGTTTATTTTTTCAGGATCTATCTGTAGAAAACAAGAACTGAAAGATATTTTTGGTTTAGGTCCTTCTATCCAAAGAACTGTGTCTAACCTAAGAGAGAAGGGGGAAAAGTAGATGAACACCTCACAGCAGCCATGCCTAAACCACATGAAGCACATACAGCCCAAATGTGCCAGGCATCCACAACAGTTTCTTGCACCCAGCATCAATTCAAAACCAGCAAGGCCAAGTGTGTTCCAAAAGACCTGTGAGATCAGACTGCCATCACAACAAGACAATTCTAAGACTGTGCAAGGGGTATGCCTCTCTCCAAAGTGCTTATTTATTCCAGCAAACAGCTGAATAGTTCTTCTGTGAGACACTATTTATTTTAATAGCTTACTATTATAATAAAAAAGTATTATGCAACAGATGCCTTATAATTAAACTTTAAAAAGCTGCACATCATAATGCTGTGCAGAAGAGTCCCTTAAATACACAATCCAGTGTTCATGTAGAAACAGATTAAATGCTTGGACATGGATTTATCCACACAAAATATTCTTCCAGTTGGGCAGATGCATTTTATAATCTATATGGATATTATTAAAACTACTATGAAAGGGGTTGATTCTTTATGCATAATCAGTTCCCATTGAATTTAAATTACTTTCAGTAAAGCACCAATGCAGATAAAATTATCTAAATGTACAGAATATTAAGCAAATGTTTATATTAAAAAACTGCTTTCAGGTGAAAACATGCTCAGCCAAGCACAACCCCCATAGTGGCCTGCAGAATATTAATGCTCAGTAGATCACCAGATGCCAACAAGTATTCCTCTGTAAGAGCTTGGAGTGGGAGAAAAGGTAGCATTCAGATGACAAGCCTTAAGAATAGAAATGTGCAAACACGTGGGGGTGATACTATTGAGATGTAAATGAAGTTGGAAATATATGGAATCAAACCTGCTTAGAGTCAGGAGTGTATTGTAAAACAGGGACAACAGCATGTTTAGCATGGGCAGCTTCAGCTGGCCCCTGTGCCCACAGGAATTTGCATGAGGGCTACCTAATGGTGAATAGAAATAATATGTAACTCCTACTGGAGAAGGATGCAAACTAGACTACCTGAGCCACCTCAGTGGAGGCTATGGGATCTGGGCTAGGAATCAGAATTTCACATGCAAGCTAAAGCCTGGTCAAAGTGGAAAAAACAAACACAAAAAGGAGGGGCTGAAGACTACAGATTTCATCTAGCGAGCCAGTAAAGGACACAGACACTTGGGTACATTTCTTATAACTGCCTTTGAAATTGAAAGCATGAGCTAATACCTTAAGAGCCTAGTATTAATAGTCATGACCCTAAATGCAAATTTTTCTTCATGTTTACTTGAGCCTCAAGGAATGGCTCCCATTTGTGCAGCCCAGCAGGAGTGAGCAGTTAGTGTCTGAGTGATCCTCTGGGGCAGCAGAGCAGGAGGAAGACAACTGTGGGAATTGTAGCTCTTCCACCAAACTCAATTGCTTGGGCTTTTGGGTGTCAATAACAACCTGCTGCTCCTCAAAGATGACCTCAGTTCACTCCAAAGAGGTAATCCAGGTAACTAGTCTTGATTAGTTGTCTAAACTGTCTTAAAAATCTTTGCATTCAAGAGATGGAAAAAATAATGCAAATTGTTCTAAGCAAGGATAGTCTGTGACTGCGTTTCACTCCCACTTATTCATGGTGGCATTTGCTTTAGCAATGCACCACCCACTCTATATTGATTATGGCAGGATCCTGGACTAGACACCTCAATTCAGACAGCTGAAGATGTTTCTTTCCTGCATCCCCTTCCAGACAAAAGAGAAGCCAAATTAAAAGTCAATAACTTTCTGTGGAAAATACCTCTTGCATTATTTAGGCCTTCTTCAGGGCTGAGTTCTACTGGATGAAAACAGTGTAAATTATAGATTTTACTGGTTTAATTAGTTCTGTCTGTGGGTTTAAAGATTAACAGTCTCTGTTTGGAAACAGTAAAAGGAACAGAAAATTTTATTACACTGCCAAAACTACATATTTATTAGTGTAGACTGCTTTGGACAGCTTTAGCAATAGAGCTCTATCTACCTGGTAAGTACATCCCAATAGTAACCATAAGTGCTTCTGTGTGATTCAGATTTTACTCAAATATTTAGAAAACTTCTATTTACCTTGATGAGAATGAGCTTAGGATGGGCCCCTGCAGCTCCACCAGTTAATAAAAGCTCACACTATTTCTTTCAGATCAAAAATTGGAATTGCTGTATTATGTAAATGTTATTGCTTCAAACAAAAGACTGGTGTTGTCCTAGCAATTAACTGTCTGGTTAATTAGACCTCTTTCCTTTTGCTCAGCAACCTGCATTCATGTGCATATACTGTTACAAAAACAAACTAATAAGATTTACACTACTTGTGCAGAATTGCTAAGTGATTAGCTATAACGAGAAAATTAAGTTTTATTCCACAAACTGAAAATCTATTAAAAATGGAAATGTAGCTTTTCTACAAGAAGCAAGAATCCAATAAAAATGTGAATTTTATCATGTGGAGTGATGGATTTGGAGCACTCAAGAAGGACAAATGAATCATGCTGAGCTGTTAATATCCCTGCCAATTCTGTGGTGTTCCACGAGCATGTGAAACTGTCTTTGTTTGCTTTCCTAACAACCATCTCTTACAAGATTCTCTGGGAACATAGGAAGCTTCTGTAGTGGGATAATTGTTTCAACAGCTTGGACACTGATTTTTTTTTTATGAGTAATAGAGGACTCAGATCATTACTATGGAGTGTAATACTTGATGTCAATGGGCACACTGACAGTAATGTGCAAAGATTATTAAAAAATAACTTTCCTGTACGAAAAGAAAGTGGTTTTTATTGGTTAATTTATGTCCATTTTGCTGCTGTTATGAATTTCTAGTTTATTATTTTTTAATAACAGTAATCATACTTTTATTTATTAGGCAAGGGTAGTAAAGACTATGTAAATTATTAAACCTTAACAGAGATAGAATCACTTCAAAGATGCATTAGAGTACTCAGATTATGTGGCCACTAATGCCCTAAAAATAAAGAGCCCTACATATTTAGAATCTATTTCACAAAGGCCTAGCACACACCTTTGAATCTAACAGTATTTTACAGCAGAATTCCAGACAGATGTTTATAAAATGTTTATAATCTATAATATTATTTTCTAGCTTCATAAAATCAATCTTTGAGGAACTGAAGATAAATTCATGTATTCAATTTGAGGCACACATTTTTCTATCGACACTGATTTTTCAATCAACTGTATATCTGTTCATATATAGATAGATAGATATACAGTTCAAAAAAGGAAATAAAATTTCTTCAAATCTGTCTCAGGGGGAGCTGCCTCCTTTGCAATAAAACAATCTTCCACCACACGACTAAGCCACTAAATAATTCAGGGAAAGGGCAGAAAATATGAAGAATAAAAAGACATCGAGTACCTTGAACAAAAGTGCGACAGATCTTTGCTTTTCTTCTATTTATGTAAAAAAAGACAAAACCAACAAAGAAATCCTTATTTTATTCTGCTTTTACATCCTGGACAGTCACTTCTCCAAGGCATTGCAAAGTGTGTGCATATATAGATGTGTAAAGTTGAAATTTTGAGGAAATACTGTTAGGAAATCCTAATGGAATTGACTGATAAAGAAAAGTAAACTATTGAAAAAGTAAGCATATTTCAGAGTAGTAATAAATTAATCACACACAGTCCAATAATTTGAATAAAAGAAAGGAAAACTCATTGTTATTTATAAACTATATTGCTCCTTAATACAATAAGGAGGATTATTTGTTTGTTCTGTTGGGAACTGAGTTTTGGGTTTTTCTTGTTTTGGTTTTGGTTTTTAAGAAACTCCAGCACAACAGCTTGAAGTACTATTATATAGATAAGAAAAGATAAGAAAAAAAATAAAGATAGAACAGTTTCCGTCTGAGGAGAGAAAAAAGTATCAAATCTATAGCCAAGAATATGACTTTTGGAGTTAATTATTTAGAAACAGCTCAAGATGGTGTGTAGCTCCTATTAATAGTCTGTAGAAATAATGCCACTCCAAAGAATGTACCAGATGGTGGTGAGACACTGAAAGGAAAAGCATTTTCATTCCATGTGCTCCTAACAGTTATCTGATCATCCAAGTCCTTAGGCATTCTGGTTTACTGAAGGTATCAGTTAAAAAATTAAAAAATATCTGATATCATGTTGGGACATGAATCTTAATGCCAAAATGGCACATATTTATTTCCTGTTAATGGCAGATGTATATATGTGCTCCAGCTAAGGAACAGCATACTCAGGAAATTACATGATGATCTATCATAAAGTTTGGGAACTGATAACAGAATGAATATATTTCAGAAATGTGCAGATGCCTTATTTTATAAGCCTAACATTTTTTTATTATTAATGTGTGTACAGCAGCACAGATAGCCACTAATGGATATTGAAATGATAAATTTATTTTCTCATTCTCTTTGTTGAGCATTCTGCCCTAGGAGATTTACTGCTGTACTGGGAGCTTCTGTCAGGATCTCCAAGGTGCTTTTTGTAGGTAATTTAAATTTGTAGGGAGTGGGTTAGACTGTGAGATAGGGTATTTTCATCCATCACAAGAGCACTTTCTCTTCAGAGCCAAGAGAAGAGAAAGTGCTAAGCCCCTCCTCTGGGACAGGAGGGGTGCACAGAGGTTTTGGGTGAGGGCAGGAAAATGCCCACCTTGCTTTTCACATGGCACCACGCGTGACTCCAGTTTGGGGAGCTGAGCTCCACTCCCCCAGACTGGCCCCTCCTTTCATACTCACTGGTTTGCCAAACACCCACTGATTTTCACAGTGCAGGTGTCATGAGCTGGAGCTGACATGCAGAGAAATAAAAAGAGCCTAAAGAAAGAGGTTTGGTGGCAGCACTGGCAGGGCCTGGCCATGGCAGCACAGCCCCAGCTGGGCACAGCTGTCCTGTGAGAGCACTGGGTCACTCAGTGTGAGCCCCAGGGACACTCACCCTGAGGGGATCCCTTCCAGCACCGTGCTGGCATCATCTGAAACCACTCAGCTAAACCCACGTGTGACACCTTATGTGACACCTCATGACACCCCATATGTGACACCTTACAGCACAGGCTCCTCCCAGCCATGATGAGGGGCTGACATCAAAGGATAACAAACATTCCAACCTCGTTTTACTGCTTTCCCATCACTGATTTCCATTACCAAGGACTGGATACTTCTTAATTGATGCTTTCAGTTCATAGTAATTAATTGTACCTAGACTTCTTTTCATCTCTTGAAATAAATAATATCACAATGGGCTCAAACAAAGGACTGTAAAAGCAATCTATATTACTGCTAAATTAGAATATTCACTGCTTTTTATCTTTGCTTTACGTGCCTTTCACCTGTTTTACCAACATGAAAACTCAGTATGCTTTTAAAAAACGAATAAGGTATATTAAAAAGAGCATATTAATAGCTGTACATATAACTTTTTTATGATTTTAGTCAGGTTTATTATTTGGTGTACTGTAAATCAAATTAAGTACAAATATTAGTACTGACAGCATGTGCATAATCTGTTTTTAATCTTTACTGCCTGAGCATGTATTCATTATAAATAAGCAGGCATTGACTTCTGAGCCATATCTGGGCATATGAATGGCACATTTAGATGTACACTACAGTCATTTTTACATATGTTGCTCACACATTACCCTGTGATGACTTAGTTGTGATTTTCAGTAGCTAAGAATATAAAATGCTTGGAAGAATTTCAGAACTATTTTAAAGAAAATTAGTAACTGTAAACTTAGAGGTTCACATTTTCTGGTTTATTTCAATTTCCTCATCTGAAAACATATAAATTACTTAGTAAATCCCATTACAAGTAATATAAGGTTAGGAATTTTTCCCACTTTCCTACACCTTGACAACGTGACAAGACAGAAATTTCACTGTACACCTTAACAAGAAGAATATTTTGTAAATGAGCAAAGGACCCAGGCAACCATTCTAGCAGGAAGATAAAAACATGTTTTCCTTTTTAAATAAAGCCATTATATTCTTATTAAGTGTCATAGGTAAAGAGCTTTCAACTACTCTGCAAAAAATATTCTATATATGATGGAAAATACCAATTAGGTTCTAAAATGTGATGTCATTGCATTTATTGTATGTACTGAAACATGACTAATCAGATTAATTTTAAAAAAATCTATTTTTATTTTGCTATGCTCCTTCCCTTAAACCCTCTACCAAAGCATGTGCTGACTTAAATTATAACAAGTCATTATTTTATTGCACGACCATCTCATTCTCTAGGTTAAAAAAAGTAATATAGCTAAATACTCAGCAGGCTGAAACAATTTTACTAGAATAGGATTTAGGACATTTAATATCAGTAATCTGCCTATAGACAGGCAGACAGATTTAATGTACTTTAGAATTCTATACCATACCAAAAAAGAACAAGTATAAAGGTGTTATGCACACTGAAAGCTATCAAAGCTAACTGTTAAATGTTGCACTACTCGATGTTTGTCGGCCAAATCAGGATTGATACAGAAGAAGAAAATGGGGAGCTTAAAAATTTGAGCTAATCCTCTTGCACCTATAAATTAGCATACATTAGGAGAGGTTAAACCTGGTTACAAATCCCAGTAAATCAAGAAGATTGAACAGTTTTAACAATATTGTTAAACAGTATTCTGAAATATCCATATCCATCTTTCTACACTGCATTTTGTGGTCATACAGTGCCTGGGAATAGCTGACTTCCCATTCCCCATGAGGGAATATTTATTTCAAAACTGGAACAATCTCCTGGTGATATAGGATTTCCCCCCTTCTTTTATTGAAAGACTAAAAAACCTAAAGAGACTTAAAATGATTAAAAATAGTATCTGAATATTAAGATGCAATATAGATGTATCCATTAGTTGATTGTGTCTGTGCCCCCTGTTGGCTGAAAGGGCCTCTTCCAGAGAGAGCTGGCAGAAGTCCAGAGCTCCTTAAGATTAAAAGGATTTTTATGAAAACTCTGCCATTTGACATGGCACCTTGTACCTTTTAGGTTATATCAAGACCCAGAAGCCTGCAAAGGGCAGACAATAACACCCATTACAAACTGCTCACTGCTTGGAGATGACTGTGCTGCCTCAGCCCTGCATCCTGGGGAAACATCAGGATTAGGGAGGGAAGGTATCCATGTCTTCCTGCTGATAAGTTAATGAGGAGTCATCCTGTATATATTATCTCACCTTTCAAATTTTCCCTTTTTCTTTTTACATTTAATCTACTTGTCCCAATTAATCATATGCAAAAGTCTATTTTTACATATACTCACCCTCAGAGTCCCCAAGTGCATTATTTCTACTTATGTATAAGCACTTGAAGCCTGTATCCAATGCTTAATTTCAGGCCTCATGGGAAAATTAACCATAAAATTAAGGCCACAATACACTTATTTCTCCTATGCTACAACTGGCAACCACCCAAGACACAATCCTGAAAAAAGGAGTGGGTTGTCCATGTGAAAGTTCAGAAAATAACTTCCCCTCAGAGGGAAAAGGTGTGTTAAAGATGTAATAATGCCTATGAGCTGTTCCTAATCTCAGAAGAGAAATCTTCCACAGATTTCATATACCTTTGAAATCCTCATCACACTACAAGAAACAAAAAAGATCTAAAATCTCTTGCAGACCTATCACACCTAAAAGGAGCCTAAAACCTTCTCTTGCACACTATGTCTTTGAGACATGGAAGAATATTAGAGAAAACCACAAAAATTTACTATAAAAATCACAGAGAAACTCACCTGAGCAAAGCTGGGTAAATTATCAAGAAGAAACAGATGGGATCATTGCTAAGAATACAAAGGTGAAATGCAATGAAATGATAAAGGTATATTGTGCAAGTGTTGTGGTGTTGGAGTGTAACAGGAGACTAAGTCTCTTGACATCTTCACACAACAAAAGTGGAATAGATAAAGGAGCCAAAGGCCAGGGAAGGATGTGGAACCAGCTCTGCTGCATCTCTAAGACCAAGGAAGTTCTGTTAGCAAGTCAATAGCTTTTATTCCTGTTTAGGTGTGGGAGTTAAATGCTAGCTCTCTTGGGTACCTATGACAATAGCTCCCTGCATTCTCTACACTGATACTTGGGCAAGTATTTTTAACAGAGAGGGGGTTAAATGAAACCACCTCTTTCCAATGGACTAAAGAAACTCAAACTTTCTGCCCTTCAGTTGAAAATCAGATTGAATTTTCTGATTTCTTGTGCATCTTCAAGTTTTATTCATGAGCCATAGCTGAACGCACTATATGTTGTATTTATATGAAAAAACACATTAAAAGAAAAAAAAAGAATAATTTCTATTATCGACCTAGATGTATATGTGTCAGCATCTGAAAGAATATTAATCCTGAAAGTTATAAATATTCAGTTACTCTTTTAAAATCATCATTCAGGCATTGCAAGGCATATAACTGTAGCATAAACTATGACCTTTAAGTGTATCTTCTTTCCCATTATCTCAACACTGTGAAACAGTGATATTGAAATCTTTGTAATATCTGCACAAAGCTATTTATTTTAAAATCATTCCATCCAGTAAACCAACTATAATTTTATTAACAATAGCAAGAACTTGATATGGCATTCAAAGGAGTACTAACATACGGCTCACCTAAGCTTCTTTTACAAAAAATCTCTTAGTTCATTTGTATTTCTGCAAAAGGGCACATGATAATTTTAATTCTTTATTAAACTTTTTCAATTAAATTTCTAAAACCTTATCAGGTATAGAGCATCTTCAGGGAACAAAACTTTCATAACAACAATACTGTGGAAGCTTGTAATCTTTAAAATGACTCATTCACTATGATTAATTTACCCTTTATTTGTATCTGTATATCTAAAGGGCAAATGTCACTTCTAGACATATTATTTCAGACAGCAAATTTTATGCAGAATTTTACTTTAGATGTCGGTCACATAATTTATGAGTAACAGTCATGAGTGACTCACTGCATTTTCTGTCAATGCTTGAGCTTCTTTATGCTTCAGAAACATCTCTTGAAGAAGAAATGTTGCTTATAGGCTGTGAAAGACATCACAGAGCTAAGTCAAGCAATATTTCTACAATTAACAGAAGCTAATTACTGCCATGTGATGAGCATTCCAAAAGTAACACTGCACACCTTATGTGCTGCAACAAAGCCATTACAGGATCCTGCACTCTTTTGAGTGCTACATGGCAAAAGTCCCAACACAGAAATTGTTGCTCAATAAATAATGCTCAAACAGCCAGTATAGCCTTGCTTGCTTCAGACCAGAGCATATAATTAACAACAATCCTCCACACCCATACTGACACAAAAATCAACACATGAAAAGGAAAAGCATCAGTCTAAGGGGTGTTGGGGGCTGCCTTAGCCACTGCCCAGCACAACAGGCAAGCAGAAAGCAAAATTTTTAAATCCTTGCAAGAATTAGTTCAGGCTTTACAGTAATAACTAGGGAATGGGACAGAGTCCTTCCAATCAGCTTGCTGCCAAATGGAAAACTTAGCAGAGACTGCAGACTGCCAATCATCTGCAGCAAATCATTTTCTGCACCCAGTCAACTGATGGCAACATGATCAATCCTGTGGGAACACCATTCACTGCAGGAATGGTCCAAAGCACAAAAGAGAAATTCCGTTAAGGAGCTTGAGATGGATATTCAGATGCCGGAATCCCTAATGCAATTGAGCCAATGGATCACCCTTGATAGATTAAAATCTAATAAGGGTAGAAGAAATTACTGTTCAAATGTAATGTTTATTGGCTGGGCCACACAAAGTGATTTAGCTATTAAATATTGTATGTTTTATACTATATCTCCTTATTCAGTGTCAGAGGTTCAACTTCTCACTGGGACCACTGAGATTCACAGGATGGGGAATGGGGTTGGTGAATATTTGGCTTATGTTATTGAGTGGGGTTTTATTCTGATGATTGGCTTGGCAGCAGCACAATATATGATTAATTGCCCACACTCTTCAGCTTCCCTGTTTGTAGGGATCACCATCCTAGGAAAAGATGAGCTCTACAGGAATGAGATTAGACTGACTGAGCCATGGGGTGGTGTGAAAGACTGAAAACCTGAAAGAGTTAATGTCTCAAACACTTGGCAAACAAGAAAAGAAATGTTACCATGCCAACGAGATAAGGTGCAGTGAGAAAAGAGGATCTTGTGGAGGCATGATAGAGCTTTTCAGGGACCAACTTCCCTATCTTGGGTAACTATCTCAAAAACCAAGTTTGAGGCAGCATTGCACTTGTGTCTCTGACAAGAGGGAGGGAGGCTGAGACCACAAGAGCCCCCCAGCCCCTTTCTGAGAAGTCTGAAAATTAAAAAATGTCCTTGAACAAGGGCTAGTCAATAAACAGTGCAACTGAGAGGGTGGGGCATGCACCCACCATTCAAAGAATCCAGAACAGAGATGCTGCTGGAACCCTGGGTGGTGATCCAGATCTCTACCTCTGTTTTCCTATCTTTCCTTATTCCTTTCTTCCTCTCATTGAAAGTTTAATTCCTTGCTGCCACGGGCTATGCAGAAATGTTAAAATTGTTGCTATAATGGGCCATTCAACCTATCAGAAAATTTAAGGTTTAAATGTCACAAATAGAACTTTCAAATTGATCATTTGGTGTTGTTTCAGCTTAGTTTAGCCAAATGGTATCTCAAATGTTGGCTGTCTGAGAGTGAAGGCAGTCCAGGACTGTCCTCTTGAGACCCAACATTCTGCGTGAGTGAGAGAGCATGTGAAAGCATGAAAAAGATCTGCTGCATTTTGGCAAAGTGCTACTGCCAGTAATCCATCTACACTTAAATAATTTATTTATTTACCTTGGCCTGCATTAAAATGCCCCAAATGATCATAGTTATGATTGGCAACAGCCCTTTTAGTGACTACCTTCAAGGAAAAGGGTTTTTTCCTCAGAGTCACACAGCCAGCCACCTGTGCATAGCCACAGCCTGGTAACCTAGAGGCTCCTTTCCAGTCCTTTAACCCATCTCCCCACTACACACAGCCTTTCCAAACAACACACAGCCTGCCAACAGGCAGAAGAGGGCAAAAGTCTAATTTCTAACCTGGCACTTAATCAGGTTGTGATCCATCTCCTAGAGCAGGTGATCACTCCTGATGCTCTCAATGTCTATGCATTGGGAAGCATCCTGAAGACAGACAACACTGGTTTATATTCTTTTTTTTTTCTGAACCGAGCATCCACAAATGCTTTCTCAGCTACAGCTAATCCACAAGCAAAACTCACCAAGCCAGTAGTGACTATGGTAAACAAAAAGACTGATTTTGCTTATAACTACTTGCTTTATCAGGCAGATATCTTTACCAGTCTCCTCCTTTCCCATATTCTTGACCATCTGCCTACAACTCTGTCCATTTATTGCTGGTAGCAGTATCTTACTGTATTTCTTTGCCACGGTGTGTGTGCCATTGACTAGTTATCAGTTCATTTCACAGCCTTCTTTGAACTCCTGCCAATGTTCCCGTATTTTGAAAAAGTTGAAAACTTGGACAGAGATTTTTTTTTTTTCTTTCTATGCTGTCTCTCTTCCAGATGGTTGACATTACTTTGAGCAGTCCTCTCTTTTCAATTTAGAAATTATTTGGTCTGGCAGTGGCTTTTATTTCATGTTTTTAGAGTCTACAAGCAGGATTTGTGTCCTCTGTAAATTCGCCTTTTGATGTCAATGAAGCTACAGCAACTTTGCCTAGTGTGATGATCTTGCTTCATCAGTGGGTCAATTATAACTGAAAATGAAGCTGACAACACTTTTCAAATAGTCTGAAATTGCACTTTTAACTCAAAGTTACTAATATTTTCTCACAAACCATGCATTTATTACTAGATTATCTGCTAATATTATTAGTTCAACATAGCTGGAAGTAGGATTTTCCTGCTGTGGATAAGTGATTTGAAGTACTTCAGCCAGTTTTATGTTCCTTATCTAATAACAATTAGGCATCTTTTAGCTATTGGGGCTACAGTGTTTAATATGTAGCACAGGACACAAAACTGCATTAAGTAAAACACTGAGGACGTGTGCTTGGTTATAACCCTTGCAAGGAGCTACAACACATACTTAAAGTCAATAATGAAACTCAAATTTGTTTAACAGGTCTGACAAGAAGTATTTGATCTGGATGGATACTAACAGAATTTAGAAATTCAAACAACAACAACAAAAAAGAACTTGTAATTTAAGAATGTTATTTTGAAGGATCTATACATTTCTAGAAGGAATGTCATAACAGGCATAACGTGTGGCTTAACACTTTCTAGTTAGGCCACCTGAGCCATAAAAACTTAGATAAATAAAGCTGGTAGAATACAAGTGTAGGATCTCTATGTGTGTGTATAACATATGTATGTACATATGGGCAACTTCACAGTTTTAGTCCACCTGAGCTATACAATTTCTGTAAATAAAGTTGGTAAAGCAGAACCATAAATTTCTGAGTAACTAATTTAAAAAGCTACACTTTATTCTGATTTTAGCTTAAATATCAAGAATAAGGAAAGAAACTCTTGTAAAGTAGATGAAGCCCATAAATTCTCATTCTGACTTTCCTTTACTGCTGGACAAGGCAGTCAGCACACAGGAGAGCTGTCATGTCCTTCAGCATGAATTTTCCAATGGCAATGAAACCAATGGGCAGAATTTAGGTCTCACTGCCATCTGTGAGAGCTTTTCCACTGACTTTTACTGATCCAGGATTTCATCCAAGGCTATGCAATTATTGTTTCACTATATTATTTCCCCTGCACTAGATGGTTGCAGCACAGTTTTGTTTCAAAACAACAAACATGAGCAAATCAGATAATCCTTCTCCATAATAACACAATAATTCCTCTCATGTCCAGCATAAATGTTTAAATACTTTTTTTTTTTCTTTTAAATTCCAGCTTAGAAAAATAAAAGGCTAAGGAAAGACTTCAGCTTGGAAGGACCTGTTTATGCTGCAGGATAACTGTGGGAACTCAGTGGTGTGAATCAAGTAGTTATATTTAGATATTATATTAGATAAATATGAGGAAAAAGCATAGGCTTTTTGAGGTTTTGTCTGTGACAGACTATAAATTGCCTAACATCACTTTGCCTCAGTTCCTGCATAGGTAAAAAAGCCACTGTTGCCTTTGCTGATTGGCCCAATATTTCTTTAAGCACTGTGGAGCTGTAGAGGCTCTCCCAGCCTGTGTCCCCACAACACCTCAATATTGTACAGGTGGTGGCTTCTGGGGACTGAAAAATACAAATAATTGTGCCTTTGAAAAGGAACCTGCATGGAGTTGGGGAATTTCCCTCACCACTGTTCTCATGAGAATGTACAGTTAAGAATCCCAGTCTAGCACGTACCTACAATTATATTTCAGAAAAATACATATCTAAACCAGTTATTTCCTGCATTATAAGGGACTGATAAATTTATTAGATTATAAAAAAATCAGTTAGATATCCAAATCAACTGCCTTTTGCATCTCATTCAGTGTAATGATATTTTTTTCCAATGGAGGCATTGGATCACATCTAAAAAACCCCAAACCTACAGTTTCCCTTAAAAAAGACCAAATCTTTAATTAGGCCAACATCTTTCCCAGCTGACTTCCTGGATATTTAAAATCACTTAATATATTGGGAAGAAGCAAAAGAAATGCATCAACTATACAAATACTCAGCTATTTTGCAGGTAGATTAATGTCTTCTAATTCATGAACTCCTGCACTGTTCTTCATGGACTACTGGCTTGTTGTTAATCCTACTATTGTTTTTCTTATTTCCAGGATTAACATCACATAACAGATTATTTCTGCAGCTTGGTAGATTTTGCACTTATGTTTTATCATGGAAAGATATCTATTTTTCACAGCTTTATGAGTTTCACTATGTGATATTATATACATTTCACTATTAGATATTTCTAAAGCCATTGCACTTCACACCAGCATTTGCATCCCCTATACTGACCACCATGATCAGTGTGCAGGGATTATGCTGTTGCTCAAGATTCCCAAAAGCAAATTTAAGAATTACTCCAACACAAGACTGGAACTCATCTACCATCATATTTTAGAATCCAGGAGTTTGTATTTACCACAGATCCTTTCCAATTACCTCTGAGGTTTGCTCCTGTGCAAGGCATTGTGATAGAGGCCCACAGACAACTTACTGTTTAGCTCTGCAGCTACAAGGTGACCAAGGATGCCATTCTATCTAATTATTAAAAATGGAATTTAATTAAAAAGTATTAAACTCATTGTACCCTGTCCAAGGAAAACAGAAATATCATATTAATGTGAGAAAAAGATCATACAGTACGGAATAAGGAAAATATTTGAACTATAATTACTTTGGTTTGCCACTATTTTTTACAACAGCATTGACAGCATAGCTGTTGTCACAGGACTCTGGCACTAAGTGAAAAGGCTCAATCAAAAAACCACAGCAAACCACTGGATTCCAGGTTTGATAATGTTCAAGGTAGATCTGTCATTTCAGCTACTCTTGGATTTGGACAGATGGTAGGGTCAGGCACTTCTACAAAAGTACTGGGAACCTAGAATTCAAATTTGGGTCTAGCATTGGTTCTAACTCCATAGCAAAGACGGTTACTGTGGACAGGAATTTCTAGAGGAAAAAAAACCAAAACAACAAAGCCCACAAATAAAAAAAATCATATGGCTTCCACAGGAAAAAAATACAGATTGAAAGAAGTACAGACATGGCATGGTCCCTGAATGGAAGCAGAGTCATGCTGTGCCCTCATGGGTATACCTACAGTTTAGGAGGCACTGCTATCACTGTATATGAGGTTAAGTAGTCTCAAAAAAAACACCACTAAAGACACAAAAAAACAAATAAACCAACCACTCCCTTCGCTGAGAGCCTTATGAAGCCAAGACTCATGGACACATCACTGAACTGCTGGCAGATAGACACAAACGTGTCAGTGGGAACTGACCTTGGGGTCAAATCCCAGGCCCCTTGGTGAGGTGTCACTGCCCTGAATTACAAGGCAGTGGGGATCATGGAAGGGGTGTTTCAAAGCTGGGCTCTGAGCACACCAGAAAGCATAGCTATGCTATTTAAAAGCAAGAGCAATAAAATAAGAAAGCTATTTCTACACCCCAGCTGTAACCACGGAAGGGACATAGCTGTCTAACAGAACAACTCATCCAACCACAACAGGTCTCCAAATATCAGGTTCTGAAACTTTAAAGGGAAAAGTTCAACAGTTACCAGCACAAAAGGGGACCCATTTCATTCTCCTCACTATGGTCAGTGCCAGCCTTGTGCCTCCCAGGGGAGAGCATGGCTCTGCAGTTGACAGCATTTATGGACACATATGCAGGTGCACTCCCATCCCTGCAAGCAGATAAAAAGATACCTCTACCCCTTTTCCACTTGAGGAGCATTTTCCTTTCTCGTATTACCCATACTATTTATTCCAAATTTTACTTCTCTGTTGAAGCCTGCATTCAACTGCTGTGAGTTTTACAGATCTCCAGGCATGGAGATATTTGACATTACCTGTGTAGGATGGATTTCAGGAGCCCATTTTCAGTGTCAGTATAGAAGGTAGCTATCTGAGCAGACCATGCAATGCTACTAAGGAAAAATGTGCATTACAGTTTTGAAATAAAGTCCAAGTATCTATTTGGCCTACATAAATCTCAAGTAATATTAAATGCATTTTGAGAGAGTTTAGACAGAAGTAATAATATCCATAAGACTGCTATATAAGCTGAAGAATAAGATTTAAATTTAGATTACTAAGATTCTAAAAATGGATGTTAAACCTGCCCCAACATCATCTCTGCAGCAAAGCAAGGAGGGTGAAACTAAAAAAATCACTTCCATTTGTTATTCATCTGAGGAAGCTGTATTAAAAGAAACCCTAATAGCAGGTGCAAATTGCAATATGGTTTTCATTCCACACTTAGTGTATGCAATCACTGGGGACTCAGCAAATGGACTGAAGGAATTGTGCAGCCATACTCCTCTTTAACTGTTACACACTATCACACTTGTTAAAATTATCTGGAACACAGCAAATGCTTGATAAGTGAATCAGACCACAGCACAAATACAATGTTCTCTATGAAAAATCTCTCATTATGAAGAAAGCTGGGAAAATGCAAATATATTTGCTCTATAAAGGTAACAAGCAGCATGCAAAAAACTAAATGCTATTTCTGATGTGACATTTTGTAATGAAATTATTCTGTATGATTATCTGGACAGCAAAAGGTTTGTGTGGCCTCGTTACTAAGTGTAGATAGCATTGGCTTCTGTAGCTGTCAAAATCCTTTCATAGTATTTTAATTTGAAAAAGAACCTGACTTCACTATGGAAATGTTATGATAAAGCCTAAAAAGAATTTATCTGATCAAAGAAGAGTGTATTACCACCACACAGAGATTTGCTTCAAATCTTGCATAACAGCAAAAATAAACACAACCCATTTTTGTACAAAAACAGATAATGGGAACATAGGGGGAAAAATGGAATTTTATTTAATAAGATTATATTTCAGAAATGAAGAGAAGTATGTTTACCCATAAATAAGTTTTATAAAAAAAACACCTAAGATGCTAATGTCTCCCTAGTAACATCTGCTTGTCAAAGTCCTATGCAATCAAGTCAGCAACTAAAGACTGACAATCTCCTGCTGTAACATATTTTGGATTATGGATTCAGCATCATTTAGAGATGTTGATTTCTACTGGTTATGAATAAATTACAATATGAACCAAGTTACCTAAAGAATAATTTCATTTCAAAATTCAAATAGTGTCTCAGTGATAAGTGAAAACAAAATCTGCAGCTTCATAATTGTCAATTGAGCATAGAATACATAGAATTAAATTCACCACTGTTATCCAATAATTTTTAAGGCAAACTGCTCAATGCAGTCATTCAATGAATGGTTCAAAACCACCAGTACACTACACAGCTCATTTATGAAAAATTGTGCTCATCTGTTCTGTGGCTAGACCAGTCATTTTAGAATAAATAAAACTTGAAAATTTGCTTTTTGCCAGACTCCCCAAACCTTCTGATTTTAAACCACTTAACTGTTTTTCAAGATACATTAGAAACATGATATATTAAATCCAGAGTAAACATGAAGCATAAGCCAGAAGAAATCAAAAGAACTGGAAATTTATGTTGAAAATGTAGGGAATAACTCTCTTTGTCAGTGTAATGACAGATAAGAAATTTATTTTTTCTTGGTCAAGTGGAGCACCAGCATAAATCCTTCTCTAATTTTTCTCCTTTTTGCTCGACATTTTACTTGCTTAAATAATGGAGTCTGTAGACCACAGACACTATGCAATAGCTTCATTATCTGTGCTGGATTCAGTTCAGGTAGCCCTACATCCTGACCTCCTCTACAACAGGAGCTTTAACCAATGCCATTTGCACCAGCTCCACTTCTGAGGCTCCCTCTTTCATTAAAAACAAGCAAACAAAAATTCTCTGTCCAGGAAACATTTCCCTTGATTGTGCCAGTTTTGGTAGCAGTAACCCTAACTGGATACCTAGACTGCTGGAATCTCACTCTTTTTCACTGCAATGTGTCTATTTCCCTGATTTCCAAAGTGTCCTATAGATCCTTTGGAAATGAAACATTTTTCTGACACTATTTTTCATCAACAAATTTTATCAATTGCTCTGTAAGTAAATGCTACACTTATATGAAACAAATTCAAGTATATTTCACACTAGAAAGAAAAATAACTAAATGGCTTAAGACACAAAAATATTTTCACCCTCTCAAAAGAGTTATTCTCAGTGAGTAACTTTAATGTCTGCAGAGTATAGATTTTCCAGTCACTTCCAAAACTTCTCTACTCTCTTCTAAGCTCTCAAAAAATAGCTACTTCCAATAAATTCTTCTATCTGTGATTTCTTAACAAGAAGCATCTTCTTGTTCTAATACTTAAGAAAAAATCTAAATTCCCCCCCTTTAATTTGCCATAGACACTGGGATTTATAAAGCACTTTGGGTGAGCTGAATAATCACACACCTGCATGAAAGTTCCTACTATTATAGCCTGAAGGAATCTACATATAAGCCAAGAATCTTGATTTAGGCAAGAAATGACTAAAAGCCTAATATTGTTCTACAAATTAGCATGAAAGAACATCACATTAAATGGGGAAAACAAACACAAAACAAACACCAACAGGCAACTTTTACAGCTTACCTATCTCATACCTTTACTGGCTCTCCCTTAGTTCTCAGACCCATGTGACTCATTAGCACACCTAAATCAAGCCTGATTATAAATTGCTGTATTTTTAAGGAAGGCAAAGACTCAGGCTGACACATCAAGAGCTGTTTGAGATGTGTAAATCAGTATTTGCACTTGCTGTGGAATTAAAAATAGAAACAGAATGGATTTGATTTGGATACTTAGTGGCCAAAGCAAAAAATATTTATCATTCCTTGTAAAAAACCAATTAATTATGTTGTATCTGGTAGTTCAGCTCTTCAAACTACAGCAGTTTCTACTCCTATCCACAGTCAGCCCTTTGCAGGAAGTTGTTTGAAGTTCCATGGGAGCAGAGTAAAGACATTCTGCTGCATTTCCTTTGATTACTAAGCAGCATCACTCGGCCCCAGAGCTATTGAATGCAACTGCTAAACAAAGGGATCTCTTCCCTTGCCATTATTTCTGCTTGAGAAGGATTCTATGATCTACCATGAAAGAATCTCTGAGGAAAGGGCAACTGTAAATGCTATGATAAGGCAGTGGTTCTCATAGAGCACTGTGTCTGCTGCTCTGATAATAACCAGATAAATCACTGCACACTCAGAGTGGCCCACAGACATGGAAACCTGAACATTCTCTCCTTTCTTTCTCAGCAAGCTTCACAACTGCTTTACGATTTTGTTCAGTCTTCTGCACATTTGTGTGAGACAAACAGTGTAGTTTTTAATTGATCAAAATAATTCATATGAGCTGTTAACAAAAGATTGTGCCTACAGAAAGAGAAACTTGCCTCCAAACCCTTTCTCCCACAGAGCTATAAACAAGAACATGTTTTAAAAATATATTGATATTAAACTAGGGAGATTCCTGAAATTTGAACTTCTGATCCTTTAATCCCCATTTGAAAAATGTATCTTACAACAGATGCATGCCCTGATACAGTTGTTTTTTTCTCTCTGCACTGCTGTGACCATTTCAGCAATAATTCTAAGGTTCATGCCTCTCTAAACTCTTACTGGAGATCAGAAGATACAGTGAAGTATGTTTGGTTTAAATGCACAGCAAATTTCTGCCTCCAGAAACATGTTTCAGTATTGATCACTGAGACACTACACCTGCAACTGTGATCAATCTATAAACTGTGCTGCCTCTCAGCTTCATAAACTTGCAGAATTGTAATGAGCCTTTCTTTACTCCCCTTGTGTGTGAGCTGAAGAGGGCAAGTAAGCAATGAGACACTTTTTCTTCACTTGATGTTACCACCAGCAAATCTGAGTAGTAAAAAGAAATCAGAAGACCACTAGATCAAATATATATATCTATGACATTAGGTGTTATCAAATACACAGTGTTCCAGCAGAAAAAAGCTGTAAAAAAGAAAAGATACATTTCATAATGAATCTGATGGGATATTATTAAGCTACTTGAGTAGCATTCAGAATGGCAAAAAATATTGACAAATCATTACAAGCACGACATCATGATACTATTTTCTGTATTACCTAGCCATGACCTGCCTCACCTGGGCCTCTGTCTGACCCTTCTTACCTCACTGGGCCTGATCCTGACCTGGCCTTGTGCCATTCCCAGGGGGTGCCTGGGTGGGGGGCTGACCCCACCCCCAGCCTGTGCTGCTCCATTGCTGGGGCAGCAGGACAGCTCGTGCCACCCCAAGGGTCCCCACAGCTCCAGGTCCCCAGGGAGGAGCTGGCTCCCACTGCACCCCCATGGTCTCAAAAGTGCAACAATTTTTTTTATTAAGTAAAATATAAAAACCGTCATTTGAAAATTTCATCAGCTCTTCCCCTAAATTATGTTTTCATTTTAAGATTAATGAAGTGACCCCTTTTCCACTAGTTTCAATAAATTATCTCCTAAGCATCTGTAATTGCCATGCTGCAAGCATGCATTACCTGTGAGCACAACCTCTCACATCACCTACAGAAGAATTTCCTTCTTAGGTCAAACGAATGTCCTTTCTTAATACTACTCATGTTTTATAGGAACCCTGAAAGAATTATTTCTTGCCCATATGCCCATGTGATACCACATGATCTCAGGAGATAATTGAGACAGATGTGCTTTACACTAATTGCTTTGGAGGTTCTCTGACACTGAAGGTCTGTAGTTATCTGCCAATTCTCCAAACCCCCTAAATAAGTGCTCAACAAATGAACTTTTCTCTATAAAAACCCAGCAAGGAATTACCAGGAAGAATTATCACTCAATCCCCTATCTATCTAGAACACCACGGGGTGTTCTAGAGGTCACTGCCCTTCAGACTGCACTTCCATTTGTTCTAATACCCAAGCAGGGCTCTGGTCTGGTTTTGAGGGGGAGGTCACTTCCCCTCTCCTTCTCTTGTGCAGCTGGCCATGTCTCAGGGATCTTGCTGCAGTTGATGAGAGATCCCTGGAGTTCCCTCTCCTTGGTGGGAACTGACCTGGGGCCAAGAAGAGAAAAAGAGACTATGTGGTAAGGGGAACCACCAGAAGACTTTGTCTTGCCTGGAATCTATTGCCACCTATGTTTTATTGTACTTTCTGATAGACAGGTTGCTTTGAGAATAAGACAACCAAATAAAAGATATAGGGAGAGACAATATCTTTGATTGGATACAGATGAAAAAAGTGAAGAAACATTTGTGTGCACAGTCTATTAACCACAGTAAACCCTCCAAAAATATAAATTTCAAGCTGAAACTAGTATTAGAATCAATAGCTCATAGTTAACCTAGAATCAAACACAGATTAAGAGCATAGATGAAAGATGATAAAAATATCTTGTCTTGCCAGGTGCTAAATATTCACGTGTTGCAACAAAATTATCCTACTGTATTCTGTAAGCTCTTAGAGCATGTCTCAAGGACAATTGATTTAATATTACTCTCAGCTTTTACTAGATACCATATCCTCTGTTGCACATGCCCCAATTAGACATCTTCATTTTCACCTTCATGCCTGTTGGTTTGGACCCTTAGGCGCTGGTTTCATTCATGCAGGTCAGTTGGTGTAAAAGCAACATGCTTCTGTCAATAGCTAAATGTTTTCTGATGGAAGAATCAATCTGCCTCTCTTCACATATATGTCTATGGGCACCCACAAAAATTCCTGTTTCTTTCTCTGTACCAACAAGATATAGAGTGCTCCATGTGCACAGATACACATCCCCATGGTAAAATCAGTTATTCTCCACAATACCCATAAGGTAATATCCATAAGGTAATTATCTCTGCAGCCAGCAACTAAATGCATCATCTTGCCAGAAGAAAGACTATGACATATACCATAATCTGAAAAGTATTATCTTTAGTGTTTTAATCAATGTTAACATTAGCAGGACTCATTTCTGGGAAAGCATGAAACTATTGACCCACTAAAGACCTATGGTAAGATATATCAGTATTTTATCCTGGAAATTAATTTGTGTTTGCTCCTAATTAAAATACGTGTGACAGGTCTCTAGCATTAACCCCAGTTGTAATCAGGCTGTGGATTGTGCCTTTCCCTTGAAAAATTCCAAGAAGAAACCCAGAGACAATGGTAGTTCAGGAATGAATCAGCTAGAAATCCCATGTAATTCATTAAGGAAGAAAATCAATGTCACACAGAGGTATAGAGACATGAGTTGGTTCCGCAAAGTCTCTGAAAGAAATTAAAAAAAAAAAAAAAAACTTTGAAAGAAAAATATCAGAGAAGTGCAAAGAAGAAAATTATTCCCACTGGACTTTATAGGACTCTATGCCTGAGTTTAAGTTCAGAGGATTTTATGAAGTAAAATCTGCATTTTTCTCTTGTCTCTCAGGGACAATCTTCTACTCTCTGTAACCTCTTTTCTCTTAAATCTTCTACAATTCAAAATACATCCCATTTTTAATTATAATTTCTGGGGACTGTCTCATTATTATTGCTGAAGTATCACCTTCAATGAGGCTCACACTCTGGGATGATCCTATTTTATCCACTAGGATTTCAGCCATGCAGCAAGGTCTGGGTGGAGTAGGTGCCTGCTGGGGCTCTCCCACCTACCCAGAAAGCAGGTCCCGTCCCAACCCACTTTGTGCCTTTTCCTTGGCAAAAAAATCATTAGTATAACAGAAAACACTGGATCCAAGCTGTCTCCTCTAAAAAGGGCAGTAAGTAATCCCATTTTTACCCATTCCACTATCTTTTCCCTTGTTTTTCTTTGCCAAAGAAAATAATAAGAGGATGAGTCATTAATTTCAAATCTTTGTCAGGAGATAGCAGACAACCCTTAACCCTTTCCAGGAGTTTTACTCCAAGATCCATGGGTTGCAGTTAAATTGCTATAGACTATGGGTCTTATTTCATTCAGTTTACTGCAACTCAGCTGACAGATGATGATCTAATATTAGAGATTATATAAAAATATGGAAATGGCACTAAAGACGTGAAAACCTGAATTTCATTGTGGCCATATAAATTGAAATTCAAAAGCATTAGAAGCCATTTGAGAAAATCTTATCTGCAACATTATTGCGAGGAGATGTAACTTTGAGCCTGGAGTAATGGGCAAAGAAAATGCCTATAAGCATCCTCAGAGCCACTTTTTGGTTTTGAATTTTTTTTTGTAGGAAAGAAGGACTATGGCTGAACCTTGAAATATCTTGGCTTGTGCTGTTGTGTTTCTTGGTTTTGCTGCACTCCTGTCCCCTACTGAGTAGCAGAGAGCAATGAAATGCTGCTCCAAATAAAGTGCAGAATGACAGAGCTTGGATCAATGCACTGTGACTCTGCCATGTCACCATCCAGGACACAGCCTCTACAGAGAGCTGATGTGAAGCTCTGCATTCATGGGGACCTGGCTCCTCTGGAGAGACCAGCAGTGATCTCTGCTCCCCCTGTGCCCACAGAAAGCCTCATCCTGAACAACTGGGAGACCTCGCAGTCAAGATCCAGGAACTTGGATCTTGGGATCTTCAGCCCCAAGATTTTTTGCCAAATTCTTTCCATTTTCTTCCTCCATTTATCTTCCCTCTGACAAAGAAGTAATTTAAGATAAAACTTACATTTTAAGAGTGTACCAGCCCAGGTGAGATGAAAAGCAGTTATGATTCTAGGGTGAGCTTTGGCTGCTATCAGTTCTACTGTGATGATAATGTTGGTGTTCATGGTACCACCTGCAGCTCGTGTGATAGACGTGATTGTGTATTTTCTTTTGAGACACCCTAGAAATGTTGTGTTTTTCCTGGCCACTTAACATGACTGACAATTCTCTCAACTTCCTTGGAATCAAATCAAAATGAGAGACAGTGACCTTTCTATTGAAGAGAAGGAGAGTATGAGTAGGAAGAAATAAAGAATAATATGTAGTAAATCTCATGAAATGTAGAATTACTTCTTGCAAGAGTAGTTACCACTTCCCCCTAACAAAGGTTCTGGTACCCTTTTTTACACTATGAAACTTAACTTCCAAGTGATCTTTATTGAAATCAGTGGTGTTAGTCAAGGAGTAATAAAAAAAGGATTTGGAAAAAAGGTTGCAGAACCCAGTCCACCTCTGCTAAATTGTTTGATTTAACAACACATATGACAAGCCTTTTTTCATCATTTTCTATTGTCCATTAGGTACATTTTCATAGAAATAAGTGTACTGTATAATAATTTGTATTTTTAAATTACATAATCCCATAATTCTTTGTTTTAGCACATTTTAATTAGTCAAGTATGATTAAATTTTTATGCTTTATGTACAACAGAAAAGTAAGCTTAATGCAATAAATTTGCCAATACTAAAATATTACATAGATTTATTTGAGAATTCTAAATATTGTGCAGCAGAATTAAGCAGTAACATAATAATGAAGCATTTTCATATCATTCTATCCAAAGTCTGTGATAAGAATTCTTGAAAATATAATCCCACTGTGTCACACCAGTTGCCACTGAAAAATACTACTTTCAACCTCTGGTCTCTAATAACACATTACTAACACATACAGGGTGTGATTCTAATCTTAATATTGCTATAAAGATATTTTCTTTTATAGGCTTTGATTTATAAATAAGATCAAGATGGATGTTCATATTATAAAATGCAGTTGCTAATAAATATTAAGCATCAATAGAGTGTAAAGAATAATTCTATTAGGCTGAACAAAAGCTACCAAGGATTTAAGAACAAGAAGCAATAGCAGACTCATGCTTTAATCAGCTGCAGGAATTGTCTTGCCCTTTTCACTATTTCAAATGAAAAAGGGGTCTGAAATACAAAGCATAATTTTAGAATAGAGCAAATTATTCTGCTGCTAGTATTTCATTGATTTCATTGGAGTTAGGCTGGCTGGGAATTTGTTTTCTCTGTGTTGCAGAAGAACCCTCTGTAACTGTTTGGGAAGTGTGAGGATTCAGTCCTTCATGAGGACTTGAAGAGTGGGAGTTATTACCTGGTTAAGGACCATTTTCTGGTTTCAGTTTCTCTCAGGCAATTTCAGTGCTTATATAAGATCATACAGAGGTTTATCTGTAGCACCAGCAGCAATAAATTAACACATTAATGCAGACATTGACTGAAATACAAATATAAACTGTGCTTCCACCTCCCTTGCAATCATTGACCAGCCTATCCAATCTCAGTCATTAACTAATTAAGGACTAAGGGACAGGCTTGCAGCTGAAGAATTAAAATATTGCCCTGACTTCAATGGAACTTGCCTGGCTTAGAGTAGCACCAACTCTCTCCTGGACTGAGATTTTTCAGAAAGGAAACAAAGCAAAGAAAATATGCTTTTCAAGTCACAACTCTAAAATATATCCTGTAGATCAACTTTTTTTCTTCTCCCTCAGGAACTGGAACTCTGAGGCTACAAAAGTGTCAGCTTTTAACAAATATTAAACTTTTAATTCCAGTCTCCCTTTCTAGAGGGCGGCTGCTGGGGTGATATGAAATACTGATGGACTATCCATCACATAGCTTCTGCCTATGGGTCATTGCACAGCCTTAAACAACCACAAAACCCAAAAGATAAATCTTTTGATGAAGTACTTGAATTCTTTAGAGACATTTTGCGCTAATGCCGGCGTTTATCCCAGAGTGGTTTCTCTGCTGTCAGCAGAAGCACAGAGTGTTTATAATGCAGTTTGCATCAAGACTGAAACACAGCTCCATAGGCTGAATCTGAGCAAAGCCAGCAAAGCACCTGGAGACTATTTTGTCTGCATTATCCACAGTGCAGAGCTCAACACCCAATGTCAAAGCTCAGCTGTGAGTGTCCACATACAGAATACCAGGCTCTTTTTGAGATATTGAAATTTAGAGTGATGCACTTATATCAGGTATTAGAAGCATTTATATTGCTGCATTACCAAAGAGGATAGCCCCAAACAGCAGCCTTCAGGCTCTCAGAGGTCTGGAGAGAGTTGTGGGTATAGAGGATTAAAGAAGAAGCCCTGTATACAGAAAGGGTTTGCTACGTGCCCAGCCCAGCTTTCAGAGAAAACACACATAGCAGGATGAAGTTTGCTTGTTATATTCTGTCTGCCAAATTCCAATCTCACTGTGAAAATGACAGGCCAGAGGACTTCAGCAGTGTTATGTTCTGCATTTGGGGAATGAACACAAAATGAGGAAAAAGGGGATTGAATTTGGCCAGTACAATAACTGATGCATCTGGGGGATTTTGTGACAGTACAATGCAAGGATCCTCACTCCTTTCACCTTGCATCTATTTATATGAACACCATATTCCCACTGGTGGTCCCCAGATTTCTGTGGGATCCTGCCATCTATCCACAGGAACATTACATTTTGTCCAGGTCTTGGAATAGGTTCTTTTGTTCTTGTGTTTCAAAAATCCAGGAAACAAAATAAAAGCAGCATAAAAATGAAATATAAATAAACCAATACTCACACAAATTTAAGGAAAAATGTAGTTTGGAGGCCCTGACAATGCCACCTGTCACGGATGCATCTCTTGCAATGCCCTCACTACAAGAACTCTTGACAAGTTCGGTTCTCTTACTTGCAAGCTTGCACATTACTCACAAGAAAAGGTTCTTGACAGTTAAATATATTACATACAGAGTCTTTGTACTAGGAATCCAAGTTGCATTCCCCCCCTTGCCTTTTTTTTCTTCTCCCTCCCCTTTATCAAACACTACTATTGACTGGGGAGCAAAAGCCCCTAAGATAGTAAATCTTCCGACCATGAAGGGAAATGGAATGGTTTTCTAATGGAGTCTATCTGAGTGCCTCTGGCTTTTAGAACCTGTCTTTAAAGTCTGCTTACTGAGGCATAGATGACCACTCAAACACAGACAGATTTGTCACTTTGGTTTTCAGGACACCCATCCTATAAAGACCACAAGGTAATTGCGAGGACTTTAGTAGCCAGACATTCCCTTGCTATTCATGAGGTTCTTGAATTGGATTTAATTTCATGCCAGATTTGACTCTATCAATGGAAGACCAGCTCAAATGATTTCACAAGAAATGCTCAAATAACACCACTCATTGTTACAAATCTTTTTATGCTCTATAATGCAGAGCAAGTAGAGATGTTCTGACTGTGAAAATCAAAGTATGGCTACTATTGTCCCAATGGCTACTGTAAACATTTTAAGGTGTACAGTTAAGGATTTACCTTTACAGAAAAAAAAAAATCAAACCCAAAACAAAGACTTGGCTAAAAAGCCACCCTTCCTCAACACTCATAGTTACATTGTCATCTGGCTTGATAAGATTTGTTCCAAAACTTCCCTGGTTTTATATCTGCTACCATAAAAAATAGTTCAAATTGGTTCCATGAAACCAGCTGCAGAATCATACTGATTTACACCACCTCTCCCACAGCAGGAATGTTAATAACCATGTTATATTTGGTTCCTTTCCTGAGTCTGGTTAAAACTTGGAAGAACAAAGATGGTTTATGCCAGTTGAGGACTTGCACCCAATAAAATGCTGAACTGAACAACACAACAGCCACTATTTCTGCGCTCTCCAGGAAAGAAACAGCACATTATGTTACTATAGTACAATGCTAGACTTTTTAAATGCCTGCAGTCATAGCTCCTGAGGTATTTAAAACTGTTCAACTTCATCAAGCCACTCAGACTGTAGGCATGAAATAAATCAGGTGGCTGGAGCATTTCTGTGTCTTAGTTCCACTTGCTGCTACCAGAAAACCCCATCAGTGGCTCCTGTTCTTAGACACAAAAGCTTCAGCATTTGACAGTGTTTGCATGTTCCTGAATCCCCATAAATGCCCTAGACAAAACCCACTTAAACTGTAGATTCAGAAACTGTTCTTTAGAACTCAAAACTTTTTAAAGAAGAGCAGAATGCAAGAAAATATAAACTCAAAGGAAGGACCAAGAGGCAAAATGAATTAGAGAGCAAACAGAATGGAAACAGAGAGAATATGTGAAAAAAGATCAATGGGAGAATCTAATTTCTTCTTCCTGCCAATCCAAGCTTTATATAGAGATGATGCTTACATATGTCTTTCATAAACAAGGGCATCAGAGAAAAAATGAACTGACTGCACAAGTAATGTGAA
This sequence comes from Euphonia xanthogaster, assembly GCA_034509185.1. NCBI lineage: Eukaryota > Metazoa > Chordata > Aves > Passeriformes > Fringillidae > Euphonia > Euphonia xanthogaster. Next base: position 9,541,676 of record JAYDZK010000028.1, read on the forward strand.
ATAATAACTATGCAAAGAAAAAAGGTTCATGAATTTCTCCTGGCTTCAAAACTTGAAAAGAGCTCAAAAGGTTCAATAAGATTGAAATAACAATAAATTGCAATACTATAGGGGAAAACATTTCATTCCTCAGAAAAGAGAACAATTCATGTTTATATTTATATTTAAATTAACTAGCATTGTAATACAAAGTTACATTTACTCACACAGAGTCCTTATTTCAACCTGTGCAAGTCTGTAATGAAAAAAACCCTGGGTTTCATCAGTGATGAAGCAAACATTGTTATGAGTCTATTTTAAACACATTTCACACACACACTGCAGACATGAGGCCTCCAGAAAAATAAAATCCCACTGGATATCTTCATAAAAATCTACCTGGTTGTTTTCCACAAGGATTCTTATGAGTCATTATGAGCTTCTATGAACCTGACAGGGGGTTTTTGTTTGCTGGATTTTTTAAGTCAAACAGAACACAATGTTCACAGTACCTCTTCTGTTAAGTGACAATACAACAGCAGGAAAAAAATAATTATTAAATCAGAGGTTCTTATCTTCAGTCTTAATGGAAAATTAGGGATTAAAATGAAGGCCAAGCTATGTGCAAGTAAAAAGGACTCTCCTCTGTATAAAAATAATGTACATTATCAGAATTAAAATTTAAGATAGGTTCCCTACACTGTGCTCTACAAAGAACTGAAACTACAGCCAAAAACAGTAAATGGAATTCAAGACAGCTGCATCAAAGAATCCATTATTGGCCTGGGCACACTAGCATACAAAAGAAGAGAAATTACTATTATATAACCATTGAGAAATGGAAAAATTATTATTTTGGTCAGAAACAAGTAAAATTTTAATTTATTTAGAGAACATTGGCCGAGATCTTGAACAGAGTGAAAAGAAGCTAGATGCCCACATTCCCCTGAATTTTAATAGCATTTAGGTTCCTTTGAGAAGCCAAGACAACACTTTCAATTAAAGTATTTTACATAATGATTTCATGGCTTGATCCTGATATGCACTGAGACAATTCCCACTGCATTTAGTAAAAGTTGAGGAGTTGAGGGCAATCAGCATCTCTAAACACCTGATCAAGAAAACACCAAACTATAAAACTTCTGTTTCCTTTGTCATGGATTTAAAACAAAATCCCAGAAGTAACCCTTCCCCCCACCCCCAGAAAAAAAAAAAGAAAAAAAAAAAAAAAAAAAACCAACCAAACACCACCCCAAATGAATAAACAAACAAAAAAATCCTCAAACAACGACAATTGTAGTTTGAGAGGTTATCAAATACTGCACAAGCCAAAAATTAAAATATTGTCATTTACTCTCATCAAATATATGAAGCAATGTATGATATCACATATGGGTGGTGGGAAACATGTGAAATTTAATATCTACAATGAAACATATTTGACTCCTCTTTACCCATATCTTTCAAAAAATGAGCAATTTGCCCTTCAGCTGGAAAACTTTGAGGTAGAAACTGTCTTCAAGGGCTTAGGATTTGGTTGTGCCTCTAGCAATGAGGAGGTGCTTGATTAAATGTTTTGTGCATGTTCATATGCTTAACCCTGACTAAGTGCATGTCATCGTTCTAAGCAGGTGTTTAAAATTTTCTCTCTATGAGAGCCAGGGATCTCTATATAATGTATTTAGCTATGAGAGCAGGAGGATAACAGCACTGCCTATGGTACAGTAAGCTTCTATGTCCAAGCTATGCAAAAGTGGCATGGTTATTTACCATCCCAAAAAAGTAAAAATAGCTTATGGAGTCATTTTATTTTCACTTGGACTAGCATTCTGTCATACATAACTTTCAATTGCTTTTAAATCCTAGAGGATGCAATTAAGGGACATAAAACTACCACCTGCCACTCAGTCTAGATGTTAACTCAACCATGATGATATTATGGTTATGATACAATAATACTGCAAAAACCAGAATTACTGCTAGGCTGCCTAACCTGAGCAGCACCTGAATTTAAACAGCTTTCAAAGCACCTGGGTTTAAATACTGTCCGTGTGTTTTGAAGAGCTTTCTTTATTTACTGTATCTGAAAGAGCTCAAACTCTCAAATGAGCCTCTCTGTAATTCCCTCCCACCCAGCTGGATGCTGGGTGATCTCAAGCTCCAAGTGAGATCAGTAGAAGCTGTTTTTGCAGGGCATGCCATGGGAAGTTCCTGGTCCCTGGCAGATTCACTTGCAGCCATTTTCTCAGGACTAGAATAATTTCATTCAAAGCACATCGTGGAGAAGGTTGAAATAGCTACAGTAGAAAGTCTTCCAAATCTTTTGGATTTCCAAATGCAGTGAAATAGTAACTGTTCTTCTAAGTCATAAGTTATGTCCATTTAGCATGACTCCTCTCACATAGAAAAACTGGATTTCCAGAGGGAATACCAATATAATGTCCAAGCCAGACACCAGAACACAAGAGTTGAAATGAAAATCAATACAGAGCCACACAGATGCTAAAGTACACTGAAAATAAAATTGTTTTCCACTGTAAATGTAATTTAAAAATCTAACATATTCAATATATTTGATATTGATTATGTTAGCAGTATTTCTGAAGGCTAACAGATACAATGTACTATTTGTACTGAAGTACAATACTGCTTTTGTTGTCCTAGCAACAGCCAGGAAAGAATGATCTCACAAATCAAATTCAATGGAAATGCAATGCTTTACAGAAAAAGACAACTAAATGATCTTAAAAGTATATTTTAAAGTTGCCATCTTTATGAACTTTAATCTGCCCTTTCCAAACTGAGTTCATCCCAAGGAGTAGGTAGAATGGGTAGAGTAAATGACATTTTAATGAGGAAAAAGTAAAATGAAGCTCAATTGCCAGACTGGAATATTTTGCATATCTGTTCAATTTCCTTTGGCTACAGTTACCTATGGAGCAGACAATTCCCATCCCCTCCTGTCACCAGTGCATTGTGGAGGGGACTATTTCCATCAAGAGCTATGAAAGCAAATCTTAGGAGGCACTCCTATTTTTTTTTTTTTTTTTTTTTCCTGCAGTCTCAAGCCAGCCCCATGGAAGGGGCAAAGAGGGGGACTGGGCCTGTGAAACATTTCACAGAACAGCACATAACCCAGTGTGCTGTGCTTCTTGGAGACATCTCACTGGTTTTGATGTACAGAAAAGGAACTAGAGAACTGCACCCCCAGCCAACCCTGCAACAGGATTTCATGATGCTGCAGTCTCTGAGCATCCCCCTGACCTCCATCACTTTGTGCTTTAGTGCAGAATCACATTTCTCCCCTCAAGCCAGGTCCTACTGCAAGTACTGACTGGAGTAAAAGCATTTTCATTTACATCAACAAGTCTTATAACATCTTTATTCTATAAGCATCTTCAACAAGAATCATCTAAGGACAAGAAAGTGAATAGGTAAATATATTTCAAGATCCATATGAAATTGGAATGAACCAGGGAACAGAAATAAATCATGGCAGGCCTTGAAGAAAATGGGAGGAATAGGTTTACCGGATTTATGATAAACTGCACTTCCCTGTAGTCCCAAATATTTATGTTGGATTGTATCTGAGATCGGATCTAATCTAGAAACTGAAAAAAATAACATACTATTAACCCTTCTGAAAAAGATTTACTGTTCATTGGTCAGTCAAACCAGGAAATGTTCTTAGAAAATAACATTTGATTATGTATTATGCTCCAGAATACCCAGAGTGAAATCAGATGTGAGAAAACAATGAGTATTCTATTCAAGGCTGGTAATCATTTTTCATTTCACCAACAGAATGCCTGCATCTGGAATTGCAAGAGCAAAATGACCACTGAGGATATAAATATATTTTAAATTAAGTTCTGTTAACTATTTGAATATAATTAAAAAAAACCAAAACAAAACATAAAAACATACCACAAAACCAAACTGGATTTTTTGTATCTTCTGAGTTGAAACACCATTTAGAAAATCATACAAATCAAAGGTTTAAAATAGATTAATTTGGAGTACTAATTCCCCTGTTACTATCTCATATAATGATAAGATAATCAGGTATAAGTATAGTATAAAGTATACACATCTTTATACATCATTGTGAGGGAATATCAACAACCTGGAGGCATGATGCAAACAGAGAGTGGAAAAAAAACAAATATTGGAGCAGTACATGTTCCACTTCCTGGAGAAGATACCAATTCAGATGTAAATATCCCTTCAGTAGATTTTTTTGAATTGTTTAGTTTTGCCCTATCTTTACCACACAGAAATTAATAGTTTTGACTGGGTGGAGGGGGGGTGGTGTTTCATTTACTTTTGGGATTGGTTCTTGCTTGTTTTGTTTCTGGTGGATTTTTTTTTTCATTTACCAATGTGAATCTTTTCCAAAATCCTCATGTTGAATTCACTTAGCTGTTGTTTGTATTGTCCATCCTTGTCATATGAGTGATCACTGTCATATACAGTGTGTCTTTCTATGGCAGCAGTCTTTGTTTAGGATGCAAATTTCTCTCATTCTATTGTCTTGTACTGACATCAGATTCCTTAATTCTCTAAATAATGTAAATAATCTTTTTTTTTTCAATTTAAATTTAAAAGTAGAGGTATAATAAGTGAACAGTCACATAATCTGAAAAAAAATGGTTTAAGAAATCATTCAAGATGGGGGAAAGTGCTTTTCCTGGAAAGCTTTTGTATTTTTTTTTTAAACACTGAACTAAATCTGAATATCCATGTGCAACTTCACCAGCTACACTGAAGCCTCAATGACACTGATCATGCAGGTACAGAATATAAATTTGTCAAGGCATGCTGGAAATTGCAAGAAGGACGCAGTGAGTCAGATGTTAAAATAGCAATGCTGTGGTTTGTCCAATGTCACTGGAATGATCCATCAGCTATGAATTTTCACAAATACCAAGAAATTCAGCAGCAGCTATTTTAGTGCTAAAGTGCCAGACTCAGGGAGATGAAATAGATGATGATGAAAAAAAATTCCTTCGTCCATGAACAGTAATAGTAATTTAGTGTAACTCATATCCCTGCAGACAAACATCCCTGTGTAATGCAGAATACTTTCATCAAGCAAAATGTGACTTTATCTCAACCTAATCTCCAGGTCGTGTCACCTCAGGGAAACCTCAGCTGAGCAATGCTTTATTTTGCTTTTCAGCTCCAGATTCAGTTTTACATTAACATGGTAGGTAAAGACAGACAAAAGAAAACAAAATGCTGGAATTTAGTTGTAAAATACAGATCATATTCTTACACTAAGCAACATATATTTTGAGCTAGATTATGGCTATAAGCCTATGGATGTCATTTTGGAAATATAACAAATGTGACAGATTTTCTTAATGCCTTGTTCACATAGGGAAGCTGTATGAAACCTGAAGAGACAATATAAAAATACTCTGTAAAGAAATGAAACTAACTCTTTAATTGTAACCATCCCTAGTCAATACAAAAGGGCCTCATTCTCACTTAGGCAGTAATGGGTTAAAGGTGACTTAAGTTTAAAAATATACATCCACAAGGGAGATATGCTGTAACAATAGAGATAGTTGGCAATAGCAATATTATTATCCAAGTACAACGAAAAAAAAATTAAATTCCCCACTTAAGAAGCCTGCAGTACCTCTGGATAGAAGAAGTGTACCTGACTATTTGCTAGGCAGCAGCAGCTAGAACACTGGGGAGGGAGCACCCCAGTTTGTGGAAAAGTCATTTCTGACTCCTGAGCTTTACTGGCTTGTACTTAACAGCAGCTCTATGATATTTCTGTAGAATTCCTCACTCTCACACGTTGTCTTTGTGTGTCACTAGTGGCAATTGGGTATTTGGCTTGAAGAGAGTAGACTGCAGCACACAAATTCATTTTAGCCCACTTACCCAGAAGGGAATGTGGGGGGAGTTGGAAATGTGAGAGCTTTAAAATAAACAAACAGAAAACAGATGGCAATTTAAAAAGCATTTAAAATGGGAGAATTGCTGCAAGGTTGAAGTCAAAATAAGCTCATGTACAAAGTTCTCTCCCTTACCCAAACAGCAAGTCTTGCTAACTCCAGAGAAATAGAAGTAAATCCATCCCCACTTAGCCCACAGAGCCACTGAGACCAAAGAGCCCCTCTCAAGCTCAAGAGGAGAGATGGGCCCATCCCCACAGGCTCCAGCCAAGCCTTGTGTCAGCTTGGTGTCACCCATATGTTCTCCTATCACTTACTCTGCACAGGCTGATAGTGAAATGCAAAGAGGAAATGCTCAGCAGAGTATTAGCCCATATTCATCTAAAAAATGAAAGATTAGAGTTCACATTCTACAGGACAACCCTTTCCCCCAAATTCTTGTGGTCCTGATCTAGTTGTTCTAGCTAACAGAGAGACTCACTGACCTCTAGAGGAAGCCTCAAGTCAACAGACACATTCCCTATACAGTATTAGGCAACACTTAGATTAGGAGCTAGAAAAGGAAAGTATTTATTGAAAGTCAATATGTATATTTATAGAAGCTATTATGACAGGCATCTTAAGACACTGAATAGTAAAATTAGACACTTGAAATAATTTAAACCAATTAAATGGAGCTCATTTAAAGCAATTAGAATACTCCAGTAAGTAAAAAGGTCATCAATCTCCCTTTGAATGCACCAAAGGAGAGCCTAATGCTCAAAGTCAGAAAATCTGGAAAATTTGAGGCAAATTTCCTCTCCACTTTGAACATTTCTATCACAAACACCTAAATCAGACAGGAGCTCACACACTTGTCAGCAGGAGGAAACAGAGGATTTTACAGCCTCCAAGAGGATAAGGGGCATAAAGGGGGAAGATGCCTGGATTGCCCATGTTAGCTCATGTCTGTCTGCCTCCTTGGTTTGGGTTATCTACAGTATTACATCAGCAGAACAAAACATTGTGTGGCACACTTCAAGAGGGAGTTTGGCCAGATTCAATACATTCCCTTCATCCTCTCCACAAGACGGTAAAATCATGATTGTCAACTGGGAGTTGTCACTTTTAAGTCTCAGTTATTTATTATGTCTCACAGATATTCTTGGTTAGGAAGGAAGAATACCAAGAAAGACACAAAAAATTGACACTGAACCCATTTCAAATCTAGGAAAAAGAGAAACAGCTGCTCTTGGTTTGGTTTGGCATATTCTCTACCACTGGCAGCTGCTGAACCTGCTGTGCTGCTTTGCTCAGCAAAACCAGAATACTAACATAATAGAACAGAAATAGGTTCACAGAAGTGAAACAATCAGACTCACTGGAATGCTCAAATCTCGTCCAAGCACAAACTAAGCCAACACAGAGAGACAGTTGGGGAAAAAGAATGCAAAGCAGCAGAACTTGGAAAGGTGCGTAAGGCAAACGGAATTTAGCAGATCAAAAGATCCTGCCCCCAAGTCTTGTGTTGCATACAATGAAGATGTTCCCATGATGCAATGACTAATGCAGCTTCATAACCCCCAAGTGCCTTTTATCCATTCTATGTCTTGAGCAACTGGGACAACCTGGCAGTGTCAGCAAGTCAGAGAATGGAATTTGTCTCTTTCATAGCTTACACTGTAAAACAAATTTCTGATGCAGCTGTGATTTGAAAGTGATCTGTTCCTTGCTTTATCCATCAAGTTCATTGTGCATAAAGGAGAGCTTTTGCTCTCATTTTTTATTTTCAGGAAGAGAATCTTATTTAAGCTAGAGATGAGCAATGTTGAAACACTAATGTTTGTATGTTGCATAAATATGCAAATAAAGTAACAGAAAGCACAGTATTTCAGCTTGGGCTATGCAATATATGATTTGCTCAGTTGCATTCTTATTTTTACATACAAACCCTCTATGGCTGCCAGGAATGGAGACAGCAAGTTGCTAATCCCACTAGTAGAGCACCTAGTATGACCACAAATATAAGCACAAAGGTGGTATCTAAATAAACCAATTAACAACACATTTCACATTGATTTCAACCACCAAGGCCTGTAATATACTTACATTTTAAGGCATTTTAAGTCCTAGTGCTGACCTTATTTATGCAATTAGTTCAAATGGTACAGCCATCAGTTTTATCCAAAGCTTAACTGAGAATCCCTAGAATGCCATCTCTCTCTATACAAAATTGGGCAATATGCATGCTTTGGAGAGGGATGAACGATGATTCCTTCTCAGAAGTATGTGTGCACATATGCTGCGTGTTGGAGAGACAGACTGAGTACAGAAAACTGTCACAACAAGCAGAAAATGACAATGTAACATGCTATTGATCAAAGAGATTTAAATACCAAAGCAAGAATAAAAGTCACAGTGCAAAATGCTAGGGCCCAAAACAAGTTAGGACATACTAATGAATATGGACAGATAGAGAGCTCCTTCTAAAGAATCACCTCATTTCCACTGATATTGTTTCATCCCAGCATCACAATCAAAGGAAATAGACTGAGAGCCCCACATCAGCACCACAGGAATCAACTAGACTGTTTAAATATACATAAAATATGAGAAAATGGAAAATCCATCCTACACAAGGAAATTCTGGCAGCACTCAATGCTTACCTAGCAGTTTGCAGTTTTTAATATTTGCTCTTATGAAGAAATAAATAATTAAGTCAACTGGCCATGTTCAAATTGCTCAGAGACCTATAGCAATGATCCTTATGGGTCCCTTTCCAGATGAGATATTCTATGACTTCATCATTGGACTACACCTGGTCAAAATGCAATGTACTGCTGGATGGTTGACAAATAAACCAACATAATTCAAGAATAGAAGCAAACCCTGCTTTTACTCTCACTAAAAGGCAACATTTCCAAGAAAGAGGAGCAGCAAGGGTTTCAGGAAAGTGTATACAATAGGCTCAGTTAAAAACAAAATCCATAATGTTTTATAGCAATTGGTCAGTGTGCAATTGCTTCTGATCTGAGAGTTTTTAGCAGACAAAACTCCATGGGTTCCTGTGACAGAGCTTGCTTTAATCAAACAAGACTAGAGTAGGAATTAATCATTTTTTCCTACCTTCACTTCTTTGACACAGCATAACTGACTTGCCTTCAGTAGAGATGTTCCTGATTTTACATCAGCTGTCAAAAGATGGAAGAGGGGTTGAATCCGGCTGAGTGAATTCTGGAACAGATGGATTTAAAAAAGCTTTAACTCACCACCCATTCAGCCTATATCATCAACCACTATCAACTATGATCTCATCAGCACTTGACACCACTAATATATCATGAAGGACAATGATTCATGTATTCACAGGTATTGCAGGCTGTATTTTCTATCTGGCTGATTTTAGGGAATCATGAGAATTGATGCAGATAGAGTTGTTCTCCCAGTGGATTTTAAAGTTCTTAAGTAAAATCAGGGTCATTGCAGGGACAAATAGCAAAAAAATGGTGGCACTTCTTTATCCCACTGTTAATGCTGCAGCAAAAAGCTGAAATCTTCAAAAACAAACATAATTTAAAATGTATAGTATTAACAAACAGCGAAGAACCTGCTCCTTCAGCTGTACTATGACCAAACTGAATCAGCAGAACAAAATAAATTAACATATTGGGAGTACAGAACATAGTTCACTCTGTCTAGAGGAGAAATGAAAATAAATATAAACTTAAGACAAGTTTCCATTGTGATTTAACTCTTATGATGAGTGGTTTCTGTAACAGAGTATTATTCTGTGGTACTATGGGTATGCCAGCACTTCACAAGGGACAGCAAATATCTTTATTTTTACTACAGACAAGGAAACAAAATAAAATACTTTCCCAAGGAAACTGGCAAATCCAAGCCTACAGTGTCCAGCCCTCCTCACCACATTCCCCCTATTTTGCCATGATAAAACTAAAATGCTTTTCATGAGAAAAAATAATTCCAAACTTCACACCAGCTGATATGGCTGCCTCAAGTGCAGCTATTCATTTGGCTATTTTAAGCTAGGCACAAATCTTTACTTCTGCACACTCAAGTTATGAGGAAATTGCAATATTTTTTTCATTCTTCCTACCCAGCCAAAGAGAACTGGAGGGACACTAGGTCCACCTCATAACACTTCTGTTTTATTCTGGGACAATGGGAGAGTCCAGAAATTCTATATTAATAAAAATAACATGAAAAGTGCAGACACACACATCTCCAAAAGACTCACTGAAAACTGCTGCTGAAGCATATTCTAATTCCAAGCCACATTTTCTTCTCACAGGGTCAGTGACTGAATCCCACCAACCTCAGTAAGAAGTTTGGACCTCAGTTAATTAATAAAATGTGCTAGAGCACAGCCTTTATCCTTCAGCCATGTACTTATGGCACACCTTTTCACATTTACCTCTCTCATTTCATGTCAATGGGGAATAAAAAAGGGACATGAGGGAAAAGAGACTTTAGGCTGTAGAGAACATAGGTGATTATTGCCTTCATTAAGCAAAACAGTAAAATATTAATGACCTTTGGATAAAGCCATAAAATATCAAATTTTGCTCTTTTAGTTTCTATGTAAAAGAATCTCTATACAGCATTATCTATATTTTGTGGTAACACATTAAATTGTAATCAGCTCCTAGTGAAACCAGCCTCCACTGAACACCACTGGAAAAATCCATAGAACAGATTTATTCTTTTCATTCCTCTTAATTAACTTGGTCCCTGTCAGGGAAAAGGTTCCTCTACAGTTCTCTTCCCTTCCGAGGTCACAGGCACAGAGTCAGGCTGGTGTCTGTACAGCCCAGCTCCTCACACTTCCCTTCTCTTTATGCACACAAACCTGCTGTGGAGCTGGTCTAGAACAATTCCAACAAGGTTCAGCCTCCACTAAAAGCAAGTGCACTCCCTGGAGCAAAAGGGTTTTCTTTTTCCAGAATCAAGATTTCTATTTGAAGAACCACATTTTTCCCTTACCAATTGTTCTTCCTAGCAGTTTCCTCTGTGATTAGGGCAGCTGTGATTAATACAGGTTTTCTAGGCTAAGAAAAGAGAATAAAACCCCTTTAGTGCTAAATGAGTCATTGTTTATGTATTTCTTAAAACCAATATTTCTCTCAAAACTATAATTTTCAGATGTACAGTTGTTGTCCTGGCTTTCTCTGACTTATTACGCAGGAGAAAAATATTTGCCTTTTTCCCTTGTAGCTTTTGCATTCTGAGAAAGGCTAACATTTCTGGAAGCAAAATTCAGCCTAAATAAGTCTTATTCCACAAGAATTTAGGATTGTCTTCTTAAAGTATCTGAAATATTGTTGAGCAAAACACTCCCTTGACTGCTGCTTCATATTTTTCTAGGAATTACTGACATTACATGCAACTCATTAGTCTCAGTATTTGGTGCAACAGTAGATGAAGAAACAAATTTTGGTTAGTGTCAATCAATCAATCATACAATATTTTCAGGAAAAAGACATGCCAAATTCCCAACATTCTAATGAAAGATGCTAATAAATGATGACCTGTCAGCCTGATTGCATCCTGCAGCCTTTTTAGAAAGTGACTGCTTTGTGGCCCCTCTGTAGATAAAGGGCAAAAACTCCAGAGATAAAATTAACATTAAAGTGCAAAATTAATCCAGGAGAAAAAAATACAGAATGAAGGAAGCACACAGAAAGGAAAAAAATCCAAGCAAACATTAAAAAAAACCAAACCAAACCAACGACAAAAAGTAACATTTTGTTTCAAGGAAAATAGGGATTGACCAAGTTTAAAAGATTTTTCAATTTACATTTGCAAAAATTAAGAAACATCAATGTAATGACTATTTTGGGGACACTTGAGTTTGGAATGGTCAGCTGGCCTGTGCACATCCCAGTGTTTGACTGATCTGGTTTTTTTCCATTTGTACAAGGAATAGCTAAAAGACTAGATTGTTATTATGTACATTACATGTAGTTTTCACATCTTATAGTTTTCTTGTCACCATGATTCACATATCTTTATCTTTAAACAGATACATTCTTTGTTTGAGGAACAAACTTGTAATTAATTTGTATACTATATTGGTTAATTCTAAATTAGCATGGAATACATTAAGGGTGCCTGCAATACCTTTTACTATTTCAGTTGTTCCTTATAAGTAGTGATGTTACAATAAACCTCCAGTTCATCAACATCTAGAAACCAGTTAAAGTACAGCTCTCTAGAGATCATCTTTCTGTTGTGAGCCTGAAAGCTGTTACTAGCAGAGAGATTCTGCAAAGAAAACACTGAAAAATGTGATTTTATTGCACCTACAATTTCCTTTCTTCAACTTGTGTGTTATTCAGAAGAAACTTTAATTCAACTGGATATATTTAAAATAGGCCTAATCAGTGTATAGATTCAGCAGATAAGCAGTTGTGACACTACATTTAATTTCACTTCCTAAAAAATTAGGATGGGAGTCTGACTTAAGTATTCTCTGCACAGAATGAAGCAGAGTATTATAGAATGTATTTGCCAAAATAATAAATCATGATTGACAAAAAGAAATTTGTTAATACAATGGTTTGAGTCAGTTGACAGAAATTTTTGTCAACAGAATAGATAAAGGGATTCAAAAATGAAATTTTCAGATGAAACGGCTTTGATGTTTCTGATGAAAAGTATTTTGTTGACAGAACGGATCAGAGGGAAAAAAATGCATTTTCTCAACACAAGGGTTTTAGCTCTTTGACAAAATATATTTCATCCCCAGATGTTTTGCCTGAGTTGTCAATTGTTCCCCCTGTCTGCCATTAACCAATCACTTTGCTGTCAACTGAAAGATTTCTTTAGTAGCAGCCCTGTGAAAGCAACTGGAGGTATTACAAATATCAGTGCAATTAATCCCACTAAATCATTTGTTATGATGTACCTAGCCCCATTCTCACCAAAAGCCAACTGAGTTGAAGATATAAATTGGATTTCAGGTTGGGTCTTTTTTTTTCTTCCTTTAGCTTTCATTTACACACAGTATATATTACAATTTACATTCTTTATCCCTTGGAAGACAGTTTTATGAGAGCTGCCTTTCTGTTAAGGCATCTATTCCATAAAGATACACATGTATGGTGAGAAAAAGGACCAGCTTGTGCTCCTGGAACACCTCAAGCAAGTGCTAATGTGTAAATTGGAATAACTGGAGGAAGTCACCTCCTCCACCCCTGTAAAGGAAGTCACACGCTTTCTCTGAAGTAGCTGCTGTAGGCAGCTGTGTAGGTCCATGCGTGAATAGTAGGAGGTAGGAAATAAATTTTTACTACACTGCTCATCTCCTCCTTGCACGCAGGAGGAAGAGTATCCCAGAGTTATAAGCTTAAACTAATCAAGTACATGAAGTCAGTAAAAGGAGGAGAATCCAGCTCTTCTTTCTTTTGTAGCTGTTAAGCGACATGACAATCTTCTTGGCTCATATATGTGCTTTTTGTTCTTATATGAGTTTGTTAACATGCTGCCACCACATGCAATATTGCATTCTGCAGCCAGGTCCCAGTCTGGCTTGCCTGAGTACACCAGCAAGCCTCCACACAGATTATCTCCCTAAAATATCAGCACATAATTCCCCAAGGTCATTCAGGACAAAGAGTTTTGTCATGCAAGTCCTACACCTGCAGCAGGGAGTAATCCAACAAGGAAAATTGTGGATTATTTTCTTCCCCATAAATTTTGTCGTTATTTGAAAAATTGAAGGTAGATGGAAACGTGCAAAATGCCACCTATTCACCTGACTATGAAGTTACTGTTGGGAGGAACAGTAGAAAGATGAAAATAAATACATCTGCCTCAGAAGAAACAGTCACACCACTGTCAAAAAGTAGGGCATGACTCCAGCTGGGTGTTGCACAAGCCAAAACTTCTGAGTGCAAATTATAAGATCACAGAATGAAGGAGAGCACAATCTGTGGGAAAACACTGAAACAGACCATGACAGACTTGTGGAATCTGAAACAGAGCTTCAGCAGGAGGAACAGGTAAAGGTCCTTTAGAGCTCCTACTTAAGCAAGATGCCCCACTACACTTGCATCAAACTTGACTTAGCCAGATCTCTGTCACCCACCTGACACAGGGCTTGGTTTTGGGTATTTTTTTTATGAAGCGGTAACCAGGATTTTTGGCATAAAAAAAAAAACAAAACAGAATTTTAAAAAGCAGCCTCTCCCCCCACCCCCCCAGAAAAAAAAAAAAAAAAAACAACACAGAAAAAAGTAATCTATAAACTACTTTCAAGAGATTATGCTTTTGTGTTTCCCAATGTTTGAAGAGTAATCTAAGATCTTCTTTTAGGATACTGCATCTTATCTCACAGCTTTGTGCAAGGATGAATCATGGCTTACTTTAGAGAAACTGCACCTGTTAAATAAGCCTTTAAAGATCTTGCTGAAACCTGAATAAAGAAAAGTAATGAGCAAGGTAAGGAGAAAAAAGCAACCAGACTTCATGCTGGAAATAGGCAGAACTGTGCAACACTTGTCAAGTGCTGTGTAGCATGGCTGCAGCAACTGAAACCTACCTCTTAATAGTTATTATTAATAATAGCACACACTGCCAGCTTAGCTAATATAGGTTCCTGGAGCCCTCTTGATTCTGGGTTTAGCCTCCCTCTTTTTAATAGCCAGTACTTGTGTGTTCCTAGGAAAAGGTTTATCCGAATCTAGGGAGCACTTCATATTTCACTTCAAATACTTTGCCCAGTTTATTATGGTTCTTTTTTCTAAAAGAACTGCTTGCTTTATTGTCACTGTCATTACAGGGCTTCATTGCATTCCCACTGGCTTCAGGGTAAAGAACTATTGCTCTATGCAAAGGATAGCCAAGCTACAGAAGCACAATTGCTCCCTACACAATAACTACATAAACCTAATTATCTGCAAGGATTGCCCTCTCTTATAATCCAAGTCCCCATAGATAATTAGAGAAGTTAACATGGGCTTTTTTCCTGTTATTCCCTCTTCATCCAGAGTGATTCTTTCCCTGGTCACTTGAATAGTGGGGGTTAATTTGTATCAACACTGCCAGACAGTAGTGAATCCTCTAGTCCTAAATCACCTTTTTAGCATCAAGCAGTAAGAACATTTTTCTAATAGGCTTATTTCCCGATGTTATTTGAAAATATTTCTTGATATAAAACTTTCTAGATAAACATCAAAGCTGTTTATAGCAAAGTTATTGCACCTGTACATTCTAATTGGCTGGGGAGGCACATCTTCCTAATTGGTATTTGCTGACTTTCAAACAGATGACTTTTCAGTGCAATGAATTTGGGAACTAATTAACATGAAACCCACAAACTTTCCATGAGGTTAAATATAGACAGAAGTGATGAGCCAGTTGGGCTCAGCCCTTGTGAATGTAGAGAAATGTATTTGTAACATGACTAAACCAGTCCTTATTGTTTCCATCTGTACCCCAGCAACTACATCTGCACAACTCAGAGAAAATGCAAATGATTTGCAGTGAAAGAACACAGGCCACACAGATTACTTTTTTCCCCTGCCCAAAAATTTGCTGTTTGGGAAGGTAATCAGTGCATTCACAGTGGAGAAGAAATATCCTGGCTGCAGATTTTGAAGTGTGGTCTATAAACACTGATTGATCCCACTGAGAGCCCCAGTCAGAGCTGTGAAGGGGATGTGTCCAGACCTCTTCATTTCAATTAAGTTTCTGAAGAAGAACACGATGTTTTAAACTGAAAGACCTCATATTATTAGAGTGGAAGCATTTTTGGAAATTTAGCTAATGCCTTAATACATCTGAAAAATAAATCATAACTCTAAATTTTCAGATTCACCCAACATTCGTAGACATCAACAACACAACATCACACTTTCAACGCATTTCTTGCTGAACTGGCTTTATTCTTGATTAATTCAATTAAAGCAGACTAATTTTACTCCATTAGGATTCCAGTAATGACTCCTTTGAAACAAAAAACAAAACACAACACCTTTAAATTATTTGTTTCAAATATAACTGGTTCATAATTTTTATGTTGTCTTTCCTCATTTTCCCTAAGAGTGCACAACCTAAATAAAGTCAGCTATGTCATTTATGAAACGATAAGCTAGATGTTCCTGACAACTCCAGTTTTATATATGAAATACACAACAACAATTCTGTATATTAGAAATAAATAGCGATCTTTTTCATAATGATTGTGTGGGGAAAAAACATCAGAACTTTCAGATTATGCCCACTTATATTTTAACAGCAGTAGAAATATCTTCCCTTTCTACTAAAGCAAAACTCTGCCATTACATTTGATGAACAAGGCACAGAACCAGAAACAAAAATACCACAAGGTGCCAGCTATCCTTCATGTCATCTGTGCCTTGGTCATCTTATCAAGCCTCAGAATACAAATCCCTTCTACAGAATATCTCTGCAGAATTTCTTATGCACTGGCATTTTTGGTAGCTCTTCCCTAGCACTTCAGACAACCATTCACTTCAAAGAAATTATTTCTGAAATTCAATCACATAAGAGATATGTTAATACCTAATTAGTTGACACCTTATATGTCATGTAATGTAGCTACACCACTCAACATCAGGATAAAGCAAACTTATCTCAATGAACACATTTACATTTTACAGTATGACACATTACTTTGTGATATAAACAGACAAATGGGATAACACAGGAGACATTCATTACTACAAAGTGGCTAATGATGGACATGTATATTTAAAGAAAACTCTCTGACAACCAATCAGTAGCCATTAAGCAATCTCATTCGTGTTAAGTAGGTCACAGCTTCCACTGCAGATAATCTTCAATCCATTCAACTCAAGAGAAAAATATATCACTGAGCAAGCTCCCAATCTAAAACTGTATTCTCCTACCTGTGGTGCACTGACTGCAAACCTTTCTAAACTCACCAAGTCTCTGTCACTCCACAAGAACAACCTAATAAACAAATGGAATGGAATAGCTAGCAAATGAATAATAAATGTTCCATGTCTTTTTCCATGGCTGTAAATGAAAATCAGGGTGGCAACATTCCACAAATTAATACTTGATTTTTTTTCTTCCAAGAGGTGAGGGGGAGGGGTGGCAAAGTTGAGGAAAAAAATAGACTGATTTGGAAGGATACAGAAAAAAAATATCCAGAATTACTTCATTCATATGGTTGTATCACATTGTACCTACAATGGAAAAAATCTGACCTCCTAGTCTTACCTGACATCAGTGCTGTGGGAGTAGCAGAGCTTACTTAGATAACAATTTGTAACATTTCCTTGGTCTTGCATAGAGCTTCACAAAGGAATCACCATTCTCACCTTACAGAGAGGTGCTGACAGGGTACGTTTCTTTAAAGATCTATGGAAAGCCTAGAACTCAATTGTGTGAGTTCCCAAATTGACTGTGGTCGATGTTGCCCCATGCTATCTCTGCACTCATCAAATTCCTGCTCCACACTGTGCTTTTCATGCACCTGGTCTTTCTTGCTTCTATCACACAGACTGAGAGATTTGCAACTGATAAAGAGCACACCAGATTACAGAACTGAACAGCATTTTCTAATGGTGCAGTCAACATAAAGCACAGGTGAACCCACAAGAAAGCATCTCTCCCAGCATCTCTGTGTTCTATAGAGACAAATACTTATGTTCACACTCAAATCAATCACTTATGGTAATAATAAATATCTGCAGGTCATGTTATAATTTCAGCTTTTGTTCATAAAATAGAGGACATACTTTGCAAGTTAGGTTTATGTAACTACAGGATAGGATAGCTACATATTTAAGCCACAAAGTTTGGACTAAGTAAACTGGAAGCAGTTAAATGTTTAAGAAGCATTTTGGGGGAAGAACTCAGGAGAAGGGAAGCAAAAATAATTTATCTGAGAACCAAAAGTGCCTGAACTTGTTACTGTCCTGACTCAAATTAGGACATGGACATGCCATGGTTTTAATAATAAGGTGTGTGAAACTTATGTTACCAATAAGAAAGGATGAAGTTTTTGTTACAACTAATTTCTCCTGTTCAGAGACCTTCAGAGAGAATCTTTGGCAAGTTGACCCAGGTGTCAAGCACAGCTTGCAAGACCTCTTTTCTCTGGGACCACGACAAAGATCCAATATGTGAAGGCCAAGGTGAAGGCAATTCAAATGGGACTTAGAGACTTGATCCATCTTGTACGAGCATGCTGAATGCCCACCACAAGGCTGGACAAACACATCAGGGGATGGGGGCACAACTGGGTCAGGCACAAGGGGTTACAGTGAGAGGGGTGATGGTGACCTGCCAACATTGGGGCTCTGCTGCTGACTCTGCAGTGCATGAAGGCCCTACAGAGAGACCTCGACAGATGAGAGGACTGAGCAATCACCAAATGCATGAGGTCCAACAAGGGAAAGGGACAGAATCAGCACCTGGGATAGGGCAAACCGGGCCCTATGGACAGACTGGGGAAGGAGACGCTGGAAAGCAGTGCCATGCTCTGTGTGACAGTGACAGGAGGCAAGGAAATGGCATGAAACCATCTCGGGGAGGTTTAGGTTGGATATCAGGAAAAGATTCTTCGCCCAGATGTTGGCTGGCCACTGGAACAGGCTCTCCAGGGCAGTGGGCACAGCACCAGCCTGACAGAGCTCAGGAAATGTTTGGACAATGCTGTCAGGCACAGAGTTTGGGGATGGTGCTGTGCAGGGCTGTGAGCTGGACTTGATGATCCTTGTGGGTCCCTCCCAGCTCAGCATATTCTGTGGCTCTGTGATCACTAGAATTAAAGGGCTTCAAAATGAATAAACTACTATAATTTCAAGTACTCAACATATATCAGGCAATTGAATTGAAACTCTCAGGTTAATGAAGGAATACATTTCTAGATGCTTTGTACATTTTAGTATATTAACAAGAATTTTTAAATTACTCAAACATAAAACTTCAACAAACAGAGATAGAAAGCTTACAGGACCAAAAATTTACATGAAAATACACGGCTTCTTCCCATAATCAGCAAAATTATGAAGAAATTTATTCAGATGAACCATTTTCATTCAAAATGACATTCTACTAAGTATATAGAGAGACGATCTTTGAACACCATTTGGAATAAATTCTATTCAAATAAGTATTTGAGCTGAATATAAAAGTTACTATGTATAACCAGCTGCAAACTGAATATTAACTTAGTGCTTAATACAGCACACATCTTTAGAAAGAGTTCCATTTTTTCCCATGGTTGCGTGTTCTATCTCCTTGTAAAAACAGTGCCAAAAGACTAAAGTCTGATTATGATCTTACAACTACTGAAATATGAACTCTCCTCACACGTGTAGCCTCATTTAAGTCAGAATCTGTCCTCTTTTCTTTAAAAATTCATAGATATGCACAATCAAGACAAATTCTTGCCCTAGGGTTTGCAACCCTAGTGGCATCAAAGGCATTAATATGCTTTTTTCGTTCTGATATTAAATATGAAAGTGGTTTTATATTTCTTCAGTCAGATTGATCATATATTTCAGAGCAAGAACACCCATGAGAAGACATCACAAGTACTGTAAGAGATTACAATTAATATAAAGATTTATTTTCACCTTCAGGATTGTTTAGCTCCTATAACTGGGGAGGATAGATATGGGCTGTTAAAACCTTTGTAAGCACAGCTGCCAACATTATCAGGTGGTCATGGTGCTAAAGTGTTCATCACCAGAAATGGGGCAAGGGAGCAGGAAAGAAACAGAAAAGATTCTTAGATTGCCATGGCCAGTTTAACTCCTGAATTTTACAGACAGAACCATCAACTTCTGAGCATAATCCATCTGCCTGAGAGGGAAGACAATCTCCTCTCCAGCCAAGTTACATGGACAATTGGCACAGGCTCTTCTTCATGACCCAGCAAATCTACATATCTTTGATGGAATCAACATAAGTGCTTACATTTCTCCCAAACCAATCAACCACATCACTCGTGGGATTTTTGACTGATTTGTTTTGCCTTTCTGAAGCCAAATTCTATCTCTTTATTCAACAAAAACATTTCTAAATACAAATAATGCAAGCTAGCATTTGTTCCACAAGCACTTATATGATGGCAAATCTATCAGTTAAACATAAAGAAATTTAAAATAAAATTATAAAAGATCTTCTACTCATTTTTAAAAAGCACTAGGAAACATTTTCATGGCCAAAGAGAAATTTTTTTCAAAAGAAAAAAAAATAATATAGAGAAGGCATTATATTTTCTGATCTTCAAAATAATCCAAACTAGAAACAGATTCTGTTTCAAGTCATGAAGTATTTCACATTGATCAAAGATTTCTTTCTACATTTCAAAAAAACCCAAAAACCTAAAAGATGTCCAAATACCAGACCACTCAGTAAAAGATCCATTTTAAGTTTCATTCTACTAGTAAAGAGAAAACCTTGCATCTACTTTTTTAAAGCTTTTTTTCATTCCAAATAAAAGTAGGACAAGAATTCTAGAGATTCACTGTTCTCCAGTTTCATTGATGTTGAGTCATACATCAAAAGGTAAAAACAATTTTCATTCCTTAAAATTCTTCCACAATTACATCTCCTAAACATTTTGTGCACAAAGACTTTCCCTTATGACTATTTGACTCATCAGGACAGAAGCTACATTTTCAAAGCAGGATATGATTCATTCACTAAGCTTATTATAATAATATTTATGACGTTTCACCAAGACACCTATTAGTAAAAAAAAAAACAAACCACAAACCCAACTGCAACCACTGTACAATTACAAGTTTTAACACTTCCATTATTGTGCTGCTTACTGCAGGAACCAAATTTTGAGCTTATCTTCCTCTTAGTGGTTATTGAAAAGAATGCCTAATTAGTGAAGAAAGCAAACTGCCAATGGAAAGCATATATTTGCACATTTTATTGTTATGTAAGACATCTTCCTTAGTAAGTATAAAAAAAAGTCTAGGACTGATATTTACACTGAAAGAAAGATTTAAACTTTCTTATTAAAAAGGTAGTGATGGGTGGAATCCAGTATAGCCACTTTCAAGAGTTTGTTTTAAGAGCACAAATCAAGTCATCTTTTCCATCCTATATTATATCCTAGAGCAAAAGTATAAATACAAATTATTACAAGTCTCTGCAGTGCAAGTGTCATTCTGACTGTTGTCTAAGCTTTATGTTAGTTACTCCAGTGTAACTCGGGATCAATTTAAGCTGTCTAGAACATGGCACTTTGGCACCAAGATGCTATGTAAAATGAACAATCTACTTTTGGAACTTGACAGAATTCTAATTGATCAACAGGCTGTAAATCTTTACAGAGTCAATTAAAGAGTTGTAAAGCATCATAATGCATGATAAAACATATGACATGAACACTTTTGCAGGCAATAGAGATGACCTGGAGCAGAAATTGCTGCTATTCAAATCCAATCATTAGCAATGGAAAAGTACTGGCTTCTAATGTATATCCCAACTTGGTAACTGCTATTTCAGGTAACAATCATTAAACAAACAAATTAACTAGCCTGCAGTATAAACATCTATCTGGAGTACACAAACACATTTAATGATACACTGCATGTTTTTAGTTATATGCCCTTCAGCAGGACCAAGCAGCCCAGAAATTTCTGTTTCAACATGATCTTACAGAAATTATCTCTGCAGATCTAAATTTGATCACATTATTTTCTGAGTGTCAGTTTTACTTGGCAATATTACATTTTCCAACATTTCGTTTTCTAGCATTTTTCCATGACTATCTGTGTAGATTAGAAAGGTTCTTAACTGTTATCTGTAATAGATTTTGCCTGTAGCAAAATTCATGCAGGCATAATAGAACAAAGTGTACTCTGATGAAATTGCAACCATAATTTCCAGATGCCTGACATTTATTGCTTATTGCTATTAGAATTCAAGTGCCTATTTGTTTTGTACTTTGCTTTTATTCTTGCATCACAAATGTAAAATGGAAAAAAGATATTTTAAATGCTGGGTTAAGTATCACAGATCAACAAAAAGAACCAACATAATCAATATTACTTAAACACACTCCTAGGCAATTAATTTTTAAGGAATCAAATTTTTGTACCATGTCAAAATTTACAACAATACAATAAAGGTTGTTACCTTCTTTATTGTTTAATTAAAAGCAGCATTTAGCACGCATGGAGCTAACTGTTCAGACATTATGACATGAAATGCCCTGTTTATCAGAAAGAGATATAAACAGCATTTTGTACACTGTAGTATACAATGTTAATTAGACTCCATTAAATTTCATATGCTTATCAAATTATCAAACATAAGACTTCAAAACCCAGAGAAACATGCTGCAACACATACAGCTGCATCTTAAGTATCTGCAATCCTTCAGCTTTTTCACACAGTACATAAGTTCTAGGTACAGGACTTGAGCACAGTCAGTGTAGAACCACTCAGGTGCTACAGGCATTCACAGAGAGGGCCAGTACAGAAGGATTTAATCCACGTTTGCCTTTAAAACTTAGGGGCAGGTGCATTAACTATGTAAGCAACACCTCTGATGTAGGCTCTGGTTTTCACAATGAATTCAGGTCAGAAGGAAGTAAGCTAATGCAATGAAAAGGCCTAATACCCTGATCCATGCCCATTTTTGCTATTAGAAAGATTCTCCTAACATCTAATCAAAATCTTCCCATATCCAGGTTTAAACTCATTACTGTTTCTCCCAGGGGAAATGGAGATCAGTGGCAATCTACATGTTACAAAGCATCATGAACAGATGCACAGCTTTTGACCCAAGCTATGGTTGCTATCAGGAAAACTCCCTTCACCGGGCAAATTCTTCCACAACTCTATAGAGTTTCTCTGGCATTCTGAGATACCAGCTCTATTCCAGAAAATTTAGCTATCTGAACCAATAAATAAAACAAAAATATATGTAGTTTTCACTCTGTTTAACATTTGACGTTCCCCCTTTTTTTTTTATTTCTCTTACAACTAAATCAGGGCCCATAGATAAAAGGAAAGAACTTCTTTGCAATCCTTGAAGAGCAATAGCAGACACCTGCAAGTTCTGCAGAGCACAGCACTATCTATATATGTATATGGTGTAAAGGCAGAAAACAGGGGAATGGGGAGAAAAACTGGATAAAAACAACAAAATATGTGCAAGTCATACATTATGTATCAACTACTTCCATGCAGAAATTCAGCAAGCACTGACAATTTGGAAGCCTTAATCTATAATCTGTGCTCCTGCAATCTAAATCAGAAGAATGCCTCTATCCACTGTGGAAGCTCATCTGTCATATAGCCACGATTTTAGCCCATTCCAGTCATAAACTGTACACCTGCCTATGTTCCTACCTTACAAGTGCAGCATGGAAATGTAGGATCTTACATATACAAAGGTATAGCCTTAAATACCTTGCTGCAAATGCTTTGGCAGGGTCTACTCCTTCAAGAGGGTTGGTCATACCACAGACTGAAGAAAGAAGAAAACTGTTTCTGACACACAGAAAATGTGTTTGTATTTCAACCTTGACTCTGATCCACCAAAACAACATTGCTCAGCTGTTGATTTATTTTCCTCTTTTCTTTGAAAAACTAGTTTCCAGAGCTCTTCAGTGAAATAAGAAAATGAGTGGGTTTCTTTCTTTAAGACAAAACAACTGCTCCTAGATTTCAAGCATGCAAAGAAAACACTGTGAAATGTAAAGCTTAAAGGTTGAAATAAGAGGTCAAAAGAAGTACAATAACCTTATACATGGAATTCTGCATTGTATCATCTGGGTCCATGTGAGGATATGGACACACGTGCCTATCTATGTGTATACAAGCTCCTTGATTGGAAAGTTAATTTCACAACTCTTGCGTCATGACTCATGAATTCCTCGATTTGATAGTGATAGAACTTGTCAGCCAGCACAGCTGATCCAGCACAGAGACAGAGATAAGCTGTGAAAAGGTCTGGCACAGTTTAGCTCCCTGCAGGACTGTGGGACTAGGGAATGAGTCACATTTGGCAGCAGTGTGATAGAGGAGAAGTTTCACTGCGTGTTGCCTATAATCATCAAGCCTATAGGCAAATCACAGCTCAAAAACACCAAAGAAGAGAATTTACTGAGGATTTTAATATTAAGGTGGATGGGGTTGATGTATTTTTGTTGTTGTTGGGGTTCTATTTATTTTTCTTTTCAAGTAGGTTTATCAGTAGCTCTGAGCAGACAGCTTTGAAATGGGAAGAAACAAGGGTCTAAACCACCTACTTTACATTCACCACATTCAGATATAGTCAGAATACCATCAACACCAAAACAATGACAAAAATTAAGTACTGTTCCTTCCTCTGAGGCACAGCATGGTGTTTTTCCATCTATCAGATGTACCTTTATTCCATATCTAGATATGCTATATGCTATATCTGTAGCATATCTAGTCCCTCCATCCCAGAATCCAAGGGGAAAAAACCCTTGCATACGAAATTCTACACATGCCTGCTAGAAGGAAATGTTCTCTAAGAACTTCCCTGTTCTGTAGACTCATCTTTTTTTTTTTTTTTTTCCCTTAGAGTGTGGAATCAGGAGACTTTAGGCTGGCATAATTTGCTGGCAGCGCTGGTTTAAGCCAATGTGGGCTTCCAGCTCCGCAAAAGAAAGAGGGTAAAGAGGAATCCAAAGCAGTCACTAAAGCCAGAAGCAGTAACTGCTGCCTCTGACAGCAGCAGGTTTAAAGAACATCTGAAGAAAGAAGTAAAAACTCTCCTCTCCAATGGCTGTGCATTGTGTGTATAGGACGGGAAATGAAGAAATCTTTGAGCTCTTTCTCCTCAGTAAGGATCTTGAAGGATTTTTATGACATTGACAAGATGCTCAAACTGTTTGTTTTAAAGTTCCAGTTCTTGGAGCCAAGTGAACCTCATCCATCATTCTTTAAGGACTCTGACGGAAAATGAAGGATTTAAGCTTGTGTTTAACATTAAATTTTAACACGTGATGAAGTTCTACTTTAGAGGTATTACAGTGGTCTGATTTGCAATGTACATAGTTAAAGGCCTGCCTTAACAAGAAAATTAACAGCCAAGGGAGATATTTTATTGCTGCAATATTCCTCTGGGCATCTGCATGACTCATCTTAAAACCTGCAAGTTTTATGTGTTAAAGTAAAAAAGCAGAGTAGGTTGACTTTCAGGCTAAACTTCAAGCTCTGCTTCTTTTAGGGGAACTGAAGACACATCCACATAAATGTAACCCAGAACATTCTCCACTGTTATTTTTCCTCAGCCCATGTAGTATATAAAAGAAATTATGCTCAAAGGCAATACATAAACCAAAGTTGGACTATGCTCTGGTCATCTTAACTCTGTTATGAATATCCTTTAAAGAACCTTTAAATACCAAGGTTCTTTCAAACAAAATGCAGGCAGGAGCATAAGATGAAAAGAAGTAAATCATGTTAGTGATAAGCGCAGCCTTTACAACTCAAGCAACTCTACAGACAAAACAAACAATGACTATCAGCCAAAGGCCCCTTCCAACCAAGGTCTCTCTGATTCTACACAAGAACAAAGTCAGGGATCACAGAATGGAGCAGGTCAGAAGGGAGCACTTAGGTCCTCCAGTCCATTCTCATCTTAAGCTCAACTTCTCCTTCCAAGCTTTACTAGGAAATTGAAAAACCTCCTTATTTTTATTCCATAAAAAATATCCAAGTTTACTGTACAAAGCTTTCCACACAACTTAGAAGGAAACTGAATAAGCACCAAGAGCAATTTTTGAAAGAATTTTCTGCATGTCCTTAGCACATTGCTTTCAGAAACAACATTAAGTAGTTCAGGTAAGAGCTTCAGCCCAGGAGGATCTTCATTTAAAGAAAAATTACTGTTATGTTTAACGAGTGCTCAAAAATGCAGATGTATTTTTCTCTGAGCATATACACGGTTGCAGATGGTATCACAGAAGCCCTGAGACATGGCCCTGAAAGGAACTGAAAGGTCTTCATGTACCATTGCCTTTGCACACCAAGTTTCTGCAGATATTTAAGAATAAAAGCTTTAGGTCTTTTTCTATTTCTTCATTATAAGATTAGTGAAAGTTGTGCCACAGTTTGCACATTCACTTGTGTGTTTCCCACCATGAAATCTTAAACCACACAGATTTAACAACCTCTGAAAAGTTCCCTGAACAGGAATCTAAATTCTGAGTAATAGCAGAATTTTTCATCTTACATAACATTTTCTTTATCCATTAGTGTTTAGTCCAGATATTGGTTTTTACTCTCTGTGGTTTTTTATACATGCTAATGTTGCAGGGCTAATGTTTGAAGTTTTCTATGACTTCAATTGTCTCCAGCTTATAGAAGGATTGAAATTCATCTACAAGTGTCCAA
This sequence comes from Euphonia xanthogaster, assembly GCA_034509185.1. Taxonomy (NCBI): domain Eukaryota; kingdom Metazoa; phylum Chordata; class Aves; order Passeriformes; family Fringillidae; genus Euphonia; species Euphonia xanthogaster. The sequence continues at coordinate 9,567,917 of JAYDZK010000028.1, forward strand.
CAGAGAATTTTAAGGGGGAAATAATTGTGCATCTGTGTAACAGCTCATGCCCATGCTTTTGTCCCACAATTTCTGCAAGAAGAGTCTGAAAGACCTTACCAATAGTGTATCTCTATCCAGCAAGTTTCTCTTGGAGCACGGAATTTGGACTGGGTAAAGTCCACACATCAACAGTTTATGCTACAACCCAAACAGAGTTCTTTAATACTTCAATGCTTAAAGAGAACTATTTATACCAGAGGAATTAGCTACACTATGGTAAAATATTTCAACCATAAACTCACTGAGAGACAGAGGGTAGGAGATAAAACTCACCTATTTTTATTGGGAAGGTAAGTCAGTCACAATAATTTTTCCTCCAATGAACAGAGTCCAGGAAACCTTCCTAATTCTCCAAAGAGGTTTGCATTCCAACCATCTGCTTAATAAGAAAGCCTCAGGTTTCCAGTTAAGCACTGTGGACTACAGTGATTTTCATCTGGTTTTGAATGGAATGGGCAGATGCTCATTTGAGAATTATTTAATTCCTTCTACATCTTGTGACTGCAAGCTGAAACCTCTTCCTCTCCACCTAAATCTCCCATAAACCAGCACTGGTAACCTGGCAGAGCACAGCTCAGGCCATTTGGCTTCAGTGTCACATACACTTGTCTGGTTGTCACCTGAGGTTGGTCAGGAATGCTCTCTACTAAGCAGGAGCAGCTTCAGCCTCTCAGAAAGTTATTTTAAAAATCAGCAGATTTGGGCAAAGTGCAGGGTGAAAAGAACTGAAATAATATGATTCAGTGACATATCCAACAGATCAGTGACTTATCATCCATCTAGTTAACCAACACCCAAAATAATGTGTTGCCTTTCTCCATCCACTTAAAAAAAACAAACAACCAAACAAAACCCCAAAAGCAGAAAAAAACCCACCAACCCACCAAAAAACAAAAGCCAGATTAAGAGAATGTTTTTTCTATGACTAGTAGAGCATAGTTATTAAGCCATGATGTCTTTCTTTAAAACCAATTTTAAATCAAGGAACTTGTACTACAGCCACTTACACAAGGTTGCTCATAATTGCTCCATGCAATGCTTTGATTAATTAAATCACACTAGAGATTGTTTCTTAGTAACACACCTGGTACACTCTTTGTTGCTGGCGTTCATTAAGACACTGTGTTTCACGCTGCTTTGCAGCATGAAAGGAAATTAATCAGCTAAATTGCCATTAAGAGTCATATCAATATTTGCTGCACACTGATTGTTTTTCTAAATCTTCAACAAAGGACATTTCACTGAAATCTCAGGTTGGTAACTAACCATATGACAGTAAAGTCAAATTAAAATGTTTTATTTTCTCTCTGGAAATAAAGCAAATCAAGCACATAAACTAAAAGGCAATGACAGGGTGTAGAGGTCGGTGTTTGTTGGTCAGCTACTTTAAGACAAGGAGTGGCATGTTGAATAAACTAAAATTAATGTGCAGAAAATGTTTTTTTAAAAAAAGTAAATAGAAGCTCTCATTAATGTCTGTTCTGTTCCCTGAGCAGAAAAGGCTCCACTTTGTAATGCAACATTGGTAATTAGGTTCAGTTTCAGAGCCTGAGCTGAAAAAGTGCCCAGGGAATCAAATGTTACTTTTCATTATTAATGTGAATGAGAATATGTTCCCAAATATTTCTCCTTCCTAGCAACAGTCTGTTTACATACAATCAGCAAACACCTTCATGCATTGAAGGTGAGACAGTAAGAAGGCAAGTAGCCATAGCACTAATTACTTTTGCTTTCTCTATGATTTGTTCTTAGATTCCTGCTTTCATATCCTATGTACCAGCAAAAATTTATTCTGCAGGGCATATACTTTTTCTGTGCTGTGTATTTTTCTCAAAAATCAGTGTGCATCACCTAAGCTTTGTCACAGTCTTTACTACCCATTATCAGGATCTAGATTGTGCTGCTTAGTATGAGATATGCCTTCAGGAGGAAGGAGAAATTTGGAAATATGCTTTCTCCACTGAACTGGCACACATCTCTGAAAATTGAGAATATCCTCCTAGAAACAGTTGTTCCAAACCATTTTATCACACCAATCACAACACTTAAAGGAAGGGAGAACTCCCACTGGCCAATCTGTCTTCAAAAATATGGGTCACCCAACAGCTGAGTGTTTTTGTAATCCAGAAGTCTCTTTTACAGCCCATTAAAGGATGCTGCATCACACTGGAATAATGTATGCACATATAATTGCACAAGATAAAAACCCAATTCCATGATTTATTTGTGTCTCTCGGGGACTTAATTTGGTTAATTTTACTGTTTTTATCCTCTTCAGGTCTGTCTTGGGCATTATGTGCTGATCAGCAGTGACACCAAGATCAATTTTATCCTTCCCCAAACAGCAGCAGCTATGTCTCTCCACAAGAGGTTCACGGTTGATCTCTGGACTGAAGTTTGCCTTAACCCAGGGAGTATTTTGTCTCCCCACCGTGAGATTTACACATAACATCACACATATTTGAGAGACACTAAAACTGACCTTAGCCAAGACGCTGAGAAGCAGCCTAAAGCCTTGCCTTCCTCCTCAACAGTATCCAAAATATTCCAAAACTGATCATGCCCTCCAGAAGGTTTTCTTTCAGAACCATAGCTTCTCACAGGTTTGTTCTGTTTAAGAGAAGACCTCTCTAGCAGATGTCCTACATTTTATTCCAGATAGATTACTATATTTTGATTAATTTAATTGTACCCTTTTAGAGACGTTTAACCCTAAAGTTCTAAGGCTATTTGTAAAATCCCAGCACAAGTAATGGCAAGAAATATTAGAACTAAATATAACTCAATAAAACAAAGGGGTGATAATTTGGTCCTGCCTTGCCAAGGGTGTCAAAGCTCTCCATTTTCCCAGCAGCAGCCCTGATTACTGCCCTTCACAAAGCATTGCAGCACTCATCTATTTTATTTGCTTTTTCTTCAGCACGTGAGCCAAGAAGAATAGTTTAGCTTGCAAAAATGTGTTGTCATTATTTTGCTCTATGATTTCTATTTAGTTGTAAATCACCCCAGTCTTGGAAAATGTATTCATTTGCTGATATTTTAACCAAATGCATAAGCAGACAAAGCATCTTTATATCATAAACAGAAGAAAATGTAGTCACCATAGGAGTTCTCTATAAACCTCACAGAAAATATGTATTTTTTCAGCACTTCCTTCTTACTCCTTTCTTGCACACACCAGCTTGTTCTACCTAGTTGTCTGCAAAACAAGCATAGCTAGTAAAGTGATGAGGCATGCTTGAATTAAGGCTTGTAATTTCTCCTGCTGAAAAACGTGGTTGTGTCATTGACATTTATGAACCATAGTAAACACTGAAAATTTGCCCTGAAATGTAAATTAACTCTGAGAACTCCTGATACTTTTCCTGTGAAAATGTTTTTAAATATCTATAGATTCTCACCTTGGCAACATTTTTATTCCTGCTTGGAAAAGCCCATAAAGCAACTGATAAAACAAACAAAAAACTAAAGCAAACAAACAAACAACCACACACATACTTTGCTTTTTACAGACAGATATAAATTATTATGTAATCATGTGAGTTTATTGGAATGTGAGTGCCCCATTACAGCTAAGGAAACCTCTTTCATCAGGTAGAAGATTCAGGTTTCATTCATTAATTCTGATCTTTATCATACGACATGCAGCAGCAGATGTTATTTGTGTTTGAGCTGGAGCTGGTGATGCACAAGTCCTGTCTGCATACACCTGCTCCATAATGCACCCAGGATACAATAAAGCAACTCTCCAGAGGATTCTTTCCTTGGAGGAAACACTGGCCATATGGCTACTGTAAATCCGAAGAACCTCAGAGGAAGCCATAGTGTAGAGCAGAGCAGCAGAAGAGTGACTACTCATTTCAAGCCCACCACCAGATTTTTCAGCTTTTCTGCTGGAGATTCCCAGTAACAGATTTTACTGGATCTCCTTCATGAGACCTAGCAGCAGCAGACATGCAAGGAGGGGATGTTCCACAGAGAGTGACTCCAGAGTTACTCCAGCGGAGATCCTGGTACCTCTACCCCCGCTGGCCCAGGGAACATGAGGCCAGACTAGAAGTGGCACAGGGGACAAGGACAGGGGGGCAGGAGGGGCTGCCTGGGCCTTGAACCCCCAGCACTGCTGCTCTGTTCTGTGTTTCCAGGAGGACCCAGTGACAATGAGCAGTGGCCCTCTGTAAAAGTGGATAAATGCTCAGTGCTATGACTCACATGCACTAATGATTAATCCTATCTTCAGCTAAAGACCTCCGAAATGTATTCAGGTATTCCATTCTCCAACCATTACTGCTTATTTAGTATAAAAGTAAAAGGAGACGATGTCTAGACATTAATTATCAGAATTTTCAGAAGTATCTAATTTGCAAAATTATGTAAACATCAGAAGCACAGACATCCAGCTGCCAGTCATTGGAAGCTCACAGGAATAAAGGAGGCATCCTCAGATGCTCTTGGTGAGCTCACCTTAGCTCATTTTAGCATTTGCAAAGCTGAGCTCATGAGCTCCTTTCATTATTTCCATAATGTTTTATGTCTAGTTTCATTTGTTACTGACTTAACTAGTTAAAATATGCCACTAGTGATCTGTTAGATGATCTTAAGGTTCCAGACCAATTATGTTTAAAAACAAAATTTGAACCAAACCTGGGAAATACAAAACATCTTTATCTTCATTTATTTACAGCTCTGCCCTGCTCAGGGTTGCTAATAGCTGTTATAAAGCTACAATGCCTCCCATTTATTGATGGGAAGATTATTGCTTCTAGTCTTTTTTCTTATCTGATGTATCATGAGTAAAATGAGTAAATCATAACCAGCCAAACCAAGGTCAAAAATCAGAAGATGCATTTTAATGAGATCCTGAAAAAAAAATAAAATTAAACAACCTTCCATCTATGGAAAAGAGTTGTTAATTCATTGAATTTTGTGAGTTCCATGAACTGATAAGCTTTGCAGCTCAGGCAACTCTGAAATTAAATTAGGTTTCAGAAATGAATATTTCATCTTTAAGATACTGTTGCTTGGAGACCTGGGAAATAAAGGGTGATTTAACACAAAGACATGAGAGTTAGTTACATGTGGCATCGTTTTCCACTCCAACAGGCTCTGGAACATACCATAAAATGCCCAGAACAAAACACTGTGCCACAAATGTAAGAGAATGTATGTTGCACATATTTTATCTGACATCTCCCCGTTCTTGTTTAGCCTGCTTTCAGATCAAGCAGTTCAATTTAACACCATTTAAATAATACTGAAAAAAAACATAAAGGCAAAATTACCAAAGTTCTTCACATCAAAGTTCTGTTAACTCTTCACTGAAGTCTCTCTCCAAAAAGAAAAACCAAACCTCTCCTGTTCTTCCCCTCCTTTTAGTCCTCATCTTAGACTTCTTTCATTCCTTCCAGAGCCCTGCTAGATCACATTGGCATTGTGTGTGTTTACTATATACAGATTACCACCTCTCAATCTCCATTTCCCCAAACTGAATTGCAATTAAAGAACCAAGGGACAAGTTCATGGTTTATAAGCATGTCAGGAACAAACAAACACACAAAAAACCTTCAGATTATCCAGATAAGTAAAACACTGAATTTTACTGTCATGATGCAATATCTTGGGGAAAAAGAAGTGTGGAGTATCTTGCATTTGTTGCAAAGCTTCCCACTAGTGATCCCTACAAAGAAGTTGGAATTTTATTTGTGGTTTGCAGGATGAAATAGCTCCCCTTTAAGCAGAATCAGACAATAACAGACAGATACTTTTCTGTGAATAATTTGTATCCCCTGTATAACAGTGATGTAACCACCTTCCCAAAAAATAATGAGGGCTCAAAGAAGAGGCCAAAAGAATTCCTGTTCTCTGCTGTACATCTGAATATTAGGATAGGAGGTAGATAAGCTCTCCATTCACCAATGAGTGTCATCTTACAGGCTGGGTTTGATTATAGGCACAATCTTGGCTATATAACTACATCATTTAAAAAAGAAATTGAAGAAGTGGGGGCAGAAGAAACAGCAGGCATGTCTAAATTTAGAGTAGTGTGCTTCAGGAGTCTTATGGAGATCAAAGTGAACATCTGCATTAATGAAAATATGTTGTTTCTACATTGCACATCACACAAAACAAGGCAGCCTTTTGGAATAAATGACAAACAGCAATTTTTTTCCTGCCAGAGGAAACTTAACTTTTGCAAAGTAAGATTTCAGCTCAACGTGATTTGGGACCAATAGTCATGTATGCATTTGTATGTACATTAGAAATGTCATAGTTTTTTGGGTTTTTTTTTTTTTAAACTGCTGCATTGAAGTTTCTTGAGAGAATATGACCATTTCCTGCTTTGCTATTTTTCTCCCCACATTAGGCTCCAATTTCAGTTCTCCCAAAATGAGCTCTAACCCCAATGCATTTATTGTCTCTGGTTGAACTTTTTTATTCATTTTCTGTACTCTATAGAGCAGGTCCTGTTCTTCCTTTCAGGTAGGGGAAGTTTGAAATTTTTTTTAATAGCTACAACAATTAGTTAAATAATAATGAGAATATTAGATACCATCAATGTCACTTCACACAAGACCAAAAGCCAAATTAAATACAAATATGTGATTTCAGCAAAATTGTCATACCAGATTCCAATATCTTTGTCCAGGTGTTTCTGCTGCCATTTGACACTCAAGGATTTTAAAATCTGCTATTTAAATAAGGTTATGATGCACACAGCATGTTTGTAAGCCAAGTTGAATTAAGCATCAACCTACAATCTTGAAATGCTAAAATTAAAAAAATACTGATCTCCTAGTTAAAGAAACAAATGAACCCAAAGAAACCTTAAAATTAGTCATAGTTTCATCTTAATTTGTATATTCCTAGAATTATGGCTGTTTTATCTAACACACACACCAACTCTGTGGGGCTGAATCAGCACACAGAAATCCAGTATTTCTGTAGCTCATGAGAAATGTTGCTACTAACACACTATGGACTCAATCCATTCTGTAGGTGTTATCTCAAAACACCAAACTATTGTGATATGCCAACAAAAGCAACTGAAGGCACAATTCTAGCATTAGACAGACTGTATTGAAACCAGCTGTCTCAGGGAGCCCAGATGGGATCTGTCAATGCTTCATTCCAATTCTTTTCTTCTACTGAAAACTGATAGGCAACCCCAGGCAAAAAGTGACCCCACATAACTCTGCCCAGCCTCAGTTCTAATAAAGCTGTTAAACCAAAGTAGTGGTTTATGCTTTTATCAGTTTCAAGTATCAGGGTAAACTGCAAATCAATACACATTTTTAATCATCATCTACAAGTTACAGCAAAAATAAATCCTGTGGCAATTCTATTTAGTCTTCACTCCCTTTCTTCTTTGACTGTAATGTTTTCTACTAATCTGAACAGAATTTCATTAGAAATAGAAACCTAAGCAAGAAGGTCTATTCTTTGGGCTTCTGATATTCATCTTTTTGCCACAAACCACTGAAGCCACTAGAAATTACTGCAGTTAGTCAGTATTCAGTCTTACTGTGATATCACCTTTGGGGATCACCAGTAGTGTAATGGGTTACAGCTCTTTTTCCTCTTATATGTCTTTATAATTGGAGATTTAACAGAGTCAGTATTTCATAGTAAATTTTTACAGCCACACTATTCTTACTTCTAGTAGATTATGAATGACACACTATTCTTACTTCCAGTAGATTATGAATGACATGCTGTTCACATTATTACATCCATAGTGGATTTAGCTCATAGATGCTGGTTACACAATTATTTCTACTTGGACAAGTAATCTAAAAAGTTATGCATTTCTTTTTAGAATAAAAAAAATCCATTGTTATAAAGTCTTTTCTTGAATCCCATTAGATTACATATTCCAAGTCAAACCAACCAGACCCAAAAGCACAGATCACAGCCCAGCAGAAATCAATAGCAAAGCTGTCACCAATTTCAGCCAGACAGGATCAGGGACATAGTATCTAGAGAAACCCTTGTATATAAAGTGTGCACTAAGTACAGAGCAGTGAAGGGTTTGTTGGGATGCAGGCCTGCCCTGAATCTGGAGTCTTCATTGGGGTATAGAAAATTTGGTTTTAAAGTTGCTGATTCTCTTCACTTTTTTCTCTGGGATTTGAAGCTGGGTTTGCCAGTGACCTAAAGCCAAACAGGGGTATCCTACAGCAAAATTCTGCTCTGCCTGTTTTGACAGGACCTTGAATATCCCTTGGAAAGGGGATCCCTTTCCATCCCTTTCCAGCATCCCTCTAAAGGTTCCAAAAGCTGCTGAAAAGTCAGCACACATGACATAAAAGCACATCCCTTTTAATGCCATTCTCTTGTTCCTCCAAGGTAACAAGTCTGCCTGTTCTCAGAAAATATTCACAATGAATGTTCAACGAATACTAATGCATGTTTTACTAATGCCTCTCTGGCCCTGCAGAACACTTTTGAGAAAATGGCCCAAGAATTGGTTATTTGCAGACAGACAAATGGGTAACACCCCCCTCTGCCTCCCCCTGCAGGCTGCTCCACGGCCTTTGGTTCTCCAGCCATCTGGAATTACCTGTGCCCCACCTGGAACAGCCAAACCACATCCCCTGTCCCTGCCTCACCACACACACCAGAGCAGGAGCAAACTGAGCACTGGGCTGGGAATCCTGCCACATCCAGGAACATTGCAGGTTCATGGACATTTTTGCTGAACACAAGGTTTTAGTATGATATGCTAATTTATTAGGACTGCCTCAACATTTTATCTCTGCTTTTCCTCTCAAACCTTTTCAGTCTTAAATTAAAAGGCTCCTCCCTCTTTGGTGGCAGAGGATTGCCTGCCACTGGTACTTTCATGGAATGGCTTTTTCACACCTCAGTAAATCTCAGAAACTAAAATTAATTCATAGAAACACCTGATGTGACATAATGCAGCATGACTGATGAAACACCGTATGCTGCAGTACAATCCAATATCTACTCTCCTGAAACAAATCTGTCCACTCTGAAAGAGAGGGGGGAAAACCAGCACCCTTGTTTCTCCTTACTGGCCTCTTTTCAGCTTCTCAGCAAATTTGACTAATAACTACCAGGGCCCCCAAATGGCAAACCATTATCCAAAATGCAGACTGTGGTGCTTGTATGGACTAGAAAGCTGTGTCTTTGTGTGTTTGGGAGGAAACAGTGAGATATAGGATTTTTTTTTTTTTATGTGCTTTATTTTTATTGTTGGGGGCAGGAAGGGTTGGGGTTTGTTTTCTTTGTTAGTTTTGTTTTCAGCTGGGACAAACTGGCAGCACATGGACTACTCCTAATGTTTTGGGAGAATTCATATTTAGAGTGAAGCCCAGGGTCATCTTAATTTTTAAAGAGACACAAATTCCTCAAATTAAAAATATTTACTCTGAATGAGCTAGGCAAACAAAAAGTAGTGTTAAGATTTCTTATGCTTCCAATCTCCAAGACTAGGACAATAGGAAGCAATCAAGAGAGCTTCATTTCCATGTACAGTGGTTTCCACCTTTAGATTTTCAGTAAAGCAATATATGGTTTACAAGAAACACAAAGTAATCTAATTGAAGAAGGAAATTGGAGAAAATTGTTAAAATTCATGCATATTTCTGGAATAATCAAATACATGACTAAGTAGCTATTAAAGCTGATTTGACATGGTTAATTTAGGGTTTAAAAGACAGCATACGCCTTGTGACACCAGCACAAGTGTTGCAATGCAACTGAAGAGCAAGAATAGTTAAAGAGATTTACTCCTCTAAGTTTTGTCTTGGATCTTACAGATAAACAGGTTCTTCTGTTCACAAGTTGACAAACTTTGCTCAGTGTCTGTGAGGAACAAACAAGAACATAGCACTGCAGCCTATTTCTGTGCCATAAAACATTTCCTTGCATCTTTCCAAGTGACTGAGATATATTTTTATCTTCTGTCCCTCCTTTTCCCTCACTCCACCCCTTCCATCAGGCTCCATCCTGGTAACAGAGCAAGCCCAGCAGATTTATCTATTTGCTTTGTTTTTAACATTCAAACTCCCCTTTTCAACATCCTTTGAATCAGGGCTGTGTGAAGCCCTGAAGTTAAGGTCAGCTTAGTGTTAAGGGATGCAAAGGTAAACTTCAAAAATACATACAAAAACAATTGGTGAAACTACTCATCTTCAGCTTAAAATTAGAGAATCAGCATCTTTTTATGCATCTAAAAGGAAGCTGGTACCTTGTTTTGGTGGCAGCATTTGGTGCAAGAAAAAAAATTTTCTTCCTTCCAAGTGTAATTGGGGGGAGGAAGGATGCACAAGGAAACATGGATATTTTCTAAGAGACATTTGCACAGGCTCAGTGTTTCCAGCTTTCAAGATAAACCTCTCGACTTTGCTTTGACATTAATTTCTGATAAATGCCTCAGGTTTACCTTGGCATTTAACAAAGCAGCAGGAGACCATTATCCTGTGACAACGCTCTATTCCACTGATACTATCTCTTAATTGGAGAAAATTTCTCTTCATCTGAAAATGTTTGGCAAGGTTCCCCATAAAAAACTATGGTATATCTAAGTTGTTAGCTTTAATAAGATAGGGAATAAAATACCCAGAGCAGATGTAAATCAAATCTTTCCTATCAAGTTGCAAAAAACAAGCCCATTGTTGCAGACACCACTGTGAACCCCAGATTTTAATTATTTATAGGAACTATTTACATGATAGGATACTTGAAGGATGGTCAGTGCTCTAGATAATAATGCAGCTCATTTGTAAAACAGAGCAAGGGGAACCAACGTCAATTGTCAGAACAGCAGAAATTATTTTAATTGCTTTTGCCAATAAGTGACAACAGTAGCCTCACTGTCATAAACAGAAGATGACACACAACTCAGAGGAAAAAATAGAAATAGAACTAAAACAGCTGACTTATATTTGTAAGAGATTTATAGACACCAGCTCCCAGGTACTGCCATTAATCTGCTTTATGTCCACTTGGTTCTCAGCTTAGAACTTAATAATGTTCTTACCTCCACACTTGTCCCAAGCCCATGGAAGTCAACTGCCCTCTTGGCGTGGATAAGTTCAGGGCCAGTGTGGGTGTCTGTGCCCATTCAGTGCTGCTGGCCTCTGCAGGGAAGATGGAAGCCTTCATTCACAGATTTGACTGCACTGCTATTTCTCCCCTCCTGCTCAAATAGCTGACCCATATGTAAATGCAATAACAACAAAATACCTAGTACAATATTGACCTTCTGCTCAGTCCAGCCCAATATTTCACTGCCTCAGTTCTGTATTTTGGAATCCCCTTGGGGTCAGATAACATACATGGTCTTTCTCCACTGCTTTCATCTGCAGAACAGGAGCCCTTCATACACAACAGCTTGAAAGACACTTACGTTATTCAGGTCTCAAACCTTTCTTCTGCAGTTCATCATCATCTTATTCCACCTGCCTGAAATTTGACACTGATAATGTTTTCTCAGGTGTGCCTCATCTAAAAATCTCAGTATCAAGCCTTTTTTCCCTACCACCATCACAGAAAAAAATCACTACCAAAAGTACAAAATAAACAAGCATGTGGCTAAATTAACAAATACTCCACTAGTGACTCCCTACAATGAAAAATTCCACGCTGTTGTCCCTTCCTTGCTCACCATTCATTTATTCTACTAATCCCAATCTTCTCCAGGTTAACTAACCATTTCCCAAGGGGTAGTTTATCACATGGTCTACTGAAATCCAGAAAATTTGATCTATTGCCTCTCTATTGTCCAGATTATCATTTATCTTCAAGAGCACCCTCTCCCATTCCATTCAGCAAATGCGATTTTATCAATGCTCTTAAGCAAAGTAGGGCTTCATATTTCTTCATATTTAACTTACACTCTTCCATAATGAAAACCAGCACATTTCAAGAAATAATAGAAACAAATTGGTGATAATTACATACCCGCTGATCAAGAAGTGCATCAAGGGCTGCATCACACCCTAGCCTGGGTTTTGACTAAATATAATAAGCTTTTACTCTTCATTTCTCAAAGTCCAAGTCAAATTTCAGTCTGGTAAAGAAAACAAAACAAAACATGCCACAACAACCAATTAAATCATTAATAAAACAGATTATTTTATAATCTTTTTATTATTATTATTATTATTATTATTATTATTATTATTATTATTATTATTACCCTCACTTTTCCTTTTCCTCTGAACTTCACTTGGAGATAGAAAGATTTTTAGTAGACAAACATGCAATGGATAGTTGGGACCATATGTATAAATCCCCCAAGGACAACTGACCTTGACCCAAGGACAACATTCTGCTGTGAAATGTTGGTACTTTTTTGCTCACGATGATACTTTTTGCTCATGCTGTGCACCAAGTTGTACCAACTATCTACAGAGAACCAGCCTTTGGTTCCCCAAATTGGCCCCATTTGTTGGGTTTGGATGAACCAGCAGGAAAAAGCTCAGCCATTCTCTTCCACTGCAGCAACAATCCCCCTGCCCATTCCCTTCTGTCACTAACTCTACCTCCCACTGGGAATGCCAGGGAGGAATGCAAGGCACCCCAAAGGCTGCCCAGCTGTGTGGGCTCACTGCAGCTCCCCTCTTGGTCTGCAAGGGAAAGCAATTCCATACGTGGCCTCACATGCAAAACAGTGCCACTGATAATGGAATAGGCTGCTCTGTCTCTTCTGTGACAGGGACGAGTAGAGCACAAGTGGAAGTGAACACAGGAATGAGAATATGGAATAGAGAGCCTCCTACAACCTGTTACAGACAATGCAGGCCTTAAAGTAAGAGATCTGCCTGGATTAGAGACATTTTTAAAAGCATGGCTCACACAGCCATCAAACTGCCCTGCACACACATTTGCTGCTCTTCCTTGCCATCTACCCTTGGAGGGCTTGCTAAAAACTACCTTAGTAAATAAAGTGGTCAAACTTCTGTTCCCCTGTCTCATTTTCCTTCAGTCCTCCAATCTCATCACCTCTAAACAGAGCTCCTCCTTACAAACAGGATCATTAAAAAGCTTTGAGTCTGTTGCTCATGTGGCATCTCAATGAATTAGACTGTAAAACAGGGGAGGGATGATGAATACCCTGCTTCCATTTGCTGCTTAATTCACTTAGTATTACTCTCTTGGCCATACTTTATAATACAACATTTAGTAATATCTTTACACTTTAGAGTGTAAAATACTGCTAGCCTGAGAATGCCATGGATATGGTATTTTATAATGAATGAACTGTATTCACAGCCAGAGTCTCAAAAATACCATTTCTGTATTTCAGCAACATTTAACAATCTGTTTTACATTTCAACAATGTTAAAAATTCAAACTATGCTGTGCTTACAGGAATTAGCTTGGGTTTTTTTTTTTTTTTTGAGTGGTTTTGGTTGGTTTGTTTTTGTTGCTTGTCTCTTGTTGTTTAGTTTTTTGGGTTATTTTTGGAGGAGCTAGATTCTTTGAAGTCTCTAACCCCTCAAATACTTCATTCACTGTCAATTTATAAGCATTTAAGTTTTTGATATTACCAGTGTTGAGGAACATAACTTAAATATAAACAGTATAAATCCATGCTGCCAGTGTAGGCATATGCAGCACAAACATCTTATCTAGACCAAAGTTTGTCGACTTAGCACATTGTACTTGATGCTGTGTGTCACCTGTCTCTTGTTTGTCTATAGATTAACACAAAAATGTCATTGCAAACTAGGTGAATAGGGCATAGACTAAGCACCTGCCACTTTTAAAACTCTTTAGAAGACTCTCTTGTTTATTTTGTAAGCACCCAGGGGTGCAGTTAAATAACTGCATTGAAACAAACAATACTGGTGATTATTAAGGAGGCTTTTCACATGAAAATTCACTTCAGAAAAAAAAATGTTTTGCAGATGTAGAGAAGAAAACTGTATCACTAAGAACCACTCAAAATACTTTGGTGGACCAAAACACCTTTATTTTTCTCTTGGCAATCTGCCAAGTTCACTGTCGTTTGAAAAGAATTCTATAGCTGGAGGCTAAAGCAGAAACTGCAATGATTTAAAAGAGAATTGGCTACAGTAAGAATGATAAAGCACCATATCGTTAAAATGCAACTGGCATCTTAGCCTCCCTACAGCTCTTGAAAATGTGCTTACTCCTCAACTATTTACCAAGAAAGGAACAGAAACAATTGAAATCCCACAATATAGAAAAGTGTTAGAGAACTTAGAGAATAAGTACATGCAGAATTATTTGCTGGTAGGACAGTTAAAATAACGATGCATTATACATATCCAGATTGCAAAGGAAAGAATATCAAAATACACAGCTGAATTTAGTTTTGTATTCATTTATCTCAATTAAACATATAGCAAGTGAATTAATAATGAAGGTCCACTTACATTTAGAAAATTAAAGCTGTTTAATTTGCAGCTTGCAGACTAAACATTTAAATGCTGTAGGACTGATAATATTTACATTTTAATGCTTGAAGAATCATCAACTGCTTTCTAAACTGCTTGGGAAATTAGATTTAGAAATTCTGTGCATCAAAGCCTTGTGTAGTGGCCTTCTCTGGAAAGCTGTTTTGCAAGACTAAGACTGTGATAGAAAATAGCTATAGTTTCACAGAGAAGGAAGAGTTCAGAAAGGCCTTCAGCAGTTTCAGATAACAGAATTTGTTATTCAGATGTTGCTTACTCTAACAAGATAATAATATGCAGGCTTGAGTCAGAAAACTGCGCAACTGTGTTTTCAGGTTCACAGGGAAGAATTTATTTACAGCTAGATGTTTAACTTGCAAACTCTGTTGGTAAGATTTCCCTCACAAAATTCAGTCTGACAGATTTCATTTGTTCGAGAACTGTGTCCAGTTTTACAATTAAATGGAGCTGCTTCACTCAGCATTTATAAATGACATCAGATGCCATAGCAACATGATTACAAGTTTCCATCAATTTGTAGAGCTGAGTAAATAATTATCAGTGAATAATTAACTAAACAAAATTAGCCTCCTTCTCTGCTTCCAGCATGTCCTCAAGCAGATTGTATTTTCTAAAATGTATTCCTTATTTAAACCACATGGAAGCACTCCAGACCCCACAGAACCACATCTTCAATATGCTGTAAGTCTATATGAGGTAGATGACTAGCTAAAAGATATATACAGGACTTCCCATGGGAAGGGCAAACCAAACAGAGGAGGAGGAAAAAAACAAACAACAAAACAAAACAAAACAAAAAAAAATGAAGAGGGGATTGTGATCTATGTACTTAAGTACTTCTACATTTTCTTTTGTTCAAGGTCTAAATATATAGGCAGCCTACACCCAAATAACTCTTAACTATAAAAAATTGACTGTGCACAACACTTTAATCAGAAGTCACCAAACAGTATTTTCAGAGAAGGCTCCTGGCAAGAGTCTCATGTCCAATGGGATAACAGCAGCATCTAGATGCTTAATTTAAAGCCCTCCATCCTTATAGAAAGGAAAGCATGTGCCATAGCTCTTGCCAGATCTTGCAAGAATGCTCCCCCAAATCAGCCAAACCATATTTCTAGTAGTAGAAGCCCGAAAATCTATCATTTTCCTTGTCATAAGGCCACAAAGCAGAAGCCTGGCTGGTAGTAAAATATTTGTCACCTCACAAAACCAAGACCAGAAATACTTTACAGAAACAGTCCTGCAGGACAGGAAGAGCTTGAAAGTTTTAGACCTGTCAAGTGCACTGGCCAGTTCTTGTTTCTTATAAACATTTCACTTGGGCCCTAGAAGCACAGAGACAGCACAGAAAAGAGACAAGAGGCCTTTCTTTCTTTACAAGAAATACAGTAGTCACAGAGTGAAGGCAAAAAAAAATAAAAAAAAAAAATCAGGAGCAGATTTTCCTTCCCTACCTCTGTTAGAAGAAAAAGATGCAGGAAAGCTTTCTTGACAAGGGAAAAAAAAAGATAAAGGTAAAGCTACACAAAATAAAAGTGTTACAAATTCTTAAATCTAAGTAAAGCTATTATAGCACATAATAGTGGTCATAGGTGTAATTTAGCTCAAAAGGGAGCAAACACTGTAGTCTGGACAAATGTCATCATTAAGCCTGGCAAATCCAAGAACAAGGTTTAGCTTTCCATGTTTGCATTGCAAAGCCATGTGTCACACTGGATCTGTTTCCACTGCAGCTGAG
Organism: Euphonia xanthogaster; assembly: GCA_034509185.1. Classification (NCBI taxonomy): domain Eukaryota; kingdom Metazoa; phylum Chordata; class Aves; order Passeriformes; family Fringillidae; genus Euphonia; species Euphonia xanthogaster. The sequence continues at coordinate 9,584,111 of JAYDZK010000028.1, forward strand.
TGACTGCTGGGGAACCTTTCCCAGCTAAAACAGAAGAGTTACACTCTGAAATTCAAAGGAAACAGTTCACAGTTTTGCTGGGAAACAATCCATGACCCTGTTTCTTACAGCTGGGAATGAATTTGGTGTCTCTCCTACCCAAGTCTTCTAGGCTGGTCAGAAAGCAAAAAAAACCACAAAACCTTTGTGTATCTGGATTGCAACTCAGTTTGTACCCTGTGAAGTTGTCCATTAAAAGCAATGGGGTTTTGTGGTGGCGTGGGTTTTTTTTTCATTGGTTTTGGTTTTGTTTTTTTTCATAGTGGCTGCCCTGGACACTAACAAAGAGCACAATGTGTAAAGCCTAGAACAAGTCAGCTAAAGCTCTAGTAGGTACCTTCCAGTGGTACCCAGTGAGCCTCACCTAAATGACTCCTGGCCCTTCTTGAGGTGGAAGCAGTAATTGCCATGAGTAATTGCTGAAAGACATCCCAGTGCAGCTTCTTTAGCCAAAGGTTGCCTCACACTCTTCCATAAAAATGCTCTACCAGGAAATAGGGATGTGGTGATTCTCAATTTGCATAACTGAGACAGAGACTGACCAACTGCCGTGATGGGAGGAGCAGCTCTTGGCAAAAGCAAGGATATATCTCTACATTTCTGAAGATTTGACTTGCTCCCCAAGAAGTATAATTTTCTTATTAAACCCTTCAATATCTTTTTTAATGGAAAAATGCCAATATCAAACTGTAAACAGACTTGGTTTCACAGATTTCCTGTATCTCTGTCTGGAATCCAATAACAAACTGAGTACATATTGATATGTATGAAAAATATGAAGATGAGATAATAAAACATCCACTCTGATTTAATTAGTTTTTTAGCCATTTCTGAAAAAAAAAAAAAAAGATAAATAAAAATGTTGAAAACTTGAGTCAGCTGCTAACGTCACTGAAATAATTCATCTTCCAAGAGACTTTTAAGCCACTAATGGTGTTAAATTCACTTCTGAGTTCTGACAGAAAAAAAATGCAAATGGCAGCTTTCTCCTACCATCAGCATTATCCCAAAAAGTACCTCTAGGCTTGATTTTCTTACCTAGAGACCCCTCCACCCTGCTAACTACACAGGTTTGTAGAGCATGTTGGAGGGTAGTGGATAAAGTCAGCAGAGACTGCAAAATGTTTTGCCAATAATACTTCACTTTTTCTATAAGCCTGGTTCTGCCACCTGATTGTCATGTTGTCTGACAGACAAACCTGAATGAATGTAAGCTCTGTCTCATTCAGGATAAGACAGCAGCCATTTGCCAGCTGAGACAGGTAAAGCATGCAAAGATGACAACAGCCCTTTCCCATTTTTAACAACATCTCCAAACCATGTAACTCCTGCAGCAAACTGGGATGCTCCTTTCTGCCTCTGCCTGGATCAGATTCTGCAGCCAGGTTTCCCCTAACAAATAAATCCCATAATAAGCTTTTCCTTTTTTTTAAACATATGTCACCTGGGGACTTTCTGCACAGGCCTGCACCTGGAGCTAGCCCCAGGGTGCATGTAGACAGCTTGGGAGTGGATCAAGGCAGTACTAACCCGCCTTCTCAAGTATCCAAGCTCTTCCTATTTTTTTTTCCTCTGGACAAATGAATCAAAACACTTTTCATGTGTCCTAGCAACCTGGAAACTAGACAGCAGAGAGATCTTTGTCTTTATAACAAACCAAGATCTGCACTGAAACATTCGCTTGCTGCTGCTCCAGAAGTACAAGCACTGTCCTGCTTTTGGTGCAGAGCTACATTTGGCAGCTGCTTCTAAAACAGCAGTGCTCACAGCCCAGCCATCCTGCAAAAAACATTGCCAGGGAAAGATACATTTACTCACATTAACATAATATTTATTCATTCTTGTTTTTTCCCTTCCCTGCACCCCAAGCCAAAAAGCTACATTTGCACGTAATGTCTCTTTATGCTATTATGGTTTAATGCCTTGTTACTACAGCAGTTAGATATTGAACAGAAAGTAGTGAGAAAATACAAGTACCACAGTCAAATATGTTACAGGTGTTAATGACATCTTCCACCAAATAAAACTATATGCTATTTGGCTTTCTTCAATTCTGACACAGTTCAGAAAACATTTATCACAGTGGACATCACAAGCCCTTTTTCTTTAATCATGAGGCATGATTAAGGATCAGCACATGATTCAGAAGATTTCAGGTTTTTAGGTCTGATACATATTTAGTTTCTGAGAAAAGACCTTATTTCAGCTGATACAAGCTAGAGTCAACTCCTCGATTTGAGTGGGCTTTGGATTGAGTCATCCTCTTCTGTACAAGAAGAAAACAAGATTTGTTTTCTCAAAAGAGAAAACTCTGGACTACCAGAATCATGTAATATCCAAATGAATATTTGTTACCCTTGTGAAAAGGACCACCAGAAAAAAGACCAAAGAGCTACTGAGCTATAGATGGTAGAACACAGAAATCAGAATTACAAAAGAGCTCATGGCAAAAAGCACATAAGGAAAAGAATGGGACAGATGTTTTGGGAGGAAGGTCTCTTTACACATCCATAACCTTGAGACCTTAGCCACATGTTGGGATCTCAGTTGTTTATCTTATTATGTGCTTCTCTGTAAATTTTGTGCACAAACACATCCCCAAGAAAAGTCTTCAGTCATCACTAATATGAATTATCAAAAAAACATGTAAGTAATTCCACATTTCACTGCAATAGAAGATCACCAGAGCCTGATAGGGACAGAAATACCTCATGGCATCAGAAATGATCATTCTGATATTATCTGGTCTGTTTACAAGTAGCCTCTTTAAAAAGGTCAGTTACAAGGAGTTAGAGGTATGATAAGTTAAACTGATATTTTCATTTTGTGCGCCCTACAATAAATATAAAAGATAATTTCAAAATGTAAGGTAGGTTCTGGAATATTGTATCTTTTTAGGTGCCTATAGGAAATACAGCTAGGATAAATCTAACAGGATTTTACCTCAGCTCCTCAAAGCACACCCGAAAGCAGTGATAAAAAAGTACATTCTACAAAGACAGCTTAAGTGTGAGCATATTGGCCAGTATAACATCTGAAATCTAAATGTGTCATTGCAGATTGAGTCATTTTATATCTCCTCTTAGGTGTTAAAAAACAGTGCACACAAACACACAACTGTGGGAACTGAAGGCGGGTGGTGGGCAGAGAGAAGCAAAGCAGCATCACACTCAGAATAAGCCACAATGATTCAGAAACAGAACCTGACCTCTGCATCCACCTCTCCCTGGCATCTGAAAAAACAATAGTTGGGACAGGTTAGGAAGATGACTTCATCATTCTTACACATCTGAAAATATTGGAAAAGAATTTTCTGTCATCTGAAAGCTCTATAGAAACACATGCAGAAAAACAAAGTGATAATAGCAGGCCTTTGTTACCTGTTAAGCATTTTTTAAAATAATTTTTAATTAGACATCAGAGAAATGAAACTGCTGGCTAAAAAACAGAGTCAGGAATATATGACTGACACAGAACTTCTGAACAATGTGCGACAAGTCCCTTAACCTTTCTCAATCTTAATTTACCCATTCACGATGTGGGGCCACTGATATTTAGCTGCCTAACAGGAGTTATAGCCTGCAATAACAGGCTTATTTGACACTCAGTAAATACTCCAAGATGTTTGAATGGTAGATGCTAAGGTTTCACTGGGCTCTATTAGTTCTCAACACTTTCCCTCCAAGTCCTCCTCTTACGGGAAGAAATGACCAAAAAAACCCACCCAGAGATGTTGCTGTAGTTCCTGGGATAAGCTCTACAGGACGTCAGGGCAAAGACACTGTTCAAACCTCCTTCCATTTCCACCCCCCTTTTCAGGGCACATTAAGTTTTCTTCAAATAATTCCACAAGGCATTTTCCTTACTCACTAGACCAACACAGTTCACTAGACAAATGTAGTTTGTCATTTCTGCAGGACTCTTGTTTATATCTTTTGGAAAATATTTTTCTAGCCCTCCTTGGTGCAAGTTATTTTTTCGTCCACCCTTTTGACTTTCAGCCTACAGGAAAAGCTACTAGACTCCTAGGAATGAAGAGTAAAGCCCTCTTAACTCCTCAGGACTTCAAAGGGAGGACTAGCTCACATTCCCATATACCCTTTAACCCTGTGAGCACCTCACAACATTTGCCTCATAATCAAGAAATATCAGTATGAAATTCTAAATATAGCCCTTACCAGCTCTTTGGTGTGCAGGACTCTGGACAATAGAACAAACATTACATGACAGAACTGGCAACAGAGCTGTGATGGCTGAAGTGGCTGGTTCTAACCAGGCAGGATTCTCCCTCTCAGTGCCCTGCCTTGCTGTGATTATTTTACACTTTTTCTCAACCTCATCCCTAGCTGCTCCTGCTTCAGATACTGACAAAGCCTGTCCTGGGGAGAGGACTGAGCATTCTATAGTCAGCTATTTGTTGAGACACTTGATGTCATGGAATTGAAGAATCCCTTATACCAGGGTCTAGGCACACTCATAGGTAGCCTGGAAGAGCACTTAATGTCTCAGAGATTCCACAGGGTTTTCACTTCTACACCTCAGTTTAAATAATGCCTTCCTATTTGGCTGATCTAGTTCCTTTCCAGGATTCAGTTTCAAATCTTTTAGGGTTTAAAGAAAACCACTAGACCAAACTGTAAAACAAATGTTCACCTTTTTGAGTCCTCCCTGGTGGACATCCACCATTATTCCTATGATCTCTGCATCATTAGGCCATGAAGGTTGAGGGGAAGGCTTGGAAAAATCTGCACACCTTTAGAGATCTCAGTGCAGCTTCTGAGGGGTTAATGGGGTCACCACTAAGGAATCCATCATTCTCATTGTCCACTCACATATTCTAGAGCAAAGCAAGGGTAGCACCACTAAATTCATTTAGTACCACTGTGTGCTGTAAACTGTTGTCACCAAAGTAGCTTTTTCTGGAAGAAAAGAAGGCAGCAAAAATTCACTGGAGAAAAGGAATGCAGTCTCATTCTACTGAGTCAGATGAAGATCAATATATAAAGTGACAGTTCAATTTAGTTCAGATCCTATAGCTAAATAAATATATAACACAGTCACTTATTTATTTATTTAATAACCAGAAAGATTTTGGACCTCTGTTCTGCCACTGGAGTTTGGTTTCCTGTTGTATTCATACAATATTCCTGGAATCAGCACAAAATCTGTTCAAACATCACTGTAGCACTTAGAAAACTTCTGTCACCAGTGTACCCAAGTAGAAAATGCATTTTTGATGTTATGCAGAAATACATGCCTTGATAGAAGAGATGAAGACGCAGCCCCAAGTGTTAAAAAAAACCCAGAGAACAACATTTGAGCAGATGAAGATGCATTCCAATTTTTCTTTCTTTCTCTTTCAAGCTTCCTTAGCTCAAGACACATATTCCAGAGATATAAATGATACATGTAATGAAGAGTAATAGTTAATACAGATGGAGAGGGATTGACATGGCATTATCTAAATGGACACTGAGATTCCAGGATACCTATTGTACTCTAGCTGATAGGAGCTTCAGAAGCTGTGAGTCAAAACTGATTTCACAAAACCACAACAGCCCTTTTCACCTTTGCCAACAGACATTGTGAGAGCCAGTTTACAGTTCTGTTCCAAGGGCACGTCATCCAGACTTTTCTATTTCAGCTGAAAGAAAACCCACTATCTGATAAGCTAACAAGATGAATGTTCCAAGAACTGCACAACTAAGCAGAAAACCCAAAAGATTTAGAACTTTCCTGATCTGAAATTCCCCCCTATTTAAAATACATTTTGCAAGTCTTACTAATGTGTGTATACACATTACCCTGCCTACTACACTCTGAAAATACTGAATATTCAGAACATGAGTTCTATATTAGTCAATGTTAAACACCATCAAGGAAAAACTGACATCCCAGTAAAGAAACAAACCAAACCTCCAGTACTGCACAAATTTTTTTTGTAAAGCGTGATCTGAAACATGTTATTATAAAGACAGCCTTTAAAATATTCATTAACTTCCATAAAATATATTACTCCTTCAGAAACTGTCCAATATGGCAGTGAAGCCTTGTATCACCTATTCATTTGTCCTCATTTTTTCCAGCAATAAGAGAGCATCTGATTTTATTATCATAAATACTGTATAAATATATTGACACTATAAAGCACACAAACAACTCAAATCCTGTGTGCTTTTTTCACTGAAGGCAAATAGAGTCCACTATCAGACACCCATCTGAAGAGCAAGGAAGAGTATAAACTGAAGCAACTTTTTTTAGAATTCAGACTTTTGATGTGGAACTATTTTAAGATCTCCTGAGCAGCCTCCTGTCTGCCTTCCTTTGAAGGATAGTACGAAGAACAAACAATTCAAGCATCATTACTTCTAAACACACAGGATTTGTGGGTCTTTGGAAAAAAATGTCTTTGACAGAACAGACAAGTCACTGGTTGGTAAAAAGTCTGTCTTGCCAACCAAGTTGTCTTTGCCAACCAAGTCACTGGTTGGCAAAATAGGAGTGATATATTGACCAGATCAAGGATCCAACCACTGAGTTGGATTATCATCTCTCTTTCATTCATTTCAGACATGATTTTAAAATCAGGTTCTGTTTCCGTATGCCATGGCCTTCTTGCACATAAGTAATTATGGTACCTCTAATAGCAATAAAGGGTGAGCCACCAAAGATCTGTAGCTACAGCCCTCTTCAGATAAGAATTAAAATTTGACATTTTTAGTCAGAAAGTCTCAATTTCCAGAAAATTTCTAGTTGGCTACAAGTACTGTGATACATAGGCTTTCTTCAGCATTTTAAGAATTTTATGTCTTCATACTAAGTGGGAAGTGGATGATGCTTTTTACCCAAAATTAAAAAAAAAAAAAAAAAAAAAGACATTGAACTAGGCTTTTTTAAATCAAAAGAAAAAAATTACAGTCTTATGCTTGTTACAAAAAAATGAAAAAAGAGCAGGCAGCCCCACTGGGCTTCCATTAATTTGAACCAGCTCACCAATGCCTACTTTAAATTTTGAGTTACATCATGTTCCTTCAGAGACCAAAGTCGACAAGGAAAATCAAGAACAGTCTTGGAAATTGCATAGTCTGTGAGACTTCCACAAAAGAGGGGGGAAAAAAACAAACTCAAAAAAATAACAAACAAAACAGGAAAAATCACAGCTACAGCCTGGATAAGAACAGACCTAGAAGAACACAAGACTTGATTCTGTGGGGGAAATCATTATGTTTACAGATTTCAGAGAAAGGAAGGCTTGTAAACGGGTAAGACCATTTTTTTCTAAAACAGGACAAAAAGTACAAAACAAGGAATAGTATCCAATAGATTAAGCATTAAGCACACAAATCTTCCTGAAAGCAGGCAGAAAATCTGCCAAGTTTTTTCTTATGCATATTGAATTGAAATTCAGCATAATCCAACCTAGAAAGAAAAGCATTACAGGGAGCAATATAACTTCATAGAGAAAGACTTGTATTCACAGTGAAATGTGACATTTTTAGATCAAATGCCACCTCTCCCTACAACATGCTTACTGATGATCTCAGCCCCTTGTTTTTTATGCTTTTCCTGTAACTCACTAGTACCAATTAAATAACTTAGAAACTTTAATTTGTGTTTCTTTTTCAAGTACCTGCTGTAACAATGTAGAATGGGTTCATGCAAAGTGCCATCTTTCTAACTTCATACTAATTGACATCTAGTTTGCACTAGTGCAAGAACTCTACTGTGATTCTGAAAAATATTGATTTATGGCTATGACCTTCTGGTAGCCAGAGAAAACCTGACATTTGTGCTTAAAAACAAGAAATGTAAGTTTTCTCAAACGTACAGACTAACAATTAAATTCGGTTTTCCTTGGAAGTGGTCAGGAGGTTTCTCCCTCCACAGCAGCAGCAGAAGAGACTTTTCCATGTTAACCATCAATAGGCATAATAATTCCAATTGCTATCTTCCATTAGAACAGCAGAAGTGAAGAAACATTGAAGAAATTACTTGTAGTTTAGTCAATGAAGAAGAGTGAGATAAATCCAAAATTCACCTGCTTTTAACTACAAATTAATCAATGCAATGATTATGGAATCATATTACTGATTTCCTTCTATGACATAACTAAATGCTGCCATCAAGCTCTAATAGATGGGAAGAAAAAGTTATATTGTGATAGTTCTCCTTACAAAAATAAAAACTTCTCCACTCAGTGCAAGATAAAGCCAATTTCCAAACCCATGCTAAGCTGAACCTTTTGAGCTGCAGTAAAGCAACAGTATCTATGACACAATTTAAAAGCTTTTTAACCTTTTATTGCTTGGTTTTGTCCAAGTCCTTGTCAATCAAGCACATGTATTGAAGACTGGAAGAAAAATGTAATGAAATGTGGTCAACCACTTTCTTCTTTCTTTGAATATGTTCAATATACAAAATGTAGAAAATTACTCTTTGAAATTAACCTATTCCCCTGCAATCAAATGTTAGGTTACTCTTAACAAATGACCCTTTTCTCTTAGGAGAGAAATCAATATTCATAGTTTTCTCTCCTGCCCTCTGTGACTACTGCCAGAAATCCATTTTAAATAAAACTGAAGGAGCAGACATTTACTTTATAATCCCTAATTCATGTACTTTACTTCTCCCTTGCCATGGCTCTTCCCCAGCTCAAGTGCTTGCCTAAGTCAAGGTAGACAATCATTTTCTGAAGCAAAGTAGGTGCCAGGGCAGCTTGGTCTTCAGACTTGTTTGCACCTGGGAAACCACTCCTGTCTGTCCTCAGATAAAGAGCCTGGCTCCATCTGGACAGGGGATGTCCCCAGCCAGCCCCTGCACAGGGCACCAGCACCAGCTTGGTGACTCTCCTGGCTGTGACGCTTCACTCTGATACAGAACAAGCAGGAGCAAAGGGGGAAGCATCACTTGTGGTGATGCAGAGCCTGGTGCCATCCCCTGACTTGGAGAGGAGGCCTCGTGGAGAATCCAGGGCCAAATCCCACCCCAAAACTTCCAAATGAGCTGATGCCAGGCCTGTGGGGCCACGGGGCTGCAGGAAGGCCATCAGCAGGGCAGTGGTGGGACAACATCCCTGTGCCGTGCACTCACCAGGCTGAGGGAAGGTCTGGGAGCAGGCACCATCCTCCTGCAGTCATGGACACAACAGGGAGCTTGTCCAAGGGCCCAGGGGCCTCCTGGCACCACAGACAGGACACAGTCCCTGCAGTGGGGCTCCCCTGCTGTCCCTCCTGGCACCACAGACAGGACACAGTCCCTGCAGTGGGGCTCCCCTGCTGTCTCTCCTGGCACCACAGACAGGACACAGTCCCCTGTGCTGCCATGGCTCCCCCCGGGCTGGCCAGAGCCTCCCCACAGTGAGCAGGTAGCACCCACCAGCTGGCAGAAGCTCCCTTGTGTGGTGCTCCCCACAGCCTCACACTCATCCACTCTCAACCCAAGTCCAGCAACCTCTGAGTCTGCCCCAGGACAAAATAACAGAGAACAACTCAGAGCAGTTCCACAGCACGTTTAAAAAAATCCCCTTTTTGTCTCAGGGAGAGTATGCACAGCCTGGCACATGCAGCCCAAATGCCAGCATGTTGGGGCCTTGCTTTGGAAAACCAGGTCATGGTTTTCCTTTTACCTCCTGCCTGGATTTCTCTTGTTTTCAGCTGGCCAGGCTGAGCCATGCACTCAGATGTGGAGATTTATCCCACAGCCATTGTAGCTGGATATGTTCCATTCTCTCCATTAAGTCCATTTACATAAGAGTGCATTAATGTACTTCCAGGTGTGCCGAGCTCAGAATCAGCTCTTTGTGGATTTCCATCCAATGTTTTTGTAAAGCTTGCCTGCAAACCTGAGTAGGAGAGAGCTGTCCAGTTTTATTAAAATTCACATGTATCTCACTGGAAACGACTGCATGACCAGCGCACCTCTGAGGGTCTCTTGCAGCAAACACAGAACAGAGGTTTGGGGTTTTTTCTCCTGCCATTTATAACTTCTCACAATAAGCTTTTCTTTAGGGGCCAGCAAACTGAACATTTTGAAATGTTTTAGTTTCTGTAGTTGCTCTAGACTGCTTAACCCATGAAAAAAAATGCAAATACACACCTAGTAGTTCACTACAGTGTAAGCACATTGCCAACACTGCCATGTCTTTGAGTACTGGAAGTGACATTGCCACAAAAAGATGAATAGTAACCACCATAGAGACTTCTGTTTAACAACTGCGCAAAATAACAACAGCAATAATATGAAATGAAATCAGGGCCTTTCTTTTTACTTAAATAACATGCTGTTTACAGCAAAACACAATAAATACTATCAATCAATGGAAACAATAATAAAAAATTGGGTTTATGAGAAAGCCAGGAATTCAGAGAATACATACCTGGGTACAAGACTCAAACAATTCTGACCATATGAAAATAAGAAACCACCTGCATGTGCTGTATATGCTTTATGAATTACAAAGACAGAGCTATTAGCATGGTTTATAGGCTATGCACCACACTATGCTTTATCAGAAAATGCTAATTTAGTGTCTCAGCTAGTCCGCAGATGCTTTATTGTATCATGATCATTTAGATTCCACTTTTCTCATGCCACAGTCAGATATTGTGAAAAATCAAGTTCCATTTACAGCATCCATTGTTATCTCACAAAGTAGCACTTCATGCTACTACTGATGTGTTACAGACTGTTAACAGCAATTTAGTTTTAAATGCAAGTGCATGCAAGTGTTCTGGATATGAATACTAACAGAATGAAGTTATGCAGGTGTAGGAATTTAAAAGGAAAGGAAAAAAACTCCACACCACCACCCACACCACAACCCACACAGGAAATGACTGCCAGCTCTTTGAGGGAGGACACAGAGCATGGGACTTCTCTCTTTGCATTTTAGCTGTATGAAGTTAGTTATTCCCCCTCACTCATCAGTGGAAACATCCTCCTCCAGGGATGTCTGAAGACAGGTGCTAATAACTCACTGGTATTTATATCTCTGAACTGAATACAGAGAGAAATTAGGTCATAACTTTTGGTGGTTGTTTATCTTAGAGGTGGTCAAGAACATAGCAATGGCATATTAGTGATCCTCACAGCCACATGGTGACTTACAGGCTGAGACATCCTAAAACCAGTATATAAGGTCTGCAGCATGGTGAGAGCTCTGCCTACCAAACAAGGAATTTTCTCATTCCTGGGGCAGCTTCTTCTGTGTCATCTTCCACTTAGCTTGCTGCAACTCTTTGTGAAGTCTTTTGTTGACATCCTAACTAGATGAATTCATTATTCAAATATGTAAGCAGATGATTATAATTAATGAACAAAAACAACAACAAAAAAAAGGCAATATCAAGTTAAGTAGACTCTCAGAGCTATCGGGTGGATGAGTGATTGGTCCTACTTAACATCTATTGCTTTAATAAGCAAATGCCAACTGACTAAAAAATACAAAGGAGGAGCAAAATTCAGTCTCTAATTAATGCCTTGCAACATACAAACCCTGCTATTCCCAGCTTTCTCCTGCATGTTTGAAACTCAGATGAGCTAAGAATTGCTCTAGTGAAGGTAGGCCACTCCTGTGAATTGGAAAAGAAACTGGTTATCTTTAAAAATATCCAGTAAACCTAATTAATTCAGATAATAAAGAGTAGATAATAAAGAATAGATGATATCACAGAATGTCTGTCCCTTTACCATATTCTTCCCTATTCCTTCTCCCTGTAAAAGCTCCTCAAAGTGGGGTTTTAGTTGGGACAGATTTCCCTAGTGGAATTGCAAGAAGATTCAATATTTGGCCTACCCCCTTTTGCTTTTAGCAATAGGGATGAAAAAGTAGGAGTTTGTTCTTATTAAACTGAAAATCCCTTTTGAGAGACTGCCAGAAATGAAATGGTTACTGTGCATTGAAATAGTTCTTCACCTTTTTGTTCAATGTGAAAGGCAAAAAAAGAATGCAAATATGAAGCAATGTGTCAGTTCTGCTAAATAAAAATGTGCACAGTAAAACTAAATCACATATATTGAAGTGTTATTTTGGTTTTATGGAAATGTAATCTGTGTTATGACATTTGCATTTCATATAACTGCTACAGATAACTAATCTTCCAATGCATTGCATACCATTCTGTCACCAAAAAAAAAAAAGTAATACTGTATCATCTGTTTCCACCTGTACACTAGAATATTCCATGACAAATGTATCAACATCAATTGTATAAATTCACTCCTGAGCCAATGAAAAGTATGGATGCATTTAATAGAAAGATTCCTTTTACCCTTAAACTCTACACAGCTATTAGAAGATATCATAGCGTGGTAGCAAAGGAAAAATTACAACTTCAAACAACACAATATATGGATGTTTGTATGCATTCTAAGACTTCTGAATTTTGAGTGAAAATTAAATACATCAATACAGGCTGCCAATATGGAACTTTAACTGGAACTTGATGAAATTGCATGTTTCCCATTCCGTGTCCAAAAATTATAGTTTTCAGCTCTGAGACATCTTATGTTATGCTGCATATTACAAAAAAAGTGATACTTAAATACAAGTGAAAATACTAAGCATATTTGAAATTCATTATACTTTCCCTTTTCTATGTCCCTTGCTTTTGTTTTCCTTTCGATTACCTTTGCTTACCTAAGCCATCATCCAGCCTCTCCAAAGTTCCAACTCTCAACAAATGCCTTTAGAGGAAGTTTTCACAACGGGGTCACACATGCTTTAGCTCTGATTAAGCCCCTGTTTCACAACACTGGTAAAAACAAAAAGCCTTTAATTTCCCCACTTTGGAAACCAGTCAAAACCAAGCAAACTCCAAAGGAATAGAATGCAAGAGTAAGCCTTGGGATGTAACTCCCAACCCTTGGAATCCTTGGGCACAAGGAGCAGGACTACTTGCAATAAAAAAACCAATGTTCTCTAGTCAAGTGCAGTTTCAGGCAGCAGTAGATGAGACACAGAGTTTCAGGTAATTCATTGACTTAGCACCAGAACTTTTCAGTGACTTTCAATGAGACCTGTTCTCTTCAGCTGGCAAGGGACATTTCAAATAGCTAAACCTATGCTCGAGATACAGAATGACCTAACTTCCTGAAAATTGCATTACTTACTGAAAATCAAGCTAGCTAATGTGGGGTCATTTGATTAATTTTTACTGTGATTCAGGAAAATCAGCATTAAATGCGTGTGTTTCTTTTCTTGGGAAAATCATGCTTTCCTATCTGCTGTGAAATCCAATGTAAAAAAAACATGTCTGTTCACTTAAATGTAGCTTTCTGCAGTGACATAGCTATATTTGGGATTCTTTTGTGTGCTGAGTTAGAAGGAGTAGCAGCTTTTTAAGCTCAGATGTGTAAATGTCCCCATTTATATCCTGGCTCTGCAAAAATGGGTTTTTGTGCATATTGCAGTCAATATACACACACAAAAGAGAAAAGTGAAATAAAAAATATAATTCTCATATTAGAAAACTGAGTACTTACCTAGTGATAGCAGCTGGAATGAAAATGGCTGAAAGCAATAAAAATCCATTTTACCATTTAGTACAGTTTGTCAGACTAGAGAAATGGGATTGAATTTCAAAGCCACAGGCAAGCTGGCAGAAATCTGTGCTTATGCAGTTGATAGGGGCTTTTTTTTCCTCCTTTTTTCTTTTTTTTTTCTTTTTTTTTTCCTTATTTACAACTCTTTTGATAAGCCTTCAGCAAGTTACATAGGTTGTTCTAGTTGTATCTCCTTTGACTGGATTAGAATACTTGATGACAGTTTGGATAAGTTTGAGGCAGATGGTTCTTGACATTTTTCATGCCATCAGTTACAAACCATGCAAGGAAACTCTTTCATCCTTTGTTTATCCTTCACTTAGAAGCCACTATGGTAGATCGTTAAACTTTCATTTTTCACAGTGCTGATTAAGGCGTACTACAAGGCAGATGTTATGCAGCACCATTTTTAACAATTTACATTTAGCACCAAAGCTGGCTTTGTACTTGTTCCAGTGGATCAATTCACATTTCAAAAACTTCAAGGTCAACCTCTAAGCATTGCTACTCTGTTGAACAACTAAATGTTTCATAAAGTTTTCCCTATGACTGCAGCACTTGAAAATATGTGCTGGACACTGTTTACTTGTTTATATCTGCCAAAATGAATACAAGTAACTATTGTTCATCTCTGCCACAATTAAATGAAAGATATAGAGCTATAAAATCCAAAGACTTACAATAAAATGAATAAAGATCACTATTTTAACACATGAAAAAAAAAAGATTCATTTATTTTTATTAATAGCATTTCTAAATAACACAATTACTATTCAATTGGCAGCTGGTCTTAATTTATATCAGGTCAAGCAATAACATTTCATGGATGAAAATGTTTATTAGGTTACTACACATGTGTAAGTGCATTTTTTGGTTTATGATTATGCAAATTCTATACTTCCTAGGAAAAATTCTAATAGTTGTATGTAAACAAAAAACAGGTAAAGGCACCTTTAGAGAATAGCAGAATAAATATAATCATGACAAAACACAATAAAATTAATTCACAGCCATTTAATTTTTATCCTCTGTAGAAAACTGAGTTTTGACAAATACTTGGGCTCATTAGTAGCTGATGTTAGTTACATTTTTTACTGAAAATTTACTGGAATTATCTGTAACCAATCATAGCAAGAGGTTAGAAACTTTTGTCCTTGTGACAATTTCCTTAAAGGACAAGAAAGGGAAAAAAAAACTCTTTGTAACTGAAGACTCCTTTATTTTTTAATTCAGATTCTTCAAATTAGGAACTTAAAATGGAAAAGATATTATATATGACATATAAAAGTGTATTTTATTGGATGAAGTTTCAAGAACTTTTTTTGAATTTGGGGAATTTCCTATGCTTTTGTCTCATTTAATTAAGCTGTAGCAATATGTTGCATTAATTAACATTGTCATGAAGTTCTACAGTAAAAATTAGCAGATTGAATTATAATTTTATGCTCTGATACCTCCTGATCCTCATCATACCCTTTTATTATGTTAAATTTATTCTTTCCCCCCCCAGCCCCCCCAAATCTGTGCCATAAAGACTTTTCTATCCTAGCCCTTACTCACTTAAGACTTCCATCTGGTACTACTACTTCACCCTTTACATCTAAAACTATTTCTTATCTGTATCTCTACCCATTGTTCTACTAAATTAATGTTTAGGCTTTTCTCAAATCAAAAATGGGTTTCATCTTAGTTCACTTGATTAATGACCAGAAGTCAATGAAATGTTGATCTTGGGATAAACATCTAGTCCATGGAAAATATATACGATACAAATATAGCAAGAAAAATATTTTCTGTTCTGATCCTATGAACCTCAATTTCAGTAGTACTGGGGAATGCCTTCATTTCACTTGAGGAGCTACAGACATTACAACTGTCAGTCATACTAACAAAGATTTGAGGAGTACACAGACAACACATGGTCACAACTATTTCTGCAGAAATCAGCCTGGAAATCTTATAAAGAAAAGGCTACAAAATCTCAAAAAACCTGTCTGAAATGATGCTGACTTGAGTTATTTATCTGTCCTAGATTTGATATTTTGCCACCCAAACCCATACACCAATCTATATTTATAAAACCTTGAGCAAATAAGGCTCAGAGTAGTGATGACTGTGTCATTCAGGAATGTGTAATGGCCTTGCAAATGCACTGCACAGAGCCTTCCTTTTCCATAGCTCTATCAGCAAAAATAAATATAGGAGATGAATACTAGTGGGAAAGCAGGAATTTCATCTTATTTTTGTTACATTATTACCCAGGCTTACAACAATATTTATCATCCTACAGTTTGGTTTGTTATAATATATGTTTACCTTTTATCTTAGAAGAAAAGAGTATCAGCCCTCCAAGGATAATGGAGAAGCAATGTTATTTAATTATTCCAAACTATCTAGTGCTTTGGTACACAAAAGATAACAGTCAACATACTGCTACAAGTGTGCTGATATGCAAGCTGTGGTCAAGATAAAATATTTAACAGCAGAAAAATACACTTTATAGTGCAGCTGCTATAATGGGATTTTAAATAAGGAGAAACAATTCTGTTTATTCTCAGTTTTGAAAATATGTACAAAGCTAACTACATTCATCCATAAATTAACTTGATAATAGCTGAAGATTGGTGAATAATGGAAGTTGACCATTTAACATACACACACCAAACAGGTGCAGGAGAGGGAGAAAGCACATGCAGGTAGCTGTCAGCAGCACACTATTAACACATACAGAAGAAACCTGATGTTATCATGGAAACAGTGAAAGTAAAGCTGAAAGAGCTTGCACAATCATAGTGCCCCAAGGTTCATTTCCAGACCCAGCATAGCTCCACCTGTACAGTTACATGTATTTGAACGTTTAGGAATGGAAAAAGAAGGAAAAAAATTAAAAATAATAACATGGACCACATTCTTGTAAACTGGCATCACTCCATGGAAACAAATGCAGCAATGCCAGCTTGTGCCATCTGAGGATCTGACATTACATGGAAAAATCCTGAGGCACCTGCAGTTCTGTGGGGGTGAATAATTTATGAATACATGAAATGTTCTGAATAAAATATTTTTGAATATTTTTCCATTCACTCCATCCTAGTTCTTTCACAGCCCATGTTCCTTAAGCCCATTTATTACAAGCTTCACAGTAGGATTGTGACAATGCCAATTATTTGGCCAATCCCCACCCGTTCAGTTTCTTTGCCTACTGCAGTTATTCTGGGAGGAGAAGAGAGGTGACTATTTTACTGTATTCTTCTTCTGGCAATTCTTAGAAAGTGATAGACAAAGGATAGACAGGTAATCCTTCCTGATTAAGAGGACAGATACAGTCTTTTCAAGCTTCCCTAATACCTTTGGCTGCACTATAAATGTTATTTCAGACTTTTCTCAAATCCACACTCCATTTTTACTCCTAGGACCTATTAAATATTAGATATTTTTTTCCAAGTCTGCTTTCCCTCACAAGTCAGTGAAGGTAAAGTTACAAGGCAAGGTACAACATGTCTCTAGCTGAGCACCTCACTAAAATCCTTCTCCTAGGTTCCCATATACAAGTTTAGAGATCAATAACAAAAAAAAAAAAATCAGTACCCAGCACTACTCCAAAATTTATTCTTTTTAGAAGAAGGGTCTACCTGTTGCCTATGCCAAGGGGCTGCTGCCAGTTAAAACATCACACATGAAGGCTGGCCTTCCCCAGATGAGGAATTCACAGCCCCAGTTCACAGCTCAACCATTACCAATTTTCTCAACAACAGCTGAAATCCTGGCAAAGCCTGGGCATTCACTCCCTCCAGGTACAGCTCCTCTAGGACAATACTGCTCAGGGGGATCTTCCCTGAAAAACAACCAAGAAACTCACTGTAGAGCAGAAATAGCCTATTCCATTTCCAGATGCCAGGATCCAATGAAGTGTGCTTCCCAATGTGGAAGCATAGATGCAAAACTCTACTGCAGCAAAAGCATTCTGGCAGACAGGATTTTCATTCCCTTCCTGCACACAAATGCCTTTGTGGATTAGTCTGTAGTAGTGATAAAATGTCATGTGAACCTCCTTAGACAGCCAATGTCCAAACTGATGCTGCCTGTAGTGGATTTGCTATCTCAAGTCCAAACTTGAACAGCTCCCTAGACCCCCTCTGTCCCTGCTCTCACCCAGAGCAGGAGGTCCCTGCTGAGCTGGACATGAACAGATTGTGTTGGTCCCTCCACCCCACCACAACCACCCATGTGATTTGCATGTTGGGGACACACACCAACCTGCAGCAGAACCACGTATTTGCCCGGGCCATGTGAATCCTTCTCCAGCCCCTCCAGCAGAAGCCTTTATTCCCATTGCCTCCCTTTCATCAAGAAATCCTGACTCTTATGGACACCTTTACAGCAGTGCTAGAGGAGATGTGCTCTCCTTGCATGTGCACAATTTCCCATTTGTCTTCCTGAGATTTACGTATGCATCCAGAGAGGAGAATGGTCCTCTATGAATGTTTTAACAATCAGAACAATGAAGCATTGTGCATCAGACTGTTAAAAATGTTTCTAAACACTGTGTTCAATACACACTACTTGATTTCCAAAGCTACTCTGGACAGAAATAATTTAGAAAACAACTCACAAGTAAACTAAAGCTCTTCTAATAAAACAAATATTTCACAGTTCATTTAATCTAAGATATTGAAAAGAACTGCCAGTACTCAGGTACGTGACCTGAAGCACAGAATTTTATTGCTTTCTCCACCAGGGATTAGAAATGTTTGGAATAAAACAGTTGCTGCTAGGCAGGGCTCCTTTAACCTAACAGTCATATCCCAGGACCACTCATCCTTTCCCTAGCAGTAGGTACAAGAAAAGGGGGAAACTGAGGCCAAAATGTCTTTTTTTTTTCTTTTTATCTATCACATTACAGAAAAATTCAAAACTCACAACTAAATAAGTGAAATACTTTGAATAATTTACATTTGTTAAAATGTATTAAGGGCTTTACATTTTCTGACTTTTTTTTTAATTTTTATAGGAAATGTTTTGTTCTACATGGCACTTTGCCTTGTTGGTGCATGGTGGTCTCTTCCTTTTCTTACCAAAATTTTCTCTCTCACCATTTTTTCTCCAATATTCCTCTATTTCCCCTTCTCTTCCTTCAGTGAAATGCTTGCTCAGAAGGCACAGGACTGTCATTAAGTGGTCAGTCTTCAGAGTCATGATGGTCATGCACTGTGTTTGCAACAGACAAAGCCCCCAGCACTCAGACAATATTAGTGAGCAATGCCCTGGATATTCTGGGGACAGTTAGGACTCAATAGAGCTCTCAAGTGTCAGGCTAGCCACACAAAATATACATGTTTTCAACAAATAGACTTTTCAGGGAGTAGTGCAGCTAGGTGTTCTTACTGCATGCTGTAATCTGCTTCACATTCTAGCACGCTAATAAAAACCAAATTATATTCAAGGAACTACATCTCTTCTGCATTAATCTCAGCAAGCCAATGATTTATCAAAACTCTCTATCTCTCATCTTTAGATGAACTAAAGACATTTTGCAGTCTGAAATAATGATGCATTCACAAGTAAAAGAAAGTTAGTCAAATTAAGTATTCCTAAAAATTTTTTAAATTATCAAAAAATTTAAACTGATTCTAATTATCAGCATCCATGCTGTCTGTAAGCACATAAATTGCACAAGATCAACCTCAGCCAAACACATCACAGCTCTTCTCCCACCTAAAGAAGGAGCAGATCCATGATAGTATCCTTTCATTATATTAATCTCCAGGGACTGCTGGGAAAACCCTTGCAGAAGGGTGTTCTCATGGAAAATACAGCAGCATATTCCAAATATAGATGTAGCAATGGTGAAACTTCTGAGGATCTCACCAATCCCAAATAAAACCACACCTCTCCCACTATTTTTTCCCACAGCATTAATGCTGGCTACAGAATTCACTCCATCAGGAGACTCAAAGGCTGTTGCTGTTACTTGCTCATTGTCTTCTAATCAAAGATAATTTGACTAGTGAAATTATATTAAAAAAATCCAATAAAATCTAGTCCTCTGAACTCATGTAGAAATTTAATTCCAATTTAAATCAATGGGATTTATGGGCATAAGTCCCTTTGGGACTTGAAATCTTAGAATATCTTTAATACAATGTAATAATCAATAGTTCTCAAAGCAAAAGGACCAGCAATGCTCCAGATCCCTAATGAAGATGAGGGTACTTTTTTTATCAGATGTTTCTGAAGACACTGAAAATAATTATTTGCTTTCTTAATGATCATCAGAAAAATATGAGAAGCTAAATAATTTTCTTTTAATAAATACATGGGGATGGGAAAAGTGTCAATCACTGGTTTATTCATGTTTATCAGATATAGTTGCTGAGTAAATCTGTCTTGTTGGGAGATCCACAGACAGACATCCATTGACAGCATGGATTATCATGAGGTATTAGCCCTTGCATTGATGAAATACATTGAAAGCTTCATAAGACATCAATAATGCATAGTCCTAAGAGAAAAAAATCAAGTGAAATTTATCTTTTTTTCATGTTATTTTAAATAAAAATTTATAGGGACAAAAATTAATATCAAAAGTATTAAATTAAAAAAGTAATATCAAATTACATTCAGTAGAAGTATAAAGTTTTTCTTTTATGTAGAATCTACATATATTTTCTGTTTTTTATTATTTGGCATACTTATATGATCAGATGTGTAAGATACTAGGATATTTCAGTAATTAATATAACGTAAATGAAGAATAATAAAAGGGCTTAGATTTGCTTGTTAGGTGGCTTTCTGCAAACTGCATCATGTTCCTGTAATGTTTTAGTTAAAAGAACAACAAATATCTACTTGAGAAAACACTTTGTTTTTCTAATCACATTTTACCTTATTATTTACAATGAACTCCAGATAAAACCTTAGTGGCTTGATTTTCAAGCACTTGGTATAAGGAGCCCATGTTCTGACAAATATGGGAGTTTTACTACAGAGCTCAGGTCTTTTGAAAATCAGACCTTTACCCATTTAAATTTTTGTCTATTTATTTTGTTGGATTTTCCACCAAGTCATTTCAGTTGGAGCACCCTTCATAATTTTGAAAGTCACATGTTGGCAAATTTCTTTTATACACATCCACACAAACAATGCATTGCCTTTGGACATGGACACTAATTAATCAGAAATTGCATCCATCCATTAGTGTAAGGACACCTAAAAAAAAGAAATCAAACAAAACCAGCACTGGTTAGGGAAGCCTCTCGCACTTAACCTGGGCTTTTGCCTGCCCCAGCTGGCAGAAAGACTCTAGGATGGGCATGTTCATAAATACCAGCTTTTAAAAGGATTTGCTTTTCTCTATGGTAAAATTAATTTGAAGAAAAGTTCTACCACAAAGTAAAGAAGATCGGTGTGGGTTTCTACTTTGCAAAAGCTTTGGAGAGAAGAAATTTATTGTACTAAGCAAAAGCAACTACCACACCACACAGTCAACTTCCAAAAAAGCAACTTGCCAAGAGAGTAGCCCAGAAACGCAGCATGCACGTAGGTGTATAATAGTCACAAGTTTGTAAATAATGGATTGGTTAGACTACCTTAAACCAGATTTGGTGAAAGAAAACCAGAAGTCTTTGAACTTCACTTAAATATATCCACCTAACATGAATAATTCACTCCAATTGGCTCCTGCTGTCAGGTGATGAGAAGTAAATGGAGAACACCAACATGAGGGGAGTTCTTTTGTAGTATCCATTTCCAAAGAAACCAAATGAAAATTCTGCCCTCTGTTACAAATGAAAAGGCAGGATTCAGACTTCAAATGATCAAGCTTTTTCTAGAAAAAGGACAGAAGAGAGCCATCATTTTTATGCTTACAATGGTAGAAATAATGCCTTTTTTCTCTAATCTTTAGATAAAGATATGGCCATTGTTGGTCTATTGTGGACTTAAACTAAATTTTGAGAAGTGGACCAGTTCCATACTGACAAATAACGACTGCTCATGTCCCAGAAATCCACATTACAGTTTTCTTTTTGCATAGCTCTTGGTGTGAGATGGTCATGGAAAGAAAGAGCATTACCTTACTTCTTCCCACAGTAGCCATTGAGTAACTTTTCTTTACAGAGCTATTCACTATTTCTGCTACCTAGCTTTTCTTCCATGCTGCAATAGCCATGGTTACAATGCGGAGCATTATTTTTACACAGCTTGTCTGATTTTATCTTTTATTAGTTTGCAAAGAATAAAACAGGATGGTGGGAAGGGAAAGCTTCAAATACCTGCCCCGTCATACTTCATGTGCTTTTTTCTGCAGTGTGCTTAGTGCTCAGTTGTGAGCTGAGCAGAATTTAGGCAAGTGTGATCATAAATTTCCTTGTGGCATTATAAATGCCTCTTTCATGATTGCTATTCTTTAGCAATTATCTTTGCTAATCAATATTTTGCAATGTTTGGATTCAAGGCCCAGACAAAGCTGTCATTGCAGACTAGGATGTGCTTATTGATAACCATTGAGATCCAGCAATGTGACTTCAAGGAAAACAGAGACAGGTCAGGGACCCCTGGCATGGTCTGATGTGACCCAAATTCAATGTGTGGAGATGACAACTGATTTCCATTGGCTTCCCACACACTAACACTGCAACAATCCACAGTTAAACCAACAAGTTAAACCATTCCTGAAAAAGCTATCATCCAAATTCTGAGCACGGGAATAAAATTAAATTGGCAAACTCTATGTACAGACTGTGATTTCCAAATAGTTTCCTGTTTTACAATAGTTTCTAAAATACCATGTTTGATGGTCATGTACAGTGATCTTACACAGCTCTGAGAAATACAGATCATCCTTTAATAGTTCCAACGTGAATGCATTCCAATAACCTGTCCTGATCTGGACCAGAAGCTACATTAAAAACAGGACTCCAATATGTGTCTCCTGAGAAGGTGCCTATTTCAGCAAAAGGTGAGGGAAAAAAAGAGAGTCACAATATCGTATTTTCTAAAGTTCTGCAGTAGCAAAGGCTTTCAGAGATTTCCAGGAGTTAATAAATACCTTTACAGTCAACCAGATGAAGAATGTACAGCGTAGAAAAACAGAATGATAGCAAGTGCATCTGTGCTTAGAAAATGAGGAAGACATTTCTCTCACCTTCTTTCTGAACTCCCTCTGTCCCTGGCTCGGGTTATGTGGAACAGTTCCAGATTCCAAACCTCAGTGGAACAGTCCTACATTACACCACCTACCATTTAGTTAAAAACTCCAGCATGGGGTATCGATAAATCCAGGAGAAATTGCTAGACTGCCTATGTACCAATCTTTCCTTCATGGATGGATGACTAACAGAAAATGCTTCAGGTATTTAAGATGGAGCAGCTATTTGTAAATTGTTTGCCCAAAATACAAGCATAAGTTTTGAAATTCTTTGTGTTAGGCACCTGATGCTTGATATTGTGTAAATCAAAAAGGATTCATGCTATATATGCATGAGAGACATGTGGGACAGTAGCAGCTCTGACCATATCTTACCATTAGCATAAAATGCTCCAAATTGATTGGCAGTTTGTGAAATGTTTAAAATATTCAATAAACAACTAACAAATTCTTATGAATCCTAGATGTCAAATAAAATCACACTATGAAGCATGACAAAATGGTATATTTAACTGCCAAGTGTTTCAAATGTAGATGTGAACTTTCTTTTACTTTTCTGTTTTACCAGGAAAAAAAAAGTGCATCTCATACAAAAAAAAAATAAAAATAGAGTGTTTCTTTATTTCCTTATAGTACAGCAGCTTTTGTCAGTAAGGGGACTAGTTTCTGTAAATGGCAGGGCTAATAACAGGTTAAATTAAATTCTCAGAGTACTAGACAGGTTAGTCAGGCACTTCCCAGTTACATCTTTAGGTTATTGCTTCCTATAGTTTACCAAGAGACATGATCAAGACATAGTGCACATAATTTCAATCTGCAATTTTTCTTTAATAGACATTTAAATATGTTTTTCTCCCACAAAGTACATTTGTATTAGGAGCTCATTCCAATTGCTAAAAAAAATATGAAATTGCCAAATTTTTAGTGGAGTTACTGGACCAAATCTGTTTCCAATATAAATTTAGATAAATGGATTTACTGCACCAATAACTAACAACAGTGGTGTTTTACTTACTCCTATGCATGCTTTTCATCTCAATTTTTTTCAATTTTCTATGGAACACTGTTAATAAAGATACATTTTCTATGTTTTAAAGGTATTTGAAGGCCTTCTGGAGAATAAAAGGCAGTCTTAATAAATATTAAACTTCCATTTCTACAAATGATTACATTTAGAAATATATAATCCTACAAACAGTCACACTGTATATGTACAGAGTCAGAAAGAAACATGACACTAAGTAAAACCTTGTAAAGTACACAGCATAATTATGCAAAGCTGCAATGTGAAGCAGTTTATGCCATGGCCAATAGTGGGGGCTAATACTAAGAAGAATTTATTTTAAAAAGAGCAGAACAAGAAGATCATACACCAACTATTCAAACAGAAGTAGCAAAAAGCTTTATTCTGAAGGATGTCTTTACATAAAAATTCTGCCATTTCCCTTAAAAGAGATCTTGCTTTTGTTTTCATTGGTTATAATTGGGATAGAGTGAGGCAGCCTCCATGTAACCCCTATTGCCACCTTACAGGTGCTGCAGTCACAGGCATTCTTGGTAGAAAGTTATTCTGGATTCCTCAAGTTTCAGCCTGGCCAAGCCCAGCCAGCTCAGCCAACTTGTACCACACTGGCACAGTCTCAGCACAGACTGAGTAAGCTCATTGCACACTGAGCATTTACTTCTGTAGAGACACATCAAAACAGGTTTTCCACACAATTTCACTTTCAAATTTTTGTACTTCTTGAAGGAATAAATCAAAACCAGAAACCACTTTGACTTATGCTTTGGATACTGCTCAGGGATACAGCAGCTCTCTTGCTAGACTTTTTAGTGATCTTAGCAGCTTAAACAATCCACCTGGCACCTCACTCTCTACATGTAAAGGAAGAGATGTGTGATTTCCTTTTTTTTCTGACTTGCCTGTTTATTTCAGAGCAGTGAAAAAGATACATCAAAACCACAGACTTCAGGGAACTTTAATCTGTCAGGCATATACAAAACTTTACTCCTAATCAAAGTATCTATAGACACTATGATATTTCAGTATATTAAAAAGGCTTCTCGATTCTGTTGTGATTTAAAAAAGGCAAAGACAACACCCATAAAATTCTAATTAGAGAATTACTGATTCTAGGAGAGATGAGTCTGAAGAATACACCTTTATCAAAAGGGATTTATTAAAGAAAAAACTCAAGACAACTCTACCACGTATATCAAACCAGTCTGTCCTCCACTCCCAAATAATTCTCATTTATTTTTGCAGCCTACTAGCAAGAGCCACCTTGCCTTATTTACACTGCATACTGACTCAGAAAACCATACCAAAAACTCTGTATTTCAATTCCAGCCAACAGTAATGGAAAGTGTAACCTAAATTGACTTACAAATGCTTCTTGCATCCAGAAGTGAATTAAACTAAACTTCTGGGAAACCTGTCTGCTCAATGCTATTGTGCAAAGGACGAAGCAGATCTGAGGCAGGAGCAGGGATGGGGGATATCCCATTTGCATAAGGAAGATAGCTCCTTTGTAAACATTGATACAGAATGGCAAGTCTAGCAATGACTTTTTCCCCCCTAAACTCTCTCCCCTCTGACTTACACATCCTTGTAATATATACTGCTGTTTTGACTTGAGCTATGCACCCAAATAGACTATTTGTGGAGCATTTGTGATGCACAGATCTATTATGCACAGCTATCAGAGGTCAAACACAGAGCAATTCTATACCTCTGATGTCAGCCTGAACAGAAGCATTGTTCTTGGCAGTGACAGGAAAAAGGCACCACATCCAAATCACTGAAAGCCTTCTCATGCCAGAAGAAAAAGCTGTCAGTTTAACAGCTGAACACAGAAGGTTCAACCAGTATATATCCTTCTCATTCAAGTAACATGAAACCTTGGAAAAAAAAAAAGAAAGAAAAGAAAAAAAAAAAAGCTGGAACTGTGTCAGATTTTTTAAGTTGGAAAAGCTCTTGTCAACGCTGAACAAAGAAAACCAGCCATTTGTGTTGCCAAGACAGTGCTACTGAATTACAAAATAAAAGAGAAAGAAGGAGCCTCGATATAAATATATAATGTGCATGTCTGTAGTGAGAGATAAAATATTCTAAATTTACTATAGTTTCATATTTACACTGCAAAGTAGGCTGAAAACTGTGTGAATATCTGTTAACATGCACACTCACACATAGGTATACACTGATCTATAGTAAATCTATAACATTTGTCCCTTATGTATATTTCCCTCCTCTGTATTGCATGACTCAAAATAAAAATAGTTCTCTAATTATCACACTCATATCTTATTCATGCTCAGTGTATGTTCCTTGAACAGCATCCCCAAACTGCACAGGCTGTACTTAAAGAGAGGGGAGACATCTCCCTGCCTGGGGTGAATGACCCCTCCACACATCTTTGACAAAACAGACCTTAGCATGTCAACAGCTATCCAGTAATGATAGAAGAAAAGAATCCTCTGACCCTGGGCTGTATGAAATCAAGGTGTAGGCTGTGTCACACCCTGAGGCTACAATCCCCTCACCATTCCTCTAGAACAAAATGCTGCTCAGTGTAAGGGAAAGCTGTTTGGAAGTACAGCAGTGATTACCAAACCTTCACTTTTTCTCCTCTTAGTTTTAAAACATACACTGTGTGAACAGCAAGCATCTGTAAGAGTTAAGTATGTTATCCAGCTTACAGGCTATATTTCATTTTCTAATGCATAAGTAAGAGAGATTTTAAATTCCAGTAAATAGTTCTAACCAGCTACATCAAACAAGTGAAGCATTAGATGGGGAATGTGCACAGATCTGTCATCTGATCTGCCACATGGTCCTTGAAGAAATATCAATCCCGATAGGTGCTTTACTGGTTTTGTTTTCCATTGCCACGGGATAAGCAGTTTAAAAGGTGACACTAATTTTTAGCAGAAGAACCATGAGAAGTAATGTGAGGAGACAGTTGTACACAGTCACAGGATGAATTCAGAATATTAACATGTTACTCTCTGCCAACATTAAAGAGAGAATTGAGTTTAATTTCATTCCTGTGGGTTGCTCTTGCTTTTTTGTCAATACAAAGCAAAAATAGATCATTTTAGCTGATTAGAAGTTCCCATGTTGTTCTTATTTATCTCACACTTGAAATCACAACATTCAGTTTGTGACAACGTAATTGTCTCCATAGAAACTGGTTCCCATGAAAGGGAGCATTTGCACAATATTTGGACCCTGTTTACCAAAAACCTGGTAAACACGTGTACCACACAAACTGTCACCACTGGCAGATTTCACAGAAACCCACAAACCAGTTTAGCAGGGATTTATTAAAACAATATTGTTTTCTACCTCTAACCAGCCAAAAAATAAATCAATCACTACACGAAGA
>JAYDZK010000028.1:9611330-9629409 GCA_034509185.1 Euphonia xanthogaster
CGAAGACTAAGTAAACTTCTCAGAATCAGGATACATGGCTCAGTGTTCTTTTATGCTCAGGTGTAGCTCTCCTCAGCCTAAACTGTGCATTAGGTGTCTGATTACTAGGAATGGTTGACACACCACACTGACTCACAAACCAAAGCAAACACTGTGAATGCTCTTTACAGCATAACAGTGCATACCAAGTTTTCTGAGGTTAAATCCCTATTACCTTAATTATTCATCTGCTTCTCATTTTAGAATTTCATCATTGAGGGTCACTTTAGGCTCAGATTTGACATCAAACTAAATTCCCAAAACCTCCTCAAAACCACAATTTCTATAAAAGCTTTTAGGAAATAGCAGAATTTTGAAATTGTCTTTATTTGACTGCAATAAATGTTTAAGTGAGGCTGTATTCCTTTGCTATATCAATACCTGGTACTGTTTGCATACGTAACAGTGAGTGGGATACATCTTGCCTAATTTCATTCTCTGTAGTCCCTGTACAGCAATCAGTAGGTACTGGCAGGTAACAACTCAATCTGCATGCTCAAAACAAGCATCTAAGAGTAAGGTGGTGTCTGGAAATGAAGTCAGAGACAAAATTTTAATTAGCCTCCAAACTAGAGCACATCCTCCTGTGCCACTGACCTGTGAGGTCACTGTGACCATCCATCCATCCATCCTCCTGGAAGAGGGGAGGGCGCTGCTCATCAGCATTTCCAGTGATTTAGAAAGGTGAATACAAGACAAATCTAGTGATACTCTTCCCAAACACCTTGTTTAAAGTTTTCATTTTGTCTAACAGATAACATTTTGCTAAACCCCTCAACAGAAAATGTGTTTTGTGGCTTTTGGGGCAGCGAGAGCTTTTTTTGTTTGTTTGTTTTGTGTTTTTTATTTTTTTTTTTTTGGTCAGGCTATGCAAAAAAAAAAAAAAAAAAGGAAAGACAGAATTCTTGAACATCTAGTGATCAGTACAGCCTGCATACCTCAGGACCAGCCATTTATTTGTAGGATCCCACCATTTGAGGGTGTCTTGCCAGAAAAGAAACAGATGGTGCCAATAAAAAGCAAAAACGAACTTCATTCTTCCATAACAAGGCAATAAACCCCAGCATAATATTATTATTTTCCATAAGTCAGGTCTTAACACATCGGGGGCAAAATATGAAAAAACTGAAAAAAGAAATCTTGTGCTTTTGTTCCAAGGCTTTGATGTCATCACTGTTGGTTTTTGGAAAAGAGCTCACAAAACTCTAAAAATCCCTTTTAGCCTTTAGGTTGCTCTGCTTAGGGATTTCAAAAGGATGTCAGCATAGGGTTACAGACCAGATGACAATTCTCTTTGCTGCCAGGTGTATGCGGGCTGGAGGGATAAATAAGATGCATGGAGATGAAGTTTGTAGTTATCTCCTTTCCCATATATTGACAGAATACATTTCACTATGCACTGACTGAGAGTTTTTAAATTTCTCTCCCATCTCTACAATCCCTCGGGTATGCGAATGTTTTTCTTTCTCTCTTGTTTCCCCATTCTGGCTTGCAAGTTTATCCCACACACCTGCAAGGGCAGCATCTTTCAGTCACAAAGAGCTGCCAGAGCTCTCATGACAAGGAGGAGACATAATTTGGAGCATCTTTTTCAGCTTCATTAATAACAAAACACCTGTGAGCTAGGGAGTTTAAGAGATTGTGTCTTCATCATTTATGAATCTTCCCCCTGCTGTGGAACTTAGTTCTTTGCCAGCTCAACCTGGCACAATTCCTCCGCATCCAAAATTAAAAAAGGAAAAAAGTGCACTTTTGTCTGCAATGAAAGCAGCGTGGATGGTGAAGGCAGGGAGAAAGCACCACCAGGAGCTGCAAGCCTACCCTTGCTAGAGCTGGTAAGAGTGACAAGCCTTGACACTGCTGCCTATTTATTCTCCTTTTGACACTTTCCTGTTGTTGTAAGAAAAATAACAGACAAGGGAAAACATAATCCCAATGACTCAAGTATGGCATTATAGCTACTCCTCTCCTCCACAGTCCCATTGCAAACTTACATGGAATTTAAAATTTTTTTGATGAATAAAATAGCTGTGGCAAAAGCAGACAACAGCTTCTAAGCCTATCTTTCCATAATACATTTCTAAAGGGAAGAACTGCCATTAACACATTCTTGCCATGAAAGGTTAAACCTTATCACAAAGATTTATTTTTTAAGTCATTGTCTTTACTGGAAAGCTTGGATGAACAGTCTCACAAAATGTTCCATTCTGAAGCACTACCAAAGGAAGGACATTTGATTTGCAACCAAACTAACAGCAGCTATACAACACGGTGTGGTTAATTTGACCTCTGAGGACACCGGAGCACTTTGCAAACCATCCCAGACTCCCAGGCACTGAAATGGCCTTTTGATATCATCTGAGTTATTGCCATCCCCCATGAGCCCTTTGAAATTCTCTCAATACAAGTGTTAGGACCCAGGAGTCCTTTGGTAGACAGCATAAATGCAAGCCAGAGATCATTGTATAAATCAATTATTACATCTCACAGTGTTGTTCAATAGGATTAAATAACCTGAAGGTCTGAGAGATATCCCTATCTAACTATAGCAGACACAACACTAACCACCGTCAAAGAATCTACCTGATGTTATTGTATTAGCATCAAATCTTGGATGAGAAACATCTTTAAATGCCAGAGAGTCACTAAGCACAGAAGTGAATTGCCAAATCTGTCTTTTGTGCCTTTTAAAAAACAAACTACAGCTTCTGAAACTGCTTTTGCTTTTACTTTGGAGATGGTGCAGAAGTACACCATCTTCACACTGATGCTGAGTATGTCCTGCCCTCTTGTCTTTCGTACTATACGTGAGTAAAAATCTCAGATTCTTACAATCTGAGAAATACTTTTTATTTTAGCATACACAGATTTCACATGCAATTTCTGTTTTATATACTCCTTGCAGAAGAAATATAGTAAAAAATATCTGAAATGCAAAGCCTGAGCAAGAGCTGATGTACCACAGGTTTCCCTCAGCTATGCTAATGGACCTCCATGCAACTAACAGGGTTTTTCCTTTTTCTTCAGCAACTCATTTCTGTCTGCCCTTGAGTTGTGCCACTCTGTGATATAATCACACATTCTGCAAGCAGAAAATGAGTGCATCTGTTATTCATACTCTGGTGCTTCATCATATAAACAATGCCTTGAACCTGCCCCTTCAGGGCTGCTGTCCCAGCAATGGGTGTAGCCCTAACAGGAGCAAGTGTCTCTCTGGGATGTGCCTGACTTACAAGTTCAAATTCAGACACAAAGAAATGCAGCTGAGACCTCTGTTCTTTTCTCATGTGGCAAGTACTGGAAACCCCACTGGGAATTCAAAAAGATAGATACCATGGGTTTCCTCAATGTTCACTGCTTGGAAAACCAGGTTTCAATAACCCTCACCACAGATTACTTGCTGATTTTGGAAATTCATATATTAAAATCTCACAACAACAACAACAAAAACCCCAATAATTTGAGAAATATGCTATTAAAAATTCTCTCATTTCATATGGTTTTGAATGTTCCCAAGTTCATTTTTACAGCATAACTTAGACACGGACAGAAAAACTGAGCTGCTTTTAATGGTAGGACATTCCACTGCTGTACTGGCTGAAAAGTATAATTCAGAGAGCTTATTGCTTCATTCTGAGTCACTGTTTTAGTCTAGTTTGTAAAGAAAACTAGAAACTTTCTTAAATATCTAATCTTTTGTGAAAAAAACAATTTAAAAATCCCCGTAGAATGGAAAACACAGCATCCTGGCTCAAAGGCTAATATCAAGAAGAAAAATATTGAAGATATTACACTGAAGATATAATATATAGAAAAAAAAACTGAAAAAAAGGAGGAGACACATACAGTGAAAAGAGGATATAAGAAAACAACTGAGTGAAAAAATAGAATGCGAAGGAATTTTCTGCTTATTCTATTTTCTCACTCTAATTACCATACACTTCAGCAAATAAAAAGACAAAATAAGCAGATAAGATCCACAAGAGCAATAAGCCTCACTCACAGATTAAAAGCAGGTGGCAGAGTGAGAGAATAACATGAATGGGGAAGGACTTCTGCTCTGGAAGAGAAAGAGGACGTGGGCACAGCTCTCACAGCCTGGGCTCCCAGCACCTCTGGGGAGTGGGGCAGCCCCCACAGCCAGGCTCCCACAGAGAGCCCCAGCTCACAGGGCAGCACTGGCCAGGGCTTCTTTCTCACTCAAGTAACATGAAACCACAGAAAGAAAGCTAGAACTCTCAGATTCAGTGTAAAGTTACAAAAGCTTTTGTCAGTGCCAAACAAAGAACACAACAGAGGCAGTGCCACTGAATTAATAAATAAGAGATAGAGTTTCAACTTGTATTTATAGTCTAAGTATACAGTCTGCTACCTGCAGATATCTCTCCTTACCTTCTAATATTTACTTGTAACTAATACATTTAATGCATAAGTAAGCATTATATAGAAAATATAAATTCTATGAGTACAATATGCATCTCTCACTGAGTACAGATAATCACCCTGCTGAGAAGAGTGTCTTTACATTACAATCTCCTATGCTAGCTTTTCTACACTCCCAGCATATGAAGGTCTTCCTAAAGGCAGCTCAGCTCTGACAGCCCTGCAGCAGGGTGACACCAGAGGCCTGTGCTCAGGCAGCTCAATTGTACTGCTAACATTTAGAACCACAATCAACAACACGTAGCAAGTAATTTACATGTAATGGTGTTGAGTGGCTTCTAAATTTAAAAAACTGAGCATATTGCCCACTCAAAGGGGATATTCCTTGTTATTTTGATGCTAGATGTGATTTACAAGGCCAACAAGTTAACAGCACAACCAATCGCTAACAAATCTCTACCATATGGATGTGGCTCTACAGATGACAAACATGCTTTGACTCACCTGCAGTTTATTTTCTGGCATACATAGATGCCTGCACTCAGGCTTTATTCAGACTCTTTTCCAGTACTGTCAACAGATTAAAAATTGAGATCAATTTCAATCAAGAGTTTCACAGACCAGCACTGTAAATAGTCTTGGCAAACATGACATCCAACTCTTTCACAAGCACTAGTCATTAACTTATATAAGCCTATGGCTGCAAGGGGGGGAAGGAAAGAATAAGAATAAGAAACTCAAGTGCAACCTTACTAATTAACCAGAATGGTGATTAAAACACAGGAGTACACAATACCCTTACAGCAAGGAATTGGTTCAGCCACTAGTAAGTGCAGAGCTTGACCAAACCATTGTCTCAAATAACTCAGAGGGTTGAAGGGAATAACTACTTAAAGGAAAAAAGAAAAAAAATCTATCAGATATCTCTCTTCTGTTGTTTATATTATTGACCTGATCACTTGGCAGGAGGGTAGGTGAACAATGTTAAGTCAAATTCCCAAACGGTTTAATTCAGCACAGCTTAATTCAGCTTTAATTTAGCACAGTTTCACTGACTGCAGTCCAGCTGGGCTGATTTATTCCAGCTAAAGGGTTGGCCCCACTCTAGTGTAACTGGTGAAAACTATTATCCACTGAAAGCATGATCATAAAGAAAAAGGTATTGAGAGGCATGGTATGAAATACAGGGTGTTGATATACTGAATGCTAACAATGTTTATCGCAAAGACAGCTCGCTCTTTCACGGCTGTGATTATAGTTGCCTTTTGTTACAACAGAGCAAGAGAAGGACATCTTTATTGCTTGGAAGTCCATGTGCTCCTCCTATTTATCTTGCACTTGAAATCTTTACCCTTAGTTTGTGACAACATAATTATCTCCATGGAAACCAGCTAAATTGTCATGAAATAGAACACTTACGTAAGCCCGGACCCTGCTTCTTTCACAGCCACTGCAAGCACTGTAAGCCTGACCTGGGCACATCTACAGAGGCCTCTCTCCCCCTTGCAGAAATGCCAGAACACACTGCTTTTCCTGTGCAGCCAAATGCCACTTACTACCTTATAGTAATATTTATAATATTATAATATATATATCATACCACTTACTACCTTAAGGCTTCATAAACAGCTTGCCTAAAAGGTTTCATTAATTGTTCAATGCAATGACAAATTACTCTGGTTTATATTCAGGTATCTGTATGTCTACCTAAGCTGGGCTTAGGGTGATTTATGGAACAGTACAGAGTAAGGAAAGTGTCATGGAAAACATTAGTGTTTTACAAAACTGAATTTCCAGTTTCACAGTCTGAAGAAACAAGTCTAGCAAGGCAAGTATTTCCTAACGTGAGTTAGAATGTTCATATCATGGAAGCTTAGCAACAATGAGAAGATTAAGTATGGGAGTTCTATTAAAGTATTTTTTCCCTTAGTGCTTTTGAAAATCCCACTGCACACTATTAGTTGCAACTATGCTGGGCCAATCCTATTAGCTCTCTCCATTAAGTGTTCACAACTTCCCCTGGAAGATGTATTCTTCCACTTCAGCAGATATTTTATAAATTAATTGCAGGCTTTTCACAGTTAAATTGCATTCATTTTATTTTTAAATTCAGCATGCACTGATGCTTTGTATAACATAACAGAGAGACCCTCAAATACTCCACCATGTTTAATAAATAAATGTGTGTACACACACACAGAATTTTCTGGGGATAGAAGAGAGGAATAGGAATTGTGTGGTAACATACCATGCATTTGTAACATATTGCAGATATCTAAAGGCCAAATTATTTTTAGCCTGCTTTCCTAAAGAAATGACTCTTTTATGCTTGTGCCTCTGCCTGTTCCTTTGATTCTGCTGGCCAGTAACTCTCAACAGACAGGCAGTATTATCAGAGAGATAATTGTTAAAGATTTCACAAAAGTCAGAGACAAATTTTGTTCCCATTAAGGAGATGCTCAGAGGACTTTGTTCCTGTGCATTCTCACAGGATCTCTTCTGACTGCTCATGCTGAGGACAGGCTCACTCTGGACTAGCAGGGGTATGTGCTGTCTCTGTCCTCTCTACACAAGAGCTCATGAGTCATTGGGGAGCAATTACAAAGGGCTAAGTTAAACAACTTCATCAGAAAACAGGGCTGAAACATAGAAAAGACTCTGAGGTACTGCCACAGAGAAGACTTGATGAGGAGAAATGAAGTTGATGCCATGACAGAACATGAGAAGAAATTGGACAGAAATCAGTAAGACTTTATTAGGGAAGGCTCATATGGGAGCTGTTCCTGGAAAAACAACTGCTCTCTTATTGTAAAGCAATTAACTGGAATTCACTGTCAAAGGTATTGCAATTTTGCAAATTATTTCAAGAGAACAGTCATCTAAACTTACTAATGCTTTCTGTTTCAGGTGAATACATCAGGCTTTCCTCCCCCAAGCTACTCATTTCTGAAGCTGTCCTGTGCTCCAACAGCAGCAATTTCATCCCACATTGTATTTAGTAAATTGCATTGAACTGCATGAAGCCTTCCCATAATCTCTGTAAACATGGCTGTATATCTAAAGGCAACTCTTACATATGTGTCATTATCTATTCTAGGGCTTGATAGCTCCCATTCATTGCCACGTCATCTCAGTAAAAATGAAGTTGTTCTGCATTTAGATGCCAAGTAAGATATTCTAAAATATATAAAACATAGGCATTTCAATAAACATAATTTTCTATACATAGAGTAGATTGAATTATTCATATAATGCATTTAAAACTAAACAAAATACCCATCTGGAGATTTAAAGAGTTCTACAAGCACTAGGTATTTTGCTTGAAAGCATCATTACCTTTATACCTATATTGTCTTTTCCTGGGCAGTGGTAACAAGTGAATCTGAAATGTTAGGCTGTTTTGTCACCTATCTGAAGTTTAGTATAAACTGAGTCAGGAAAACAAGAGGCCAGACACAACAAATTTCCTGAAACTGGGGTTGGTGAGTAACACAGCTTACACATATGGTGTGGCACCTGGTGCTCATTACATACAAATCAAACAAGCTCATCATTCTTGTAAAGCATTTCTCCAATATGAGCCTGCTAAACCCCCTTCTCTTCTATTTCTCTCTAATTTTTAGGTGTCATGGTCAAAAGGTGACAAACACTAACAGGATCCTAGCAGTTTGCCACCAGGGAATAGGCTGCAGCTGAGTTCCCTGTTCCTAAAGACTTCCATTTTGTGGTCATGTAATATTAGGGCACATGACCCACCCAACACCAGCTGAGAGCACTTAGCAGTACCCCCTCCCTCATTCCATGCTATGGGATGCATTTCAGTAACTCCTGACTAGACTGAAAAAAACCCATAGAACTCAAAAATAACTGACAAGAGTCACAGAAAGCCTGCAAAAAGCACATAAAAGAGAATTGTTAATAGCTTATATTTGAATCAACATGATAGAAGTATTACTGCATGAGTGGGGCAGCCTCAGTGGTTACCCCAGTTAAATGTACCAAATCCAATTCAGAATATTCACCAATGCTGCTTAATAAAATGTGGCCCCAGAGTGTTTGCATAAGAGAGGACATGTACAGTGCAACTACTAAAGGACTTCTGGGCTTCTCCAAGTTCTCCCACAGAGTTTTCCATAGCCTTTTCCTTAGTTTGCAGGAGTCTGAACACATCTAATGACCTAATAATTAACAAAGAAAAGCTTTAATTACATAACAATTTAATGGCTGGGTTAGAGAGAGCTTGTGTTATGAAATGAGATGTCTTACAGGAGCACTCCGATGAAGTGCACATCCACAACAGATCCATTTTTATTTACATGTGCTTTTTGGTCCAGAATACCCACAGAACCCTGCCAAAATGACCAGCTGATGCTGTGGCAGCCTTGTGATTGTACCAGACAGTACAAGGAAAGGGAACTATCCTGCTTCTCTGAGCAGCTGTTTGAGCCCAGCACCTCTGTAGTACAGCATATCAATTAACCAGCAATTAACCACCCCCCCTCAGATTCCTGTAACTTAAAACAAACAAACAAAAAAACCCCAAAAAAACCCCACAAAAACTCAAACTTTGCATCTAGGTTTCATATCAAAAATATGATGCTGGAGGGAGAGAACAGCATTTTCACATGAGTTCTTTTTTTCTAAAGGTCAGAGTCTGTAAATTTCAACTTGTTGTATAAGAGTTTGGATTCACTAAGGCTTCTGAAACAGGTCAAAAATAAAAGTGGAGTCAGGCAGAGAATAGTAAAATAACAGTATTCAGAATAAAGGCAATCTGCGATGATACATGAATCTCTCTAAGAAGCTACTGTCTAAGAGTTTAATTAAAAACCTCATCATAGTGCTATTTTGCAATATTTTTCAAAACCTACTTCTTTTACTCAAAGAAGAAATGTAGAATTTTTTACCATAGAAACATCTCATTACACTTAACTATGATGTGAGAGAAGCAGTTATACATGAGTAATACATCATCAAAATCAGAAAAATAAAACTATTGGTAGCAATTAGCTTTATGAAAAGATTTTGTGAGTAAGTGAACATATATTTCATCTCTGCTAATGTTTTCCCCCTTCAGCTTAGAGAAGGAGTTTCTCTGTCACTGCAACACTAAAGCATCATCTATCATAAGAGGAACAAAAGACCAAAGCACTATTCAAAGATGATAACATGAAAGAGTTTGAGAGCCTTTCATGCCTCCAGTCACATAGTTCTGAATCCTCCCCTCCTCTATTATTTCTGTATATTACTATATAAAACCATGCATTTATCCAATGGAAGATCTCATCTGGAGGTCAGAATTTAAAATAACACTTTTATATAAAACTACAAATTTTTAGTGTGCTTTATCAAATTCAAGCTCTTTCTTTTCTAGTTCTCATGGCAGTCATACCAAACAGGTGAAGGGATCTGTCATAATCCAATCTATCCTTCATGTCAGAGAATTTAGGCCCAGTTGTAAAATCTCTATAAAATAATACTTCTTTTCATGTCGTTAGTACTCTTCTCTGAGGACCTCAAAGTATTGCAGAAATTAGAATCAACAATTTCCCAATCAGATTCATATTTTTCTTACCAACAGAGAAGGAAAAACATAGGCATTTTTTGCAACATTTTTTAAGCCTTAAAATAAGCCTGTGGCAGAGTTAAGAACAGAACCTATTATCACAGACATCCAATTGCTTTGAACACAAAAGCATTAGTTCAGAATGTGTCTTGTTCTTGTTTAGAACTATTTTCTATGCTATGAATTTTGTAGACAAAATGCAGCAGAGCACTGAAGTCTTTCAGGGGTTTTTGTATAGGCATAGGTACATGAAGTATTTATTCACATGTTGACATGAATTGTTTCTATGTAGCCTATGAGAATTCTTTCTTACTCTGTTTTCTTTCTACTATGTCTTCAATTTTTTCCACCTCTCATCAATCCTCCAGAAGTACAGCACATGCATTTTAATGGAGAATACATCAAAGGTCGACAATGATGCCTGGCTACTCAACAGAATGCCAAACTGGTGAATCACAGCTCACAGGCTAAACAAAGACCAATCTACACACTCTACATGGGCTTGATTTTTAATCTCTGCAAGCAGGAATATACTCAATGTATTTGCCTGGCTCAACAACATTTAGCTCTGCTTCTACCATTCACACGCAGTTTTGCAGCCTTCTAGAAGTATCAGCAAAATCTCTAACACCTAGATCTGTTACAAGTTTGTCTTTGCCAGCCCTCCTGAAAGTATCTTTAAACACATTAAAATTCTACTTGAAGAATTAAAGCAAAAATTGAGGTGGAAGGATTTTTGCAGGATACTGTATGAGAAAATTAGAGTCTTTTGCTTGCAAAAGAGACTGTAGAGGGAATACAATTTATTAAGAGGAAATAAGCTATATCTTAGATGAGTTCATGCTTATACAGCACTGTTTGTCTGCTGGAATTAGAAGCAAGGATGAATGAATGAGATGGCATGAGGTGGAAGACAGTTCCAGAATTTCATCCATATCCAATATGTGCCATCCATTCAGTAATAGTGCTGTTGCTACATAGTGCCTCTCCCCTCTGTAAAATCATGTCATTCCTAATGGAATAAATACATAAATTTAAAACCTAAAAGCTTGCCTGCAGCCATTAGCAGCCTATTGACAATGTCCATGCATTTCCAAAAGACCCTTCCTTACATCCCTCAATACTGGCAAGTCAGAAGGCAGAATAAAATGAGTAAAGTAGAACCAAAAGATGAAATTCAAATTTCTAATGCACGGAAATGTTGTGCTACCTCAATACTGTGTTGAATATTGTCCCTCTTCACATGATGACTACCAGCAGAGCTCACAGTACTGAGGACAACAGCTAGCAAAAAATGAGACAACTCACATCTCCAGGGCACCTCAAGCACAAAAATCTACATCTTTGGGTGATCAGCAATGCCAGAAATCTACTGGAAGAAGCCATTCTGCAATTATTTGACTTACAAACAGATGGGCTTGACCCAGGATTAAAACATCAACACCAATCCTGTGCAAACAGTGACCATAATCCCAACACTCCTCAGCACTGCTAGAGGTGTGGAAGAGGGACAGGTCTGTTTCCAGGACAGACAGTAGGAACAAGGATTCTGGTGGCTGGGTGACACATTCTTCCTCCCTTTGTCTCATAACTGCCACTTCTCCTCACTGCTGCCCAGAGCACCAGAAAAGGCTTCCAGGATGCAGAGACCCAACATCCTCTACAAGCCTAGCAGAGTTCTGATGTTATTTGTGCATCACATGCTGCAGATTCTGTTTGGCATCAAAGGCTAAAATATATTTATTTCTAAGGCATATAGCCTGTCAGGAACTGTTTGGACCTGGAGGCATGAAGCATCTGTAGAAAAATGAAAATATTTACATATTTTAAAGTGTTTAGAGTGGAGCAGACACAGTTGCAGCCTTCCTGCTTGCAGAGAGCAAGGTGGACTCACACTCATTCCCATTTTCAGCCCAGTAAATACCTCAGCCCACTGGGAAATGAGAGGAGTAACCAGAGCTGAGCAGAGGCTACGAACCCAAAACTTT
Organism: Euphonia xanthogaster; assembly: GCA_034509185.1. NCBI lineage: Eukaryota > Metazoa > Chordata > Aves > Passeriformes > Fringillidae > Euphonia > Euphonia xanthogaster. The sequence goes on from JAYDZK010000028.1 coordinate 9,623,307, forward strand.
GGAGGAAAGAAGTTTGTAAGAACTTCCTAAGTCCTCCTCTGAAGACACATCCACATGTGACACTGTCATAAAGACAGCATCCAAGCCAGCCAGAAGTAAATAACACATTAGAAATAAGAATGCAGGGGGGAAAAAGTGTTGGATTTTTTAAAAAATTAAATACTCTTGCCTAGTTTTCCTTAGCTAATTAGCATCCCTTCTTAGCGGCTTAAGTAACTGCTCATTTAGATCAGTGAATGATTGCTCTGAGATTAGGGTGTGGGAAAAAATTTCTGTTGGGAATAATCTACTTATGCTACTGTTTATTTGAAGCAGTGATAAACATAGAGATTTTCCTTCCATATGTGCCAAGTATAAGAGAAAGCAGAATGATTAATGAACCCTTGCATTTTACCAATAAATTACTAACTTCAGACACAAATTTATAGTTTCATTAATACAAGTTTCATTAGTTTCATTGCAAGCTACTCTTGCTTTTTTTAAGAATGTTTATATTATTTCCCTTTGATCTGCTGGGAATGACATTTTGCGCACTATTATTTATAATCTACAAAAATTAATTATGCTTCTAATTAACAGTGTGAAATAAATTAATGCTCAAGAAGTTATTTATTCAGTTGTAAAGCAGGAGCTTTAAGACTGTATATACACATTCCAGTTGTGCTTATAGCATTTTTTTCTTTCTTCCTTTCTGTTTTACTTATTAATTTCTTCCCACATTTCTGAGGTCCATTAAAGCTTGGCCTTTGTGAAAGCTTGCAGAATCTTAAATTTGCTTTTTCTTCTTCTTCAATAAACAAGAACAGAATATGCAATTTGATATGCATCTCCCTTCCTATACAAAGGCTAAGACATCAAAATAAATTAATAGCAGGAAAGAAAAAGCGAAACTACTTTGGACTCAGTAAGGTACTCCCTTCTCATGGCCATTCAATGAAATTAGCAGCTGTAGGATATGCTAAAGGTGCCTCCAGAAGCTGACATCTTGTCACAGCACATGCCACAGAACACACCACAGCTGAGATGGCCACAAGGCACAGAGTATCACCATACAACTTCAGAAGGCTTTAAGCATTCCCCCAAACAGAGTAACACCTTACCACATCAGAAGGCTTCAGGTGACTGCTCATAAAGAGTAACACCATTTCAGTCCAGAAAGCTGCAAACTTCTGCTCCTCTTGTTCTTCAGCCCAGCCTTTTATCCCCTCCTGCTGATGCCCTGCACCTGTGTGCCCTCTGCTCCCTTTGGTGGTTGGTCAGCACCCCTGGGCACTCCAGGGTTCATTGCTGCCAATGCTGCTCACCTGCTGCTCACAGCTGTAGCTCATTGGGGATGAGGCTTGGCCAGCCCATCCCAATTACCACAAACTGGGTACCCACAACATCTGATTATCTAGAGAGCACAAAAACGGGACCATCGTGATGCAAACTACTTTTTTTCTGCTCTCCAATTTTATTCAGGTGCAATTAGGAGTCACCTTGCAGCAAAGGTAGGACACCCCGTCCCGCTCCATTCTCCCCTCCTTTTTTCAGGTATCAATTTGTCACTGGACCTGGTGGCTTGTCCCTGTGAATTGGGTCTGACAGCAGCTATCTCCTCTCAGAGCCTCCCAACAGCTGCTGGGTGACAGAAACTCTCAGTTACAAAAGGCCCCATCGAGTGCAACCACACAGTTGCTGTGGTTGTGCCTGTTTTCCATACATTTACAAGTTAATGGTAGAGACAGTCATAAAAATATTATGAACTGATTTTGCAGAATATTCAGAGAAAATGCTCTTTAAATCATAAATATTCATTCACTCAAATATTAAGTGTTCCACATGGGATGTCAGGGAAATTGGTGGTGGTGTTATGTCCAGGAAAACCACCTCCAGTTTTCAAATGTAAAGAGCCAGAAAGTAATTTCCAAACATTTTATGAACTGCAGTATGCTCACACAATTCCTTTCAAATAAGTGAACCCAGGCTGCCTACTCCCAGACACACCCATTTTTGAACTGTTAAGCCAGACATAAGAGAACTTTTTGTCAAGAAAAGATAACAATCAACTACCAAAATAATTTATCTGATATTCAACCAATCCTTTGTAGCCTTTAAAAAATAAGGACTAAGACAACAAGTACAGTTTTCAGCAACATTTCCATGGTTTGTTTTAAACCGTGGTGCACACACGCAGCTGAGAAATGAATATTCCTTCACCACAGACTGTCTGGATCTCTCTCTTTCTTCCCAAGCCCCAAATCTCAGCTGAGGTTTAGCACTTCAGTGAAGGTGCACAAGCAGTACCCTTGTTGTCCTGCAGGCACAGTCACACCTATTCCTGCAGAGCTGCTCTCAGCTTTTCCCTTTCCCCTGGGGCAGCCAGAGGCCCCACATCTGCCCCCAGGATCCTGCTGTGCCAGGGCCAGGCAGGGCTGAGGTGACCACTCCGTGTCCCTGGCAGCCAGACTGCCACAGTCTGCCCAGTGCCTTCTGGAGGCTTGTCCCAACACAGACCTCTCCAGAGCAAGCTGCAGAAGCAGCTCGAGGCTTTTGGACACAGCCACAGACCAAGTGAATAAGCTGATTTAAAGAAAGCAGGTTTTTAAAAGAAACAGCCTTGTATTTATAGATGGGGCAGTCACTGCTGAAAAAGAATCCAGGACATTCAGCAGTGAGGGGTTTGTGCATGGCAAATGACTGAGGGTGACTGATCTGTACCACCAAAACATCCAGCAGCTCCTCCTCTCCTAGCACTGGAGCTGGAGAAGGCTCCTAGGGAGTGGGCTTCATTTCCCAGGGAAAGCTTTTATCAGCTGCCACTGTGACTCTTGCTTCAGCCATGGTCACAGGCCAGGGCCCTTAGCAGAAAGGGGAGCACAGGGTGCTGATGCACCAGAAGCAAAGTGGAGCATGATGGCAGCAGTGTGAGGGGAATCTGCTGGCAGCAAGAGGGACAGGAGAATCAGAGCCTCCCATGGCTAAGACTTTGTGAACCTGCTACATATAAACTCCCATAGGTGAATATTATTTCAGGCTTCCTGCACCTGCCACAGGCTGGAATTGTGGTGGGGATGCTCCTGCTTCATGGGAGGCTTCCCTCTGCAGAGGAGAGCACATGCAAAGCCTCACTCAGAGGGGAAGGGAAGGTGCTCACCCCAGCTGTACCACTGCCCGAGGGCTGGCAGGACAAGACCCAGCAGCACTGTTTTAACAGGGGGGCAATGTGTGGAATTACTGAATTAAAGCACTGCCAAGGACCAGATGCATACAAGAAGGGTCTTGTTGGACCACTGAACACGATGGCACTAAGACCATCTTGATCTGAAACTTTACAATAATGGTGCATCAATTTTGCTTTGAATACACAGCACATACAGACAGGGAAGCCTTCCTTTTCAATCCTGGTCCTTAGTCATCTGGGTTTTTTTTCCTAGTTGCCATGTGGGTCATGTTGAAAATGTAATGAGACTATCAAAAGGAATGTTGGACAGTTTAATAGAGAAGTCTCAAACAGATGTTAGTAATGAACAGCTACCAAATAGATTAACATATCTTCTTTCTAATAAAATGTAATGCAAAGTAGATAGATTGTGATACTCAACAACCTCAGTAGTGGAGTTAAAATTGAATTATATGGAAGAAAACACAGCTCTGGTCTGATTTCAAAATTATGATGATCTACTATTATGATCCATCACTAGCAGAGCAGTAGGTGAAACAATAATAAATCACTTCTATTTATAATGCAGCAAATCATAATAAGTATCAAACGGAGTTATAATTCATTTTCACTTCAGGTCATAATTAGACATCTACTGCATTGTATTTTTCCATACGTATATCCCTAGCTCAGTAATTCATAATCCATCACACAGAACCAAAACAAATGTAAACTGAGTAAAAAACTATTTCTCTCCCCAATGTATTTAACATAGGTATTAAGTAACTGCAATAAGTACAGCTGTGCAGTACACACAAGTGATATGCAGTATATTTTTTTCTATTATGCTAATATATTTCAGTAATTCTTGCAAAATTCCCTAATGGCTTTTGAGTTTGAGGACTTATTAAAAACAACTGCATGCTTCCAAGCACATATTTACCAGTTATTTGCCAAGCTGTTTGGATAACACAGGGGGTGATTTGTCAGCCAGATACTGGCTGCTGCTTTCCTCTTAGTTTCTGAGTGCACAGCTATTCAAGGGAGATTAGTAGCAAACTGGTATAAATTTGCATTTGAGGGAGGAATTCAGTTATTTTACCTTCTCCCTTTTCTTGTTCTTCTCCCAGTGTGAGAGATTTTGCTTCACGGATCATGCAGGAAGTGCTGTGCTGCTAAAAAGCAGCAACTGTGATATACACCTGCTCAGATCAGTGGAGTTTATTATAGCAAGGATTAGAGACTCTTAAGCATATTTACAAAGAATTTCTCTCCAAAGCAGAGTGAAGCCCATGTAGCTTATTCTTCACAAATAAATACCTTTATTAAAAAAAAAAAAAGCAGCACAAGATTAGTTTGGACATAGAGACCTTGTGTTTTACTTTGAGATAGTGTGAGATCAGCCTTGCTGGAAGGAAGGTGGTGTTTTCTAGAAGCAAGATTCAGGGCCACCACACTTGTTTTTTAACTTGCACATGCAGGAGGCACAGGGGCTGTTTATTAAAGATGAAAATAGGACGCTACATTGTATTCTCTCATTGGCACAGCCAAGGCCAATGGGTATCCTGCAAAACCCCAACAAATGCAATGCACAAGTTCAGAGACAGCTGGTGAAAGTTACAGCAAATTGCTTAAACTTCCTGTGGGTTGTGGTGCTGCTGCTGCCCTGGGTTACTCAGCTTGTCACATTTCCATCCTCTCCTGCTCTGACCTTTTGCTCTAGCTCTGCCCCTTGACTTGGGCTCCTGACACTCTGACCTACTCCCAGCAGTGACAAACAGCACATTTCAGCCCCAATTTACAGCTGGCTGAGGTCAGCCTTTAACACCTCTAGCCATTATTCTACAATCCTGTTGATTATAGTTATTCCATGAGAACATCTGTCTTCCACTTCCAACATATCCTCCCATTATTCTGTCACTCCTAAGACCACTGCTGGAGAAAGCAGCCACCCAATATCAAAACCAGGCAACTTTTGAAGAGCGCTGTAGGAAACATGAAGGTGAGCTGTGCATCAGCATACAGGTGATGGTGTACTTGACAAGCCTTTAGCCAAGAAAAGCTTATTCATATCCTGTGGTGGTCAGGGCATTCTTGGGCACAGCTCCTTCAGCCCACACAGGTCTCGGAGCCAGCAGGGTTAAAAACACCTCCCTGCCATAAATAAAGCACCAGGGGCAGGGGGGGACCTGCCCCTCTGGATCTGTGCATGCCAGCTTTGGTAGAGACATCTGTCTGATAAATTGCTCATTTTGCAATCACTATCATATAATTTAGTATTTTGACAGGTGCATAAACTTAACATGAGCTTTATATAAATATTAAACAGTCTTTCTAAAAATGAAAGCTCTGAAATGAACACAGTTCCCTAGGCCTGCCTTAATAATTATTCTGAAGAGAGGTTTTGCTGAAGAAAGGAAAAGAGATTTCTCTGGTGAAAGAGCACTGGAGTAATTTGGTGATATTGTAGCTCAGTTTTGTGACTCATTTTCAGGTGCCATTGAACCAAGCCCTTCTACCCTTTGTTCTGGGATTCTTGGTTTTTTTTGTTTTGTTTTGGGACTCTTACGTTTTGTTTTGTTTTCTAGTGGGGTTTGGGCTATTTGTTGTTTTTATTTTAATTTATTTTACAGTTTAGGCTTATCTATTGCTCTTTATCCTGAAGGGAGATGTTTACTATAAATTAGCAATGATATCACAGAATGGGATCAAGGCTGAATGGACACATAAGAAGATTTAGGAAAGCAAATACATGATAGAATTAATGAAGATGTTCCCTCCTGATGCTCTTCCTGTTGTGATACCCCCTTCACCCCACGATAGCCCTTCTATTGTCCACCTCCTCCTTCCTGGCCACTGTTCCTGCCCTTGCTGGGTAAGGCTTTGTTCCTGGAGAAGCACTTAAAGGATAAATCCTGAAGCCTTTGTGCTGCTTTTTATTGGTTTTTTATTTTTTCCCCC
>JAYDZK010000028.1:9633893-9700616 GCA_034509185.1 Euphonia xanthogaster
AAGCAATTAAGTTGGGGTTTTTTTTGACTCTGACTCCCAAAAAAGGGGATTATGCATTTTTAATTGTTGTCTTAATTACAAGTAAATGAGCCCAAATGTTGTTATTTTTCTGCCTGCACCCAAAGCCAAAATTATACCTCAGTCTTTATCTAGGACCATCTAAACTTCTGGGTCCTTAAAAAATATGCACCACACTGAGTTACAGTCCTAGCAGTGACAAAAAATAACCTTATTAATTATAAACCACCCTTTTCCAAAAGCTTATCACTAATCCAATCTAAGAGCAGTTGAAACTTTTTAGTGAGATCACATGTTAATTTCAGATAATCATCACTAAAACTGTCTAATTATTCCAATTCATTATGGTGACTGAAACCTCCTTTGTCAGCTCTTTTGACCTCTATAGTTTTATTATTCTTTAAATCATTTATAGCATGTCTCTTGCCATAGCTGAAATTGTAATTAACCTTAGCAATATCATCAAACATTTTATCAAGTTCTTCATCCAAAACTTTGGGAAAGGTTAAGAGTAGTAGGCAGAACTAAAAATAAAATGTCCTCAATGGTGGATGTTTTTCATCCAAGTTTGTTGTGAAATAATGATGTAAACCCAAGGTTATATATGAACGATGAAGTAAGAATAATCACTCTTCCTTTAAGAGAATATTGTCTTAGTTCCAGCATAAGATGACAGTATTTTTAATGATATCCAATTAAACTCAATAAACCAATTAGCATTAACTCTCAGGGTAATTACATCTCTGGGCTTGACAAAGATCATACTTCAACCAACAGGCTAGCAGAGCCTGGAGACTGAATAAATGTGTGGTTTACCTCACAAGGTCATCTCCCTGATGTTATTATCCCTGACAAAGGAGTCAGCACTGCAAGAGCAGAGCAAGATGGCAAATGTGCACACTTGTCTGATCGGGCTCTTGCCCAATTTTCTTGATAGGCAAGAAACATCTCCTGGAAAAGCTTAGCAAAACTCTGCGCCATTCCAGCCCTTCTTAACAAAAATAGAGGAGAAAAGCAATCTAGCCATGCAGAAATTAAAATAGGAAGTGCCAAGATAATGCAATTTTACTTTGTATATGCTGGAAAGGCTGGCAGAGCAGAAACAAAAGCTATCCATGCGTGGCGTACCTGGGGAGAGGCTGCAACTGTGAGACTCTTGTATCTGCCTTAGAAATGGGGAGCAATTCAACTCGGGCTGCATCTACAAGGAATTCTGTTCCTGTGCCAATGACTTACAGGAGAGGAAAAGACCAAAACCCTTTGTGCTAATTTGAAATCAAATTCTGCCCAGTTTATGACACCATCTTAAAATACCTCAGAAAATGTTTGAAGATTGAGCAGCTATCAACTTCACTGAGCTTAGTTCCAATTTCAAGCAAAAACATTTTCTTTAGATTTTATTTAGCACTGATTTTACAGAATCATTCTCCTACTAATCAAACACGCAAAATGTTACTAGGAAAAGACAAGGAAAAAGAATGATCTTATTTTGATCCATTTTCTGGGGTGAATGGAAACTCCACAAGAATGATTTATTACACAGCTCTATAACAGTTCCTGATGGTGTTCACAGATGTCTTAAAATGCAAAATTGAAAAAGGTGATAGACATTTATTACTGCAATGTATACAATAAATTTATTCCTGATTTGAAATTAAATTGATCCCAAATTTAATTGTATTTTCTTAACTACTTCACCTTTCTCTAATACCTTCACTTGCTCACATCAAGAAACCTTAGGAAAAGCATTTGAGAAAAGATAATACCAAATCTGTTATGACACATTTAATATTATGCCAGATTTGACAGCTGGAAAAGAATCCTATTTCCAGCATGATTTTTTTCATTTAATCGTAACCACAAGGTTTGACTTTAAAAGATGTTAAAAGTGACATTTGAACTTCTGTGGCCAGTGCTTTATATTTGTGAAAACAGAAGAGATTAAGCAGTGCTTGTGCTTCTGAACCTCCAAACATCCAGGGCAAAGTCCTGCTCTGAAATGCACCAAGCACCAATTCCAAAGGCTGTTGCCACTTCCCTGATTCCAGTGAGAGCCTTCCCAGTGGCACAGCCTTCTGAAGAGGAAAGGAAGAGTCACTGCTGCACCTGAGTGCCTTCCACCCAGGTCTCCAGCTGTCATAAATAAATCCAGCTGTCATAAATAAATGCAAGATGCACAGGGGCTTTGTTATGTAGGTGGGGTGACTTGCAGGACTTGCTCAGGCCAAAGGCTTGGGGTTTCTATCCAAGATGGGGGAGCAACATTTGCATGGCTGAGACTCCAACAAATTTCTTTTTCAATTTCACAGCACATATCAGATGTTTTTCCATGGATGCTGTGTATATAAACTTACTAAATCACCAATTTAATCAGGTCTGCCACAGTACCTTAGCTATCATTTAATTGAATGTGATTTATATCTTGCAGATTTAATAGCTATGTGATTTACCCACTTAACCAAAAAAAGACAAATATTAACAAATGTTCTACTGTGAACTCAAATTAAATATGATGGGTTTATTTCTCTGGACTTTTTATTGTACTAAATAAAGCTCACAAGCTGAATCTGTAGAGGAAAAAAAATGTTCCTAATTATACCTTTCTAGTTTCTATCAAGAAAGATCAAAACATCATTGCTGATACAGCTAAAAAGATCTCATTAAGTCCTGCTCATCCTTAGCACCAGGTCTTTTTCTAGTAGCAGGTGATTCTTTATCTCCCCCTTTTCCCTTCAGGTTAACTGCGTTTAACATTTGTCCAAAAGACTGCAACACATCTTGTGACATTTCATAAGCTTTATAAATTCCATTTTTCCGTTTTGCTTGTTTCCTCTGGTAGTTTTAGAGCAGTTTATCTCTCCCACAGAGCAGAGGTCCTGACCTGACAAAGACCTTTGACCACCCCAGTGCTAACACAAGAGCTCACTTATCAGATCCGAGTGCCTTGGAAACCCAAAGACAGCTGGCACTTACTGAGACTGGGAGCTTAGTAAAATTAATGATGTTGCACTGAAATGCACAAGGTAAATATTTTGATATGTTAGAAGAGCAGATATTCCCATAAACCTCATCCATATGGACACCACACAAGGAGGGCTGAGCCGGAAAGGGAGAAGCAACATTCAGTGCCAAAAAGTGGCTGCTTCCTCTCCAAAACAAGTTTAATTTTTTCCTCCCAGATTTCTGTTTTCTGTAATTGAGCTTTAAAGTAAAAGGGAGGGCAGTCTATTCATCCTTGGCCTCCTTAGAAAATTATTGAAAGTCAGATATGTGGAAAGTACCATGACCTCTTCTGCACACCCCACGAAGGGGCAGCCAGGTGAAATTTGTAACTCAATTTGTCATAAAACATATGAAAAACACTCCAATTACTTAAAAAGTTTGAGGAGTAATATATCTAAAATGAAACTTTGGTATGAAATGCTAAGCAGAGGCAGAAGTTATTTTACCTAGAACATCAATTTGTTCATTTTCAAGAAAATTAGGAAGTAGTTGCATTTCTTGCATAGAAAAAAAAAAAAAAAAACTACCAACTTTCAGCAATTTAGAATTTAAGTTTTTATAAAACCTAGGAAAACACAGCATGAATGTTTGGAAATTCCCTCAATTTTCACCACTGGAGAAAAAAAACCCTACAAACTAGAATACCCACAGAAAAAAAGGAAAATCCATTTTAATTATAGCTCTAAACAAGTTTGCTATTGCTACCACAGTGATCACGTTTGCTAAAATGCTTTCTGTCTAAATGAAGGAAATTCCTGGATGACTGCAACTTTGAGAAATTTAAGAGTGAATGTACAAATAAAGTGACACAGAGTCCCCAGGCAGGTGCAAAGGAGAGCCCTTTATTGAAAAAACCAGGCCTTGTCGAGCAGTTAGCCACTTACCAGTTTACAGAGTTTTAAGGCACAACAAGCCCAATTCAACCAACCACCACACACAAATGTTAACTGGGATATTAATATTACTGGTGGTGTTGTTAAGATTCAAAGATTTCAATATTTTTTTTAACAATAGAATTTTTTTTCTACCAAAAGGGTCAAATTTAGCAGAATCACTTTTCATTTACAAACAAGTTGTGCATGTACCTTAGTGAGAAATTTCTTTTTTCCTGAGCACAGGGAAAAGATCAGGCCCTGATATTAACAGGAAGCCCCCTGGCTTCATTGAACATAGTGGCAGCCTTGCCATGGGCTTCAGTAAAAATAAATACATAATCAAACTTTCAGTTCAGTGCTTATATGTCCATTCTACTTTTCTTGTTAATAAGGCATGCTCCAGCTTGCTCTATGAAGTTCATACTCTTTCACAAATAAATACTTCTTTGGCACTATGGTGTGGAAATGGACTAATCACAGTTTAGCAAATCAATTATAGAAGCATAAATAAGAGAGCATCTCTTCCCCCTCGCCCTAGTTCCATCTTCAAGTTTGACTTTGATTGGAGTGGGATTGCTGGTAGAGCTGCACAGTTTACAAGCTGTCCCCAAAATCCTGAATGATGTGTCTCTTGCTGAGCCTATGCCCCACAGGATCCACCAAGCAGACATCACACTAATCCAGTATTGAACTATTCAAGCATGTGGGAGTTCGAGCTGTCAAGAACTGTAAGAATCATGTGCAAGAAACTCAGCTTTTTCTCTCTTTTTCTTGCCCATTTCATATATGTAACTACATTTATCAATATGTTATGTGTTCATCTCACCACTCACCTATTTTGATTTCTCGCTTTGAAGAAGCCACTGTAATCAATCTCAACCAATCTAAACAAACCAACGAGTCTCATATGTTCACTTCAGAAAGAGCCTTTATGAAGAAAAGGCTTTTACAATTCAGGCACAGATGAATGCAGGGGAGGCAGCTGAAATGGGACAACTCTCAAAGTGGTCACAGGCTTCCACTGAGCCCTGAACAACAACTAAGCCTCTTTTCCCCCGAACCTGCAAACATGCAGAAAACTGGATAGTTTCACAACCAAGAATTTATGCAAACCATTAACACCCTGATTTCCCACCCTGCCCAAGTTAAGGGACAGGGGAGGATAGGCACCCATCTCATGCAGTGGGACCAGCAGGCTGTGTCTGGCTCTCTCTGGGCTCCAGTGCTTGCAAACAAACCAGCATCATTTGGTTCCAATACATGGCTGGGCACAGCTTTAAGGGAACTGTACAAAATTCTGAGAAACTCCTCAGAAAAGCCTTGACACAGATTTACCCCTGGGTGACACAATGTAATCGACCCAGCACTTCTGAGAAAGGTTTTCAAGAAGGAAGAAAAAAGCCTTAAGCTTTTGGCCATGCTCAGTGCGGAGATGCACTGTTGTGTACTGCCCAAAAAAAGGTTAAGGAAAGTAGATCAAGAAAGCAGACAGTTCCTAGAGTTATGGGAGTCCATGAATGGAAAAATCCCAGCTTGAGCTCTCTGTAGAAAAGTGGGCAATATCTATTTCAGGAAAATGTTTTTATCATTTATTATGTCATAAGCAAAAGAGTAAAATAAACTGTTTATTATCATGTATAAAATGCTTTTGACCAGCCAACTGAAAAACTAATTTCATTTTCTCATTACACTGCCTCAGGCATCCTTTAGCGTCAATTTTTATTACAGACAAAGAAGGGAAATTAAAATGATCAGTTACAGTGGAAGAAAAAATATTTGTTTCAGATTTTTAAAAAGTAAGACTAATAAGCACTGAACCTGCTACTCAGTCTTGGTAATTACCATTATTTTTGCAAGAAATGGAAGGGAAGTCCTTGGGATCTGTATTCTAATGTCCCAGAAGGAACTCTCCTGTGTGGAAGTATTAAGGTTTCCAAGAAAATTTGAAACAGTAAAACCAGGAGTCTCTGCAGAGACTGCTAGGTCTCATTGCACTGGAATAGGAAAGTTAGTTATAGACATTCTCCCTAAAGGAGAATTAGAGGCATTTTCTTGCTTCTAGGTGGAATTTATTGCTCTCCTTTGGGTACGATTAAGGCTCTGCACCAGCACAGTCACATGCCTCCACATCTTTTCTACTTCTAAACTGCACTGGATGGCAGCATCCTTATGGACGTGGCAAACACAACAACCACACAGCCACAAGGGAGGCTGCTCAAAGCCCCTCTTCTGCCCCCACCCCAGCTGGGTCATCTCAGCCCTTTCCCTCCACAAAGGGATCACAGCAGTGCCTGACTGAAAGTGGGACCCATGGGGGTCCCTGAAAGAGACATAGGAGCATAAATAAACATGTAAATAAACATGCAGGTGCCAGTGTCCCAGTAACTCATGTTGTGCTGTGGCTTTTCACTAGGTGTGCAGCCTTTTTGGAGATAAATGTCTAGGAAATTGAGAAGCAGCAAGACTGAAACAGCTGACATTTGTATTTACCATTTTGCAATTTTTGATTTCTTTTAGTTAGTTTGGGGTTTTTTTTCCTTTGAAAGATTCAAATAGTGCTAGTAAGCTCATCACCATGCAGAGCCTGTAGCAAAAGATTTCACCATCTGGAGCCTGCAAGACCTTTCCTGTGCTTCAGCTACTGGGGGCTGGCAGCAGGGAGGACCTGTGCAGTGATGCCCAAAGTGATGTGCTTCTTACAAGGATCTTCTGCCACAAACTCTACCAAAGCAGCATGCTCCAGAAAGACAATAATGCAGCAGGCCACTCTATAAGCAAAGAGAATGTCACATCTTTTTGGGTCATAATTTCATAGGCATTTACAAGCTACTGACAGATGTAGGAATTCAGGCTATTCATTTTCCTGAGACAGCTTTAGGAGCCATCCTATTTCCTTCCCTTCCTTTTTTCCAATTTTCTTTCTTTTTCCAAAATCCTGGACTGCACCATGAATGATCAGTTTCAAATGATGACAGAATGTTACCTTAAATGACTATGAGTGTCTTCAATGGAAAAGACTCCAGGGAAGTATATTTATAAATATATGATGTTGAATTCACCTACATATCAAACAACCATCTAAAGACAGTGGAGCTGGTGCTGGATGGAGGAATGAAGGCAGAAGTGTGTGCTATGAATGTGGCCAGCTCTGTCACTTCCTGGATACAACTACAGGGAGTGGATCCTTACCCATCCACAAAAATTAATTTAGCAACCTCTTAAACTCTGCTAAAATGGTAATTGGTAGGGGTCATCTACTTTCAAAGCATCCTTCAGGACAGGCCTCCCTGGGATCCAGGTGAGAAAAATTGCTCTGGGCAATTCAGGCCTGATCCTCTGTTCTTGGATCATGATGGAATTACTCTGATTTATTCAGTAACTAGGCCAGTTACTACCAGTTCATAATACACTTTGCACAAACTTGTTTGCAATGTCATTCATGGGACAAAAATGTCCTCATGTAGGTCTGAACCATAGACAGATGTTTTTCTCTTTTGTTTCCTGAAGCTTGCATAAATATTTTAGGCCAGGGCTTGAACTATCACCAGTGGAAGCTAACTTACCATCTCCTTTCCAAATGACATGCTGATTTAGGACTGCATGGTACATCAGTTATGTTATGACTAAGCCCACCTAAATTATTCTTTTACTTAACTCTACATATTCTCTGTAGGTGTTTCTGTCAGGCTAACACTGTCACTGTGGCAAGTTCCCTTCACTTTAAAGCTCTTCTGGCTTTTACCAGGCAAAATTAATGTTATTATTAAGCTGTTGAATCCTCATGTAATTCATCTTAAAAACAGGCACCTGCAAACAGTTAGTGCATATAAGAATGAGGAGCAAAGCTTGCTCTTACTGCACTCTGAGGAACCCACCACTAGCTAATGGCACCACAATAGGGTTTGCTTGGGTCTGTAAAGCAATTTAGGCAATCTAGGAAATAAAAGTAATATAAAATTGGATTAAGGGTATAAGAGGTGCTAAAATAGCATTTGCAGAAAGCAAGAAAGACAGTTAAAACAGAATGCACTCACTATACAAAGGTAAATACAGAATTTTGAGAATACCTTCTATTATCCCTGTGAATATTCTCAGGAGGATAAGGAGGCTTTATATCACAGATAATTAAATGCAGGCTCTTTACTATTATATCTGTTGTATTCAAGAGAGCAGTAGGTTATAGGGCAATAGACTGAAATTAGATTTTAGCAGAACATGTGTCCTGACCTTTCTTTAAAGCAGATCTATTTACTTTATAATGCAGTTCATCTTGTAGGAACTGATGTACTCATAGCCAGTGTAAAGGTTAAGACATATGCGACTCTTAAACCTTCTTGCTTCTAACTCTGACATAATTCTTTTTGTTTATATTGTGCAAAGAGATATTTTAAATAGCCAGCATGGAAAATAATCTTTCTTTGTGGCTATGTTAATTTTGGCTATCGCAACATTTACACATCCAGTGGAGCAAATGCATTTCTGAATTGCAAATCTAATGGGCCTGATCTTCCCCGTGTAAATCAGAGCAGCTCTGCTGAAACAAATACTGAAGCTAATGAAATTTCACTGATTTATATCTAGGTACCTAACTTGGAGCTTACATGGATTAAAGCCAGATCTACATGATTGTAAGTGATAAGATCTTGGCCTTGTGTATTTTGATACATTATGGGCCAGATTGTGAACCCCTTATGTCAGTGGCACAACTTGCATGAGAAAGTGCTCACCAATGTGGCTGTGGGCTGCACAATCTGGCTCTGTATTACACAGATGTAAACAAGTTACCAAGAGAAAGTTATTAAGTGGCTTTGATGATCTCATAAATAAACATGTCATGACACTTAAGTAGCTTTAATAGTATCAGAACCACAAGAAATATGAACAGTCCTATATTACAGATGTCCTGTGTTGTGGTCCTTAAACAAAATTGATGAGAGTTGATTCAACTATATCATGCCATGATTCTGGAAATCATTTGATTTGCAGAGAAAAAACAGCATAAAATAGGACAATGTCACACTATACAATGCAAATAGGAGGTTTTTTCCCATTGCTTTTACTCCTCTTACTATTCTTGTCTATTTATCTCCAAAAATCTTTTTCCCTTTGCGTGTGATTTTATTTTTCCTCTTGATCTTATCTGCCTCAATGTAATTGATCTTTCTAGCAAAACCTTCACATTTTGAGCACTACTTTTTTTTTTTTTGCATTAGGCAAAATTCTCTATTAATTCTACTATTAATTTAACATTAAGGCATATAACAGGCTATAAGTGTGTGTGCATGCATATTGCACTGACATTAATACACATATATTAACAAATCCTGATTCTATGTATATCACATTGACAAATTCACAAGAAACATGTTCATAAATTTAAGCAGTGACAGCCTCCAAAGTCATCAGAGGTACACCCCAAAATGCATGGCCACCTGTGGAGCCACTACTATGGCTTAGCAGGAAAAGGCTTTGGGATAGGATGCTCTGCATCCACTCAGGCCCTGTGCAATCACAGTGCCATAACACATCCCTTACTCAGCAGAAGGTGACAGCTTGTTGAATCAGCTCATTTTCTATGTCTGTAGCTGCTAACCACTAAACACTGCATAACACTCCCACCCAAATGTGTGGGTCTCTCTAGTAGCAGCATGAACAATAAATACAAAAGAAATGGAACTAAACAGCATCTTTCTTTCAGGAAAGTAGCATTCAATTTAGGGAAGTTTCCATTGAACCTACTCTCTTTGACCATTTGGGTAATGATCAAAATTTGCAGCATGCAGGGATAAAATACTTGAACCTTGAATTGGTTGGGAGGAGAAAGCAAAGGACAGCAGCTCAGCAACTTCTCAAACATTGCTGCAAGCAAAACAAAAGAAGACTTCTACAAAATAAGCATTTAGAAACAAAAGAGCAACTATGAGATTGGCTTACAGGGCCTCCTGGAGATGCTGTGCACTTCAAACCCATCCAACCCAAAAGCTGTTTGTCCTGGACCAGGAATCAGTCACTTCCCAAGTACTCAGCTCAGAGCACATTCACCAGCCCTGGCACCTCATGGGGCTGGAAATACAGTTCCCAAGGAGCATCCTGTTTGTCTCAACAATTACTCTGAAAAATCTGTTTCCATTTAAGTCAAAGGACATTCCAAACAAAGCTAAAGTAACTGGAACAAACAAAATAGAAAAGCAGAGGTGTGATGTGTTGTGCATCTACACAGCAACACAAAACTTCACCTGAATCTTTTTTAGAAATATAAACAATTATGCCTTAGAGAAATATTTATCTTTTAAAAAAGTTCCTTATCTTAATTTTTGTACTTAATATTGTCATTTCCCTCATTCATAGTATGGAATGCATACGAATTACAGATTCTAGTTTTTTAAACCAAAGTAAAAAGCAATAAGCAGTAAAACTAGGAGGTTTCAAGGGGAGAATGTGGACCAATAGCTCTGTTCTGACATGATATGATAAATATCGATTCACTGGGCTGTTAGGCCTTTCTACTGGATTATCCCAAGTCAGTTTTTATTACTGTGTGCAGAGACACACAGAGCTGTGCCACAGGGCTCCCCACAGTTAGCAAAGAGCAGCAACCCTGTGGAGTCCCAGCCTTGGGAGCACTGGCAGCAGCAGCACTGGAGCCTCCTGCACAACCTGCCCCCTCCCAGCAGAGCTGGGGATTGCCACTGAAGGCTTATGGCAAGACCAGAAAATTCTCCTCCTAGGAAATGCAAGCCCATATAGCACCTGAGATCATGTAATTATCTGGTACTGAGCCATGCAGGCACACAGAGAAAAGAAGGGCCAGGGAAGGGTATTTGGCAGGAGTTGCTCACTGCACATTTTTTTCTAACCGGGGAAGTAAAAGATGATTTTAAAAGATGACCCAGGGTGGGAGTTGCATTACTGCCTGCTCAGCTCAGTGGGTAACTGGGCTCTCAGCAGCAGCTCCAGTTCCTCTGATAGTCCCATCTTTGTCACACTTTCCTCATTTTATGGCTACTCAAGTGAAGAAGTGTGCCTTGCTAATGCCCTTCAAGAAAGAGGAAAACAATTCCAGGTTTCTATGCAAGAACCAGACTTCAGAGAAAGCTCCTAAATATTTTGATGGAGCGGTGCCTTTTACCAGCAACACAACAGGATAAAAGTTTCTGATGGCTAATAAACACAGCAGCAGCCTTGCCACCATCTCCCCTGCTGTAGAAATGGAAATTTGGAGGTTTGAAACTGTTAATGTTTCTCTAGATACCACCAAGCACTGAAGAGAGGGGCTCTAAGAGCAACACACAGGGGTTTCCTGCAGCATCCTCTCTGGGTACCTAGAGACACCAAGGCATGACCTTAAACTCTGCCCCTGCCACAGGCAACAGGAGGCAAAACAGCAGAGAAAGAAACTCCCTCTTTTCCCTCAGAACAAAGCTTTACTGCAAGAGGGATGATCTGTCCTGGAGTGAGAAAACAGCTCTGAGAGGAGCCAGCCTGTGCCACGGTTGCTATATGAGTCCATTGCAGGAGTGAGAAGCAGCAGTAGCAGCACATATGGCACAGGGTGCTCTGTGCTTCCCCACGCTGCTGCTGCACAGGCACCAGGGAGATTTTCCCGGGAGCACCCACGAGCACAGGCTGCCTGGGGTAAGTTCTTGCAGCCCCTGGCACGGGTGACTCTCCTTTCCCTCCTCTCTCCTTTCCTGACATTCCCCTGAAGTTTCTGAACTCACCCATTCTCCTTCCTCAGAGGAAGGCACACAAGGGCTGCATTGTGCACGGGGAGATAAGGGAAATGGTGAATCATGAAAAACAATAATTAATGCTGAAATGCCATATGTGGTGGTGTTTTTAAATACATTGCATAAGATTAGTATTTTCTATAGATATTTTTTTTCCATTAAAAGACTAGGCTTTCTCTTAAAGTTAAAATAAAAAGCAAACTCTGAAAGAGCAGCAAAAACCACAAGCTTTATAATCATTCTCAGTAATGCAATTTTGAGTTCCACAAAAATTTACTTATTCTGGCAAACTCCAAAACTGTGGAGCTATTACCACTGGCATAAGGGATATCTGCACTGATTTTAATGTGAGCAAAATGGCTTCTGCAGTGTTCTAAGAGGAAAAGTAGATATATTGTGGAAGAAGCTTTACATAATAACCTTTTTGTAAAGCTTGGATGGCAAGATGATTCTGTAAGACACTGAAGTCACATGTCATTAATCAGAAATGACAGTCTTTATTCACATATATTTGACTGAAACTGCATAATTTTAGCCTCCAATAGCCCTGAATAAATGACCTTAAGTACAGCACTTTTTCAAATTGACAGTGATTGATGATGGACCAAAAAATTATGAACACTGAAGAAGTAAACACAAAAAATAGACAAACCCCTTAGTATCACACAGATTTCTCGTTTGCACTTTTCCAATTCTTTCACTCATTTTTATCTCAATAACCTTGCTCATCACGCTTTAATCATTTTTATACTGCTGCATTTGTTACACTTTGCCTGCAGTGCCCCCACACTAAACCCTGAGCTCGCTGAAAGATTCATTCAGATAAATGGAATTGATTTCATATTTTTCCATTCATGAAAAGAGTCTTTAAAGTTAGACTCTCTTTATGCAGAATGAAACTAAAGAAACTGATTACTTCTAGGCAGCATATATCTACATCTCCTGACAAAACTACAGAGCACTTATTCACGTGAGCAGCATTCCTTAGACAATGAGAGGTTAACCAGCCTCAGCACAGCTGCTGCAGCAGCCCTTTAGCTTACAACTCCCTTTTACAAACAAAAACCACCTGACTGACCATGGGATAAATAATGTAAACAATGTTCTCTAAGTAATTAAAACCCCACCCTATTGATCCTTTTACAAACCACTTTATGCTCACACTAATTGATGAAGCAGTAAAGAGAAACCAGAACCTAATTAAATTCGTTGTGCATAAACTAGTCCAATCTGTAGCAGCATCCACTGCTGGAATTAATTAGTGACCCCACCTCAGACCCAGCCCTGTGCCTCAGCACCCGCTGATGTTCCCTACATGGAGAGGACACAGGGCTGAGCCTGGAATTAAACACAGTTTTTATACCTTCC
Source organism: Euphonia xanthogaster (assembly GCA_034509185.1). Taxonomy (NCBI): domain Eukaryota; kingdom Metazoa; phylum Chordata; class Aves; order Passeriformes; family Fringillidae; genus Euphonia; species Euphonia xanthogaster. Next base: position 9,646,888 of record JAYDZK010000028.1, read on the forward strand.
CCAGAGGGTCTGCTTGTGTTGGAGCCTGAGTTTATGGCCTGACATCTGCACTGGGGACAGCATGAACAGGAACACCGTGGCAGAGGGGGTTCCCCCACTTGCTGATGGGACTGGTCTGTCTCTCTGTGACCCACCAGGACGGGACCAGCTGGGAGATGGGAGAAGGGCAAGTGCTGCCCTGCACCTATTCCCTCTGCAACCAGCCACTCAGCAGGACATGGTTTCTGATTTCAGATGGGCTTTAGATGGTTTAGTCTACAAAACAGATTTCATAGTATGAGATTACTGGCTGAGCAAGAGGAAAGCCAATGGCTTGCAAAATGTAAAAGCATTTGGATGCATCTTGTAATTCACCTCCTTACAAGAAGCTTTAACATCTAAAGAATAAATTAGAAATAGGTGTGGACCTATATTAATCCCTCAGATCAAGTATTGGCCAAGTAGGAGCGTCACCCAGAAGTCACCATAGCCCTGCTGTCTGTCACTGGGGCTGGTGTTTGGGCTGATCCATCACAGAGGGTTTGGTCTCCCTCACAGTCCTCATGGCTGAGTGTGTGGCAGTGGTTTGTCGTCCTGGCAACTGAAACAGAGCTCTAGATGCTGCTTTTATCTGGTGCTGTACAACAACACAAATCCCTTCTGTCAGGCTTAAATGAAAATTTTTGGGGTTTTGTTCAGTTTTCTGGGGGGTTTTTAAGTAAAAAAATTCTTGGTTTTACTAAGAGCTGGCAGTTGTTGTGAAGGTAAAGATGAACTTTAAAACTTTCAGTTGGTATTAATTCACTGTATTCCAAAGCTTTGAACTGATTCTGGGAGATTAAAATTCTGCAACATTTTATTAAGAGCACACTGATGCACATGCTGCTAGACTGTATAAAATGAAAGGCTTTTATTAGCACTTTTCCCTAGCATGAGAGTGACTTTCATATTGGATTAATACAGCTAATATTGGTGCTGCATTATCACTTTATGAAAATTTGCTAATGAGATCTGAAATTGCTTAATGAAAATATCCCAGCTCTTCCAAACACCTACCCTGCTGACCAACCTGCTGGAAGCTGGACTGCAGGGCCACTGCACAGGTGGGGAGTGAGCACCTGATGCCAGGAGAGGCAAACTTTGATTTTGTCACACACTGCAGCATGTAATGACATTCCACATCAGGATCCCCTGAGTTCCACCATGCCCGCCTCGCTCAGGGCTTCATGCAGAGTGACAGAAGGTGACACAGTGCAATCCAAAGCAGTCAGCTCTGAGGAGCCTCTTGCCTCATTAAAGTGCTCGTGCAGCAAGGCTGGGTGTGCTGTGATCAACATTCCTGATCTGCTGAGTCCTGCCCTCACACCTCTCTCCAAACTGCCACAGGCCACCAGTTTGTGGGGATATGCCCTGCCAACAGATCCTGTATCTCAAAATAAAAATTAAAAAAAAAAAAAAAACCCAAAAAAAACAAAAACCAAACCAAAACAAACAAAACAAACAAAAAAACACAAAAAACCAAAAATCCAACCCAGAACCAAGAGCAGCAAAAGTTGTTCCCTGCTGTTTTCTTGGAACAGTTTCCATTTGGGGGTCTGTTTTCAGTTTTAAGCTTGGCTTGTCCCACTCTGCTATTCCTTGCCTGGAGAAGGCATAACAGTGGCTTGGGCACTTGCAGGAGTAGCTGCACTTCTGCATTTGCAAGAGGGAAGATCTTGGAGACTTTACCAGTGCTCAGGTGTATTTTGGGACTAAAAAGTCATCCCTACAGATATGCAGCCCAGGTCCACAGATTTGCAACAGATCTATTAAAAAGGAGCACTTCTCCCTTCTTACAATAATTACTGAAGGCTATCCGACTCCTCTGGCAAGCAATAAAGCTCTATTTTTTCCCTCTCATTTCCAGCTGTCACAGTTTTCTACCAGGCCACAAAGACAAAGAGAAGGAAAGCTGGAAAAGTCTTGGTCATGATTCTGCACTCCCTGGCACATTTCTCAGCTGTGGAATTATGCAACAGAGGAATCTGTCCTGGGGTGTCTCCTTTTCTCCTGCCATGTGTCACGGCTTGTATCACTGCATCCAATGCCCAGTGAAACAAAAGGAGCCCTCACTGTAGGAGGCACTTGGGCTGCTGGTAGCAGAGTGAAGAGCTCTGTGCAGGCAGCAGTGCTGTGCTCCAGGAAGTGCCAAGTGCCAGTGTTTATCTGGCAGGAATCTGGAGCACCTGATTTTCTCTTTTGGTTTCTGAGTCTTTTATTTTTTTATTGATTGATTTATTGATCTATTACTAGCTTTTCATCCAAGTGAAAAGCTTACAGGAAAGAGCCACTATGCAGTTTAAAAACAGATTAGTGAGCAGATGTTCATCTAATCCAAGAACCCACCAGGAATTTTTGTTTATTATTGGATTACATTTAGGCCACAAGAAAGATAAAGCTGCTACTGGAGTGTGCATGAATAATGCATATCAGGGCCATCCTACTGCAGGTTTTAATGGAGAAACCCCAATTTTAGACACATAACCACAATAATAATAGGCAACCCTAGGTCAAGTAGTTCTACTTTAAACTCAGCTCCTTGTGCCACTCAGATTCTCACCAGCAGAGATTCACCAGCACCCCAGAAACATCTGATGTCTGGCTGAGAGCCATTAGGACTTCTTTCCAAGATTATAGTCCAGACCATCTTAGATTTACTCTTTAGTTTCTTTTCACACCCCCACAGGCTGGAGAACATGTTAGAAAAATATACACCTTGATTTTAGCACTATGCCAGAGGCAAGTGGTTAATTGGTTATGTCATTAAGTAGCCAACCCCCAGCACAAAAGGCATAAACAAAGTTACATGAATCAATGTTAATGAAATACTAAAACAAGGACTCCCAAACAGTCCACATGTATTGATCAGACACAGAAAACCACAGAACCAAGCAGAACCCCAGCCCCCTGAGCCAACTTCCAGCATGGCAATTGAGGGACTCAGAGCTCCTTATTCTCATTTACACAAAGGTTTCTGAGGCATCACTCTGGCAACAGAAAAATACCTCAAAGGGGATATAAATATTCAATCCTTAAGGTACATTTACATTGCTGGAGGGGTGTAAAATGGCCTTAGGGTAGAAGAGAATCAAGATAATAGATTTTAGGGGCAGAGGGGATCCCTGTGATTACTTAGTCTGACCGTAGAGTTTTACTCAATAATTCATTTGAGTTGATGCCTTCTGGTAGCAGGAGTGCATCTCAGTACCACAGGTACTTCCTGCCCAGTGAGCCATGAGGATATTTTGCAATGAATATGCCAAGGCTGCACAGTGCAGTGAAGTGCTCTCGTGGCACCCAGACACCCCATTTGTAAGAGTTGAGTCCCTCTGCTTGGGCTAGAGCCCACCAGGCTGATAATGCCATTTTGGCTGGGGTACAACATCAGAAGGAACATCAGGACAGACATGCAAGGAAAGTTTATGAGAGGAATTCTTTCCTCAATAGTTAAGGCAACTGACTTCCCACGTGTGCAGAAGTCTCTGAAACCAGAGACTGCAGTTATGTAAATCTCACTGTTCTGCTGCTGCTGGTCATGGCCATTGGTGCTGAGAAACACAATGCTGAGACAGCTCCAGCAAAAAGTGGGAAGGTGGGAAGACCAGCAACAAGGTGGATGCAGTAGATCTACTCTGAAATGTAAGAGGATGCAGTCCCTGACACTGGGGCTCATCTCTTCTGTGTAGATAAGTTCACATGCACAGTGCTGGATCAAGCTCTTTATGCTCTAGATGACCTAATTTTTTTAAAAAATGGGTTCAACATGCAGGCTCTTGCTAAAAAAGCAGATACTGCAAGTGAGCTGAACAATCTTGGGTAATGAAATTGTAATAAAAAATTCCTTCATTCATTAACTATGGTAATTGACCAAAAAGCAATAGGACACCTGCTATTTTCATTATAACTGCCCTGATATAATTCAGGGTGCAGTCTCCATGTGGAACAGGTCATTTAAGTTTAACATGTCTTCAAATTATTGTATTAAACAGGCCATAAATATGCTCACTTTTTATTTCCAATCACTGCTTTCAACAGTTTGACCAAAGCTAAATCCCTAGCCCAGGATTTCTAACAAACAGCACCTCATCAGTTTTCTAAAAGTCTTCTCATGTCCTTTTGCCCATTTCTCTAGGGCCTATCCAGCATGAAATGTGGTCTCTCTATGTATTTCAAAGGTCAGTGGGTGTTGCCTCATATTTTGCTTGTTATTTAAATGTGATAATGTATTGCCTGTTATTTTTATTTATTATTTACAGTATGTCAATAGATGGAAATGTCTCCCCTGAAGAGTGCTGTCTGACAAACAGATGCACTGGAGATGCAAAAGAACACTTCTATTTTTCCAGTACAGGGCTTTTTTTTGTTTGTTTTTACATCCTGCAAAAGAAGGATTTATTGTCTAACTGTATGGATGCCAATTCTGCAGCCCAGTCAGACAGGGTTCTCACTGCAGTAATATATTTACCCAAATAACAAGCATTGTGGCAACTGGTTGCAGGGATCCAACCAAGCACATTTCTCAGTTTTAATTTAAGTAGTAATGGAGTATGAATAAATAACAAGAGCAGAAAATAAGATGGATTCATTTAAAGCAATAATTTCAGTGAGTTTTTTACTGTAAACATTTCCCCAGAGTTCCTAAGTCGTATCTTGAGAATTTTAGCTAAGCTGCTTCTTGGCCGAGCTTTGTAAGGGCTCTGCTTATTTTCAATTTCAGCTGTACAACTTGTACAGCACATTGAATGATTTAACCAAGCAGATTTAAAGTTCAGTAGACAGTGTTCTTTGTTAGATTTTAGTCACATACCAAATTCAATAGACTCTGCTGCAGGCGTACGTCAAAATGCCAGGAAGGCATAAGACATTGTTGAGTATGTTGGAGTTTATTGTTTAGAAAAAATTAAACTTGGTCTCTCATTCAATCTTTTTAATTAAATAGTCATACTCTAAACCTCGAGGGACAAAGGAAAAGAGAGAATAAAGGCAGTTGTTCTGTAAAACACAACAGATATTTCTTTATATCTGGACTGAAGAAGTCAGTATATGTCATCTTCCCCAAAAATAAATACAAGTACTTTGGGTAAATGCGTTCCAAGCAATGAATTACCATCACTGCTACTAGCTATTACCTGCATAAGATCATTAACAAGCAAACAGCTTTCCTGCATAAATAGAGCTTTGTTTGTTTCTGCATAAGAGCTTCTATCACATTCTCTGCTGGTGAGTTTTGGAAAACAAGTCTAAGATCTCACAGAAAAACTGAACAGCCATATGTGATAGCTAGCTAGAAACCAAGTCATTTTTCTGTTCCCTGTCTGCAAATTTGTCCTTAAATATGAGCACTGAACAGACTGCATGCTAAATCCCAGGCATGAGCATTAAATTGCTTAAGCCCAGAGAACTGCCAGGATTCTGCCAAGCCTCTCGTTTCAAGGAATCCACTCAAAGGCCATTATTAATAGTCTGACCACAAACCCAACCACTGGATTCATAGTGGGAACACTTGAAAAGTGCTCCCAGTGTGGGCAACCACACCACAGAGAACCAGCAGCCTTTAACTCTGCCGGCCCTGCAATGCTGGAAGGATGTTCCCTCTGCAGGGGTCACGGTGGGAAGCAGGCTGCTGGCCAGCACAGTTATGGCTTTGCTAGGCCATCAAAGCAAGATTTTAATTTCAGACCATCCATGGGGTATGGGCCTTTCCACTCCCTGCCATATTTGCCCAGACAGTAATGCATGCCACCAACCAACATTAAAAATAATGATGGATTTTGCTGCTCTCTGCCTTTGAGTGTATGATCATCAAAACAACAACAGAAACAATAAATCTCTTTTATCCTAGTTAATGCTAAATTGTGTGACAGAAGTGCTTAATTCCTGCAAATGTAATGAGAATGAGAAGTGGTACAAATTCTAAGCCATTGAATTACAATCTTTAAATTGTAATCCTGTTTTCTTCCTTGCAGACTAATGCACAGTAACTTGCAGCAAATCAATCAGTAACTCTTTAGATCTGGCTTCTTAATATTCATATTCTCAATTATCTATTTAACATGGGTGGAGATAGTTCATTATTTCTCCTAGAAAACATTTCCAAATGCAAAATGAAGTTTTACAAGGTTATAATTCAAATATGCCCTATTTTCTTATGCTCCAAACTGCCCAGTGAGTAAAGTCACCTGATTAGTGGTGATCAAACAGCAGCCATGGACTTACAGGCAGGAGCCTCCATCTGCTCCTTCTGAGAGTTCCTAGGCCTGTGTGGCACAGCAGGTCAATGCTGAGTGTAAACATCTTTAATAATATTCAAATAATAAAATAAGGAAATACTTCTAATGTATCTGCAGTTTGAGAAAGAAGGAAAATAATCAGTTACTGCTCAGTATTTGGCAGTTAGGACTTGGAAAAGACTAAGTTAACCCAATATAGTAAATTTTCCCACTTGCCTTCCCACTATTGTGAATTTTGCCTCTAGAATTTGTTCACGAAACTGAGCTTTACCTTCCCTCTTCTGAAGCTTTCCAAAGTCAGAGTAACCTTTGAAGTGGTTTTAAAATTCCATATAAGAACTCCATTTAACATAAGACTTAAAAATAGGGGTTGCAAAGGTTTACCCAGCCTGGTCTCCAGTGTCCAAAATGAGCTGCTCCAGGATGAGGGTCAGCACAAGATGCACATAACATGCTGTTTCCCCAGATTACCTTCCAGTCTCCAACCAATTTTATCAGGGGGCTGCCCAAACCAGAAATGATGTCTGTGTTGAAGAAACCTGAATGGCTTTTCCTTGATGGTTATGACCAGTCCTGTTGCAGCACATATCACAGTTGAGACAGCCATGATATACAAAGCATCAGCACACAAGACCAGAAAGCTTCAACTGATACAGAAATACACCTTACCTCACCAGAAGACTGCAAGTGTCTGCTCCTCTTGTTCTTCAGCCCAGCCTTTTATCCCCTCATGTTGATGCCCTGCACCTGTGTGCCCTCTGCTCCCTTTGGTGGTTGGTCAGCACCCCTGGGCACTCCATGGGTCATTGTGACAATGCTGCTCACCTGCTGCTCACAGCTGGAGCTCATTGGGGATGAGGCTGGGCCAGCGCCATCCCAATTACCACAAACTGTGCACCTACACAGTCCATACTTTGAACCCTCATCAACTTTTAGCATCCTGACAGGAGTCCGACAGTTTGAGTATTCTGCAAGAGGGGATGGGATGGCTGGTACAGGTGCTGTACACAGAAGGAGTGAAGGATTCAACCTTTTGCATGAATGCATCAAAGCAGATATTTAGCTTAGAGTACAGTAGCTATGTGGCAATTTTTTGGTTTTTTGTTTTTTTTTAAGCAGAAGTTAACTTTTTTTATTTAGTTGAACAGGCTTGAAGTAAATTCTGCCAACTTTCATTTTCAAACTACAATAGCCAATAATCACTTACAATCCAGGTGCTGGGGAGGTGTGCAAGAACCTTTTAAAATGTAAAATAACATGATTCTCTGACAAATAGAAAGGAAATCATTTTCAATCTAAAAGCAGTTGGAAAATTCACGATGTGTACTCATTAAAAGTGCCTTCAAGATATCGAGGCAGGCTTTCTCTGTGAACGCCAGATGAATGAGAATGGTAAGCAGCAGCTATGATGTACAACGCTTCAATGAACACAGTTGGTTTTGGTTTATGCTGCTGGCTTGGCTTTTTTTAATCAAATGTGTACTGCTTAAAAGAGTCGTACATGTACTAATAGTAGGAAAGGACTAGGGCAGAAAATCTAATCCCACCTCTCTGTAAAGATGGAAAATATTGATGCTGCATTGTGAGCAAATATTGGGACAGTGGAGGCAGCACTTTTTAAAAAAGATTACTAGCTGCTTAAATGCCTAAGTGTGGAAAGCAAGACACTTCACTCTCTCTGTAAGGAGAAACAATATCAATTCTTTCAGCACCAACTGAAGCCACAAATTTTGCCCAAGCTCAGTACTGCTCACAATCATTCATATAGGGCTGCAAAGGTGAACAGGACTGTCTTGGGCTCTCAGTCAAACAGCCTTCAGCTTGCTGCCACCAGGAAGATAAGCACAGCTCTGAGTTATAATAATTCTTTTACATTATAAAAGTACTGAAACTGTTCTGTCAAGTAGCTCCAAAACCACCACGAGCTTTACAATGGATTTCAAGAGGTGATGGCTAAAATCCCAGTGATCCTAAACAAAAATTATGGGATGGAAATTCTACATATGATACTGTAAGGGTTTAATTACTTTTTATTCAAGTGCCATTAAATTCACAAAAGGATGATCTATCTACTTTGTTGCAAGGACTCAGTTTCTTACAGCCCCTGACCAGCAATCTTAGTCACAGCAGTATTTGTCTTGAGCTGCAGGTGATCAGCCTCTCACCCTCTGCTTTTCCACACAGGAAACCCAGGAGGATGGGTTTAAAGAAACAGGTGCAGTTATCAACATTTAAACACCCAAGATGTTAATTAATCACCAAGAATGATAGTGACCTGGTTTAGCTTTTCATGAAGCCTCCTATTTAGTCTGCTACTTCAGTTTTAACAAAAATCTGTGTAATAACTTTTCTTCTTATGCCATTTTTATAGAGTGAAATCCTTAAAAGAACCAAAACACAAAACAAAATTAAAGCATCAAACCTTTGGGAAGCCTCGTTATTTCTATTTTCAAGGTCTGGAGAAAGAAGAGATGGATTATGAGCAGTTACAGGCTCTTCTGCTGTTCCTAAATCTTAATTGTGTTTTATACTCTGCAACATACCTCATAAGGAGCTTAACTTTAAGCATGAGCTTAAGAGCCACTGAATCCAAGGAGAAGAAGGCAAAGTGTAAGAATGCTGGTAACCAGAAATGGTCTCTTGGCAGGCCACAGGTATCACGAGCTTATCTCCAGGCTGACAGAGGCCACTGACACCTGTGGGAGATTTAGAATGGTTTGATTTACCTGGACTTTTACTGGTGTTTATTTTTCTGTTGTTTAATTTTTCTGTAATTAAAATGCATGAAATTTAGGCAGATTTTTACATCTGAGCATGTGCTGAATCAGTACAGTCCAACAGTCAGTGGGCCTGGAGATGTATTTTTGCAGTGCACAGTGAGGGCTGGAATACAATCAGGTCAGCCCACAGGGACTTGTGTCCACAGCCAATCCCAATCCCAGCGTCCATCCCAAGATCAGCCAGGTGAATGTCTCTGTGCTGATGCTGCACTTCTCACCCAGAAAACCACCCCAGCTGGGAGGATGGCAGGAGCTCCTGGAACTGCTCTCTTCTGGTGGGCACTTCCAATCCATTGCACCAGGCCCACCTTTCTCCTCAGTGCTTTGATTCCAGCCATTTTTCAGTGATGTCAGAGACAGATCCGTGCCATGTTACAACACCTACCATCCCAAGAGCAGTAGGGATTTTGTAACTCTCTCCTTGACCCCAAGATGCTGCAATTTAAACAGCCTTTTGTCAGAAACAAAAAAACATTAAACAGTCAGACATCACAGGCTGGAAATCACCTCTCCTGCCCTTTCCTTCCCCCCAGGCTTTTAATCTTACATGGGATTTTTTGCATGTGCATTAAAATAACTCTTTCCCTAAATTAGTATTGGCTGTAGCTCTGGATCTTCCAGTGAAGGTGTTTGAAGGCAAAAGAATCACAGCATCATAGAATGGTAGGGGTTGGAAGGGACCTTAAAGATCATCCCATCTAGGTCCAGCCTCACTGCCACAGGCAGGGACACCTTCCACAAAGACCACACTGGTCAGAGCCACATCCAGCCTGGCCTTGAAACTCCCAGGGATGGGGGACCCATAATTCTGATTTCCTCATGCCTGGTGCAGCCAGCAAAGGGCCCTTGATCCTCAGCAGGGCCTGCACGAGCCCACGGAGCCCCATATCACAGGGATGGTTCCCTCCTGTCCCAGGGATTTTCTGTGAGGATCCTGAAAGTCACTTTTCCATTTGCGTTGCTGGGCTGGGACTGGCTGGCTGTTGAGAACCAGCAGCAGAGACTGATGACATGGCCTCGAGTCTGCATAGCAATGACAGTCCTGAACCAGTGGCAACAAGCAGAAAGCAACATTTGCCCTCAAGAACAAGGCTAGGACAGTGCCTGTGTGTGCACTGCGCCCTGCAGGGACTCTGCAAACCTGTCATGTTATTCCCAGTTGCCTGTTATGAGCAACAAATACAATTCTGGAGGAATTTTTTGCTACACATGAAAGCTCATACAGTTTGTAATTTTGAGAGTGTTGTCTTTGGGGTTTTTGTGGTTTTGTGTTTTGTTTTTGTGGGGGTTTTGTTTTTATTTTTTGGAGGTGTTTTTTGTTTTGTTGTTTTGTTTTGTTCTGGTTTTTGTCTGATACTATCAACCAGAATGCTATTTTATTTCTTCACTGTAAGCTTTTTGACTTATTCAACTTTAATTTTCCTGTGCTGTCTGTGAAATGCTTCTTGTTGGCTGAACCACATTATGCTAATACAGAGTGCTCATGTACCCTTGCATTTCCTTGGCTCCCAGATACTGACTGGAGATCTGTGTAATTAAAATCATGCTTCCCCACATGAATGCCTATTTGGAGACTGTTCTGGGCAGGGCAGCAACTGCTTCTTGTTAGGGTTTCTTAAGGGTGCAAATTTTCCCAGAATACATAGTATATGTAGTTTGTCTCAATTTATATACATGACCAATTCTCTTGTCATCTCCTTTTCTTTTATTCTGTTTCATGCCTTCAGCAGCAGAGGGCAGGGCTTGGGCAGTGCTCACCTCCCACCTGGAAGCACCTGAAATCACCTGACTTGGGAGCCAGGCTCCCACAAGGATTGTGTAACTTTCCAAAGAGGTGACCTTCCTCCACTGCTCAGGTTTCTGGTTCTCAGTCCATCTGTTTGTTTGGTTTTCTTGTGCTCTTGGCTCCATTGGAATGGCCCTGGAGAACTGAGTTAGTACCCAAGATAAGAAAGATAAGGCCGACAGTCTTACCTATGTGGATGGAAAGGATTTGAAATCACCTTTACCACGTCTGTATGTTAACCAAAACTCCTTTCCAGTTAGGAACACTACAAGCATTTTGCATTTTTTACAAACAAGGTACCTCACACTGGCAATAGCTTTTACAAGTATAATTGCACTGTAGTTCTATAAAATACAATGTAATGCAAAACTTACACTTTCCAATTACCCAATAGTAATTGTGAATAATTTCAGAAAATCTATGGCCTCTTATATGGCTATTTCTAACCCTGAGCTTGTGCACACTATATAAACACCATCTGTAGAGAATGTAAGACAACTTCTGTTGGAGCACAGATATACAAAAGTGTATCATCAACTTTTCAGAGAGTGTCCAGTTAAACAACTATTGTCTGTACCTTCTAAACAACATCGATTCAGCAACTTACCTTTTGGACTCACACTCCTGCTTTATTGCATCCAAGCTTACAGACCTTCTGTTCTTTCTCTTTACTGCCAGAACATTTATGGCCCAAATCCCTACAGCACCTCCATCCCATCCTGCCTGGGCACGTGCACCTCACATCCTGCCCCAGCCCCTCCATGTGCAGCCTGATTATGCACCAGCAGTTGACACAGGGCAGTAGTTTCCAAATTCTTGCTGTGAAAAGCTTTTGAGGTGTTTCAGTAGAAGGCTGCTGGTTGTGAATACGAAAGCAGGGGCTTTCCCCTGTGCAGGGGCCCCTTCTTAAGTATAAAGTACAAACAATGAAAATGAAAAGCAATAAAAAAGAAAGATCTGGGCTTTGAATGCTTCTTAGGGTCAAGCACTAAACCCTCTTTTGACAGCTACACAACCCACACTTGTTCTCCTCAAGAGAATTTGACCTCAAGTAAGGAATTGAACAAAGTGCATATTTTGTCTACAGTGGACAAATACGTTGTTCTAAAGCAACAAACTGCAGATAAAATATACAGATAACGATAGGGGAAAAAACCCACACTCCCTAAAATGAAACCCCACTATAATTTATGCACATTTTTAAAAAATAACAAAGTGGTTTTCATTTCACTGACTTGTATTGTATGGCAGAAGCTTATTAAAGCATTATATTTCTCCTCTGTTATTGATTAACCAAAGTCAAATAACATTATCATTTTGCTTAATGCATTTAAAGCACAAATATTTTCCCAGATGCTCTGCACAGGCACTTTGCAGATTTCAGTGGAAGTTGTTTACATGCTGAAACACTGAGCCTGGATAGAAACACTTTGCTGTGATAGCAACACACACCCAACAGTTTTCATTTTCTCAATTCAGAAAGAAAATTGCTGTTCCTCCCTCTCCTTCAAATTCTCTTTCTCCAAGAAATATTCCTACGTCATTGGAAGATTACAAGCATGCTCATAATGGCTTCATTTCTCTGCCCATTTGCAGCTAAGCCCTGGTCCAAAGTATCCTGAAATCATTGGGATTATTTTTACAGGCTTCCTGGGCTCTAATTTAGCCCTGAGTGCAGCACAAAGCTCGTGTTAATTTCCGTAGTGCGGAGCTCAGTGGTGCTGCTGCGAACGGGCCCCCTGGCACTGGGAGATCTCTGCCCCAGCAGAGGCTGCAGCTGCACAGCCCATGGCCACGGGGACCAGGGGATGCAGTGAACCATGGGGGGCTGCTCTGATCCCTTTGAAATTATCAGTTATACCTTGCTTTGACATCTAACACCAAAGTGACATGAAATGAGATGAGCATGGAGCCCGTGCTGCACCCACGTCCTGCTGTGCCTGGTGGCACTGGGACCAGCACCCATTCCCAGTGGGAGCTGCCTCTTGTGCAGCTGCATGGGCAGGGATGCAGAATTGTGCATCAAGTTTTTTTGTGTGTTTTTTTTTAATTTTTTTTTTTTTTTTTTTTTTTTGCTTATCAGCAGCTTTGAAAATGGAAAAAGAAATAATTAGAACAAACTCCACCTTCAGTTTCAAGCCAAGTGCAGCTACAGGAAACATCAACAAATGTCTGTGAAAGTATCATGATTTTTGTTCAAGGATGTTTAATTTGTCCAAGCCTGCTAGCAAGTTCTGGTCATTTCCTGAAGTGAAGGATAACTTCATTTGCCTTGGGTTACAGTAAGAAAGGAAGAAAAAAAGACATTGCCCAGCTTTTACAGAAACACAAGAATCTAAACTGACACTCAGAATTACATGTATTTCACCATGGGCTCAAGATTTGCTGTAAAATACTTGTCTGCTGTAATTGACCAAATGTCTTATAGATTTATCTGCCACCATTCTAAAAGGGAGAAAGTCTGTTTACACAAGGATGATAATTATCACTAGGTTCATCTATATTCTGTCAATGCCAAGGCATGCTAAGCAGTAACCAAATCCTTTGACAGTCCATGCAGCAAAGCACCTAACATGTTAACCCCAAAATCCCCAAATGCAGGCCTAGATTTATGTATATTTTAGACATTTGCCACATACAATTAAGTGCACCCATCTGGACATCTCTTTAGTAAAACAAATATGTATTGTGTATGTGCACAATCTATTAATCTCCTTGTGACCCACAGGAACAGGAGGAACATGAAGGGGGGCTGAAAGAGGAGAAGTTCTTCAGGACAAGCTTTCCACAGGTGGTGAGCAGACAGGAGCAGGGCGCAAGATTTTACTTATTTTATATATATATATATGTAAACATGCACATCAGGGCAGCAGTGGTAACCCCCTGATCAACAGTCCATACAGCAGAATTTTCCAAAGTGAGTTCTGATTACCAGACACTGAATATTCTTCATTTCCAAAATTAGGAAGAGGAAAGTAAGAAATGGTACAGCTACTTTACTATTTTTTAAAATTTAATGATCAATTCTTATGATTCCTAGAATATCAAAACCAATTCCAAGATTAAGTACCTTTAACTACCAACAAGAAAATTGTGACACAAGGGGTTTATTATGTATGTAGTTAACTTACTGTTTATTATGTTATTTATTAATGCAGTGTATATGTTTGTTATCAGTACAGTATGGGCTGTAGCACTAAAACAAACCAGCCTGCAGTAAATACATCCTTTAGGTTTCACAAATGCTCCCAGCAGGTACCCTGGCACTTTGTTTGCCTGCATTTACTTCTCTGTTTTGTAAGCACAAATATTTGGTTAAGGCACCTGCTCAGCCAAGAGCTGTGACTGCTGATCCAGGTAGAAGTTTTCAGACCTGTGTACAGTAGAATCCCTTCTAAATGACTGCAGATTCAATTCATCATCAGGTGGGTAATTCTTTACACATTTATGATGATTCAGTCATTGAACCAGCACTAAGGTTAGAATACCTGTACATGAAAATGAGACCCATGACTTGTTTTAAATAGAATTTAATAAAAGAAAATGCAGAAAATGTAAGATTACTTTTAGGTTCTGATTATTATTATAAATACTTGGATCTGTTTGGAAAACAAATACAATGTTTTGCAATTAGACTCCTGACCTAGAAAAGCACTTGAGCAACTGTGTAAGAGACCATATGAGTAGTCACTTCAATGAAATTACTACCTTTATACATGAATTTTCAGCTCATTTTAAATTATTTTCTGGATCAAAGCCTCTCTTTTACAATTAGAGCAGCAGAGTTACAATGATGTAGCAACTCCAGTTTGGAGAAAAATAACAGACCAAAGATAACTGCATCATGAAAATATTCCTGGAGAGGAAGGAGAACAAACGATACCTGGAAGAAGTGTCCATATAACTGCAAGACAAATATAATTTTCTGTTCAACTTTTTTTTTACCTAGGAGATTAAAATAAATTTAATTTCAAACCTTCTAAGAAAACTCTCCATTGCTTTGGCTTGTTTAGGGCCTGAAGATGTTGATGCTCCAAGAACTTGGACAAAACCCACTATTTAAAATACCACTTCTGGTTTTTAACTGAGGTAAACAGAATGCATTGTAAATCTCCAGTGTAGGCTATTGAAGTGTCACAGCAGCTCGTTCAAAACAATACATTCACTTCTCAAAGATTTTCGTATTATAATCGAAAATTCTCTCCCTCTGATGCACCTGAGAAGCATTAACTTCTTGGTGACTTTAAGAACCAAATCCTTTAATACAAACCTAGCTTTTCCCACAGGCACTTGAAAATATTTAGCATTTTTTCAGTTGGATGCAATTTTCATAATAAAGTAGCTCACTTGGCTACCTGACACCACAGACAAAGACGCCGAGTGAGCAGCTCCTGCCAGCGCAGTGCATGATCGCAGCCCTCAGTCACATATTAAGTAGGCTTTGAGACATCCAATTGCTGTAACAATGCAAGAAATTTATGTATTATATATTATTGTTATATATTTTTTCATTACTCATAACATATGTATTTTCTTCTGTAAGGTCCGGGCACAAGTCTTTCACACCCCGTGTCTTTCAGTCAGCCTTAACAGAGCATACAATAGTTGCTATATTTATGTAACATTTAAATTCCACCTCTCTGACCAGTTTTAGATTACCAAAGCAGCCCTTTGGTATTATTCTGAATGGCACTGGCCCATCCTATGGATGCTGCTCCATACATTTATTCAAATTTCACTGGCAATCCTCACAGAAATGTGTGGGAATGACAAATATTTTTTTCTGTGACAAAATACTCAGCCCCTGTATATCAAATCAGAAATGTTCATAGTTAACTGATTTCTGGCAGTTTCAAGGGTACAATTGTAAAACTACAGTATATTTTGTCAAATCAAACCCTAGAATGATCCTGGTTTACTTCCATCCACTTAGCCTATTAATGCAGGCTAATACTGCATGTTCTTGTGGCAGCAAACCCTAAAGTGTACCAGGAGACTCCAGTGATAGATTACATGTACATGCTGTGTCATATCCAATTAACTCAAATTGACTGTGTACTGCATTATGCTGTTAGTGCATGGAAGATCAATAAATATGGAGAAAATCCAACGAGGCGCTCTCCATTCCCATCCAATTCTAGTAGGTCTGAGACAGATCATGCTCCTATGATGTGTGTGCTGCTGCTGAAGAGGGCAGGTGGTGCATAGACACCATTCAAACTTGGCCTATTCAATCTAAACTCCTCTAACTCGCCATTCATGCATAGCAAAACACCATCTGGTCCTATTTTGCCTCCAGCAATCACAGCTGACCAAAAACGATAATAACAGCTGTTGCAAAACAAAAGCCAAACAAAGGGGGGAGGGAAAGGTTAGAATGCAGTCCAGTGCTGCAAAATACTCCATGAAGTGAGAAATGAAAAAGGAGCCATTCAAATAGGAATCCCCATTGAAAAGAGTCAGTGCAAGGCTTGTGGTTAAACTTGAGATATTTAATCCATCTGTCCTGCAAACCACAATGGTCAGGTGATAATATAAAATTGAGATTATGTTGCACAGAGGTATTTAAAGGCTTTGTTCTCCAAGTTAGAAACTAATGACCCTGTGTCAGCTAAAAATTAAACCTCCTTATGTTCTTTCATCATGTGTCAACCTGGGTTAATGTGAAAGTAGAATGTGGTTAACCGAGGTGATAAAGCATCTGAAACCTTGGGAAAAGAAGGGAGCAGTTAAGTGCTTGTAAATGCTACGAAGGAAAACATTCTTAAAAACCATGCACGACACTGAAACCATACAGATTATTGCATTTTTCTTGTATAAATTGCATATCAAGCGATTTAAACTAACAGTTTTATTTATGACCTATGATAGCACAGTTATTCACTTAGATTTAGGGAACATGAACACAAACTTGCACAGTTTGAAACACAAGATGTTCTGCAATATGCTATTGTGGGTAATGCAAAATATAATTTTGTGGCAAGCAGGGAGATGCTCCAGTTTTTCAAGATTCAAATTTTGATATTTAAAATGTACAGTCCTGCTTGATGATTAATTTTCTTTCTTTTTTTTTTTTTTTTAGCTGCAGTAATTAAAACTATTTTTCCTGGAATTGAACATCAGTAGTTCAGCAGCTCTTAATCAAATGTGATAAAACCCAGGATTTATGAAACCATTTAATGAGTGTAATAACACCTGCTTCTCGCTGCAAATAGTTGAAAACAGACTTCAGTTGTAATTAACTCTTATCACTTGTGACATTTTTCCAATGATACTTCATAGGTCTTCAAAATGACAATTATGGAACTAATACACAATTACTGTCACATGCAGTTTAGCAATTATTTCTGAAGACATTTGTCGAAAGGTTTCAAAAGTGACTATAAAATGGTTTCCTTTGTTACGTAACATTGGTTAAAACTAACACACACGAAATCTCTCCCAACCAGCCTCTGTTGTGCCATTCCTAATGCAGACAGGCTTCCTTGCACTTGGAATAAACACCCTTCCATCCCAGGCATTATTAGATATCATGCTAAGGCTATTAGGAGCATGGGTAGCTGTCAACTAACACCTATTATGAAATGCTTCAATTTATATATGATTTTTTCTCCTCCAAGAAATCTATAAATTTATAATTAGAATCTCTTGCTGTTCAATATTTGTACATAATAAGCAGAGTACCTGAAGATGATGAAATATTGAAAGATGAATTCATTATGAAGAAAATCACATGGTGTAGTACCTCTTCCCTCAAGTCTGGCTGCAACTTTTTGGGGATCTCTACTCCATTATTTTTGGGTTGTGCTCTGAGCATGGTAGCCATGCCTCAAACAGGATTAGGATTCTGCTCAGGCTTGACACTTGCTGTTTTTAATTTTCATTTTATCATAAGCAGTTTAAGATTGTTGCCAGTGGTAATTTGCAATTTTTATCAAGACCTCTTCATTATAGCTTCTGACAGGACAGATGCTGTAATTAATCATGCCAGACAACTGGGGATAGTGGTCAGACTGCACTCACAGCACAGATACTGCAGGAGAAGAAGGGAAACAAGAAAACAGAGGCTCTCTCCTTTCTGTTCAGAGCAAAAATATAGGAACAGCACTAATAACCTGACAACACACTGGATGCTGTTTCCAAAGCCTTCACATGAAAGACCTGCCCCATCCATCCTCCCCACTCCATCACATTCTACCTTAACGAGAAAATAAAAGCCAGACAGCTCAGGAGCAGCCCAAGTCAAGAGCTGGAGGCTTTCACAGGGAAGCCCACAGCAGCAGCTGCGTTTACATCGGGAACTCTCGGATACAAAGAAGCAATTTGTGCTGATTTCCATCCCTGAACATTACAGCTGAGAGACAGGTTCACTTCCCTGTTCCTGCAGATCATCAGCACAGGGCACCATGACTGTTGTGTGACCCCAGCACTTGCTTTCTCTCTCTGTAGTCACAGACACCTCAGAGAAGTTGCCCACAGCTCTGCTGCAGAGCATCTTGGAGGGTACAAGAGCCAAGTGCTTGGTCTGTTCCCATTGGTACCTGTTCACCCAGAATGCCTGATGAAAATCCAAAGGAGTTTAAAAATGTCCAAGAAAGCATTTCCAGAAGGAAACATTTCTGGTTTCTCCATCAAAGACTTACAGCTCATCAGTTTTACTGAAATGTGTTTATTCTATAGCAAGATAAAAGCATTTATTTTAGATAAGCAAAATACAAACAACTTAATTGCTGCTATCATAACTCATAAAAAAGTATAAAACAGCATAAAAACACAATAAGCAATGTAGCAATTAATAATTCATGTTACCAGTGTTTACATTAAAGCCTCATTTATGAAAACTTTACAACACATGATATGAAAACTTACAACTTTTAAAGAAAATATTTACATTGATTATTCAGTTGTGGAGTTTCATTTAAATATTCTACTGGTTTTACAGCGTATTAATAACTTGCATTTCTCATCTTAGCTTTCTGTAATAACAGTTTTATTTAAGTGCATTTCCCTTTTAAAAATACAGTGTATTAAATCTGAAACTCATCACTTCGACACAGAATATAATATTCACATTTGTTCTGTAATTGGAATTAACGTAAGAGGGTAAATGTCAATATATATTTTCTTACGAACTATGGCAGGTTTATTTGGAGAAATGAAGTGAAAAGTTGGGTCAAACATTTACGTCCAGTTACTTGCATTTGTTTTTCTGAAGACATTTAGGAGAGAAAAAGAAAAAAAAAATAAGAGCTTTGGCAAAAATCTGTGATTTACTCTATTTTTTCATGACAAAAAATGCCATCAACTCATGTCATACAAGTATGATTGTATGAAATCCAATCATAATTTTACAGGTAGTTCCAACTGTGCTTTAAGGGCTTCATGAGTTCATACTGCCTTGAAGTGCATTACTCACTTTTAGAGAAAGACGGGCTATAGCATATAACTCTGAAAGGCCATTTTGCAGTCATAAGGTCCAGGTATTTTTTAGGCCAGTTGATTCACATATTGTAGGTAAAGCTTAAATAAATTAAAAAGGCATCACATGAAAAAGAGAACAGCATTTTTTCTTTTAAACAAAATGATTTATAGTCAGCTAAAAGATGATACACAGCTACATTGTAGTTCTTTATTGCCTATCTAATAGACACTTTAGAGGATCATTTGATCTGTTATGCATCCCTGCATAACTACCATCAACAATTTACAGTTTTCAGCCAAATATGGTTCACCCCTACCCCTCCATCAACGCAAAGCCATGTTGCAAGATCGTTTATCTTCAGAAAATACTGACCTGTGATAATACTTGAGTCTGTGTCTGAGATTGTATTTGTGACTGGTGCTGCTGAGGTGCTGGCTGAGGGCTCCCAATGGCAGGGATGGGAGATGTGATCTGCGGGGCTCCCGGGGAATGCTGCTGAGGAGAAGGCTGGGACTGGTGCTGCATGTGCTGCATTTGCTGCTGCTGCATTTGCTGAAGCTGTATGTGCTGCAGTTGCTGTTGCATCTGCTGTTGATTAATCTGCTGCTGGAGATGCTGCTGCTGCTGCTGCTGCTGCAAATGTTGCTGCATGTGGTGCTGAAAATGCTGCTGCTGCATTTGCTGTTGTATTTGCTGATGCATTTGATGCTGATGCAGTTGCTGCTGTTGCATCTGCTGCATCTGTTGCTGCTGGAGCTGCTGCATCTGGTGCTGCTGGCTTTGCATGGAGGGGCTGAGTTGAGACGAGGACGGCGTTGCCACCATGTTTGAGCCCATGGAGCTTATCAATGGAGCTGCAATGTTTGTTGGCATGTTTGGGGCAATGGTAACAGAAGCTACAATCTGATTCATTGGCAGTCTCATGGTCAAGGGCTTTGGAGCAATGGCTCTGGAAAGGGGCTGTTGAAGAGTTTGGGGAGATGCCGACACCGTCGCGTGTTGAGAAAGAGAACTATTCAGAATGAGGGAGGAAGACAAATTTGTGGATGCCAGTGTTTGCTGAACAGAACGAATTGTCTGGGCCTCAGCAGATTCTGCAGCAGCCTGTGTTTGGAAGAGAAATTAATTGTCTTTTCAACAGAAAAAACATTGTTACTGTTTACATGGTAATAAAAGTAACAGCTACTCAGAGACCTTTGCCATCTTTTGTTTTCTATCAGAAAAGATCAATCTGCAGTCTGAAAACAATCACTGATCAGCAGTACATTGCATCACCTCTTTATCTGCCTCCCTATATGGTACCTCCTGGTCTTTCTTGGACAAAAAGTAACTTGTGCCCTTGATCAACAGCAGAAAGTCACAGATGTCACATACATTTTGTCACTGAAAGAGCTAGAACAGGCCCAATCTATTTAAATGTTTTTAAAAAAGCCCTGCTCTTGGGGCATCAGCAGCATACACACTCCCCACCTCACGAGTTACCAACCAATGAGCAATTAACTGACACTCTTTAGACATTTACCTGAGAATGTAATAAATTGTGCTGCACAAGTCTCTCTCCCATCCCTACCATGAGCAACCATCTCATGTGAAAAAGCTATAGCAAGGATGTCTTAATTTAGAGGAGATGAGATACAAAGACTGAGTGTCATTTCCACCTGTAATCTGCCCAGAAGTTACTTGGTAGTCCTGGTCCCATGGATTTGGGGAAAAAAAATATGATTTCTGATCATTATGAAAAGGGAACTTAAGATTCACAAAATAATATCTCAAAGGTATTTAGAATCCTGTTTATCTTGAACTTAGCATTGTGATACAAAAGGCTTTTAGAATATTACCTAAGTCCCAGAGGCAACAGAAAAACACAGCTACTTATCATAAGAAGAAGAAATCTTTCAGCTTTCAAAAACATACGTATCATTTCTGATGTTGTATTTTTAATCAATAATTGAAATACACAGCAAATTTCCATATGATTTACTAATGTTCTGCAGTTGTACATTCATGTAAATATTCTCAGGAGTTAAGACATCGTCACCCAATGTTTTACCCATATTTTAGATGTCTATAAGCACATTTCCATTTATGATATTCAGATGCAACAGAACCACAACCTGCAAAGTGCTGCTGTCTAGAAAGGTAAATTCTCAAGTAAGACAGCAGAGCTTTGTTTTCTTCACAGGTTTTATTTTAACTCAGGATCCACTAAAATACTCCTTGTGGCTCACTGCTAGTTAGTCCATTTCTTAGTACTCTCCAAATTCAGAGCCACCACACATTTCTTTCCCCTCACCTGCAAAAATACTTAAGCTTTGTCACACAACAACTGCTCTCCAATGCCACGCAAAGCAAGCCTGTCCTTTGAGAAGCAGCACTTGAGGAAAAACAAACCTCTGCAAACAGCTTGCAAATATTAATGTCAAAAGGTCAGTGTATTTTTCATGAGTGAATTTTGAATTTGTGGTGAAGTGCATTACTTTGCCTCCACACCTCAAGAAAGATGCACAGTTACAAAGATGGTTTCTGGTAATCATTAGTATGCCAGCAGAGAGATGAAATTACTTTCGCAGAGACTAAGCAGGGTTCAAGCAGCAGCACAACATCTTGTAGAGCTGTAGTACAGAAATGCCATGATTCTACTTCTGTTGTGCTTAACATCCCCCCCTTGTCCCAATATTTCAATATCACTGGAAAAAGCTCACTTGCACTATAACAAAGGCAATATTAGGCTTACCTTAGAAACAAGGCTTGCTCTGTAGGCAGCAAGTGCCTTTAGGTATTCTTTTTTGGCAGCTTCAGTTTTTCTTTTATATACCTATTAAAAGAGACCACAATTTCACCAACTTCAACTACTAAGATTTTTTTTTTGCCAAAATGCTCTCAAAATCACTTGCACAGAAACAAAAAACATAAACCAAAACCCCTGAAAACACTCTACTGTTAGATGTGCTTTTTCTTCCTTGAAAGTCCTAAATATTCTTGCAGGTTTTCAGGGCTACTTGCTGGACTTGCAGTACAATTTATGCTGATTATTAGGAATAACAAAAGGCTGCTATTGGACATCAGTCTGAGCAGCAAACTGATTGACAAGACTACCTATGCACTCTTTCCTTCCCCAGAAAACAGTGTTTCTTTGACTCCAAGTAGAACGATTATTAGAAAATTGGGTATTACAAATGCCAAAATGTATCAGCAGTAGGCTAGAATAGCAGAATACACCTGTGCATTTTTTTTTTTTCCAAAAAAAATATTTGAACTACATATAAAAAAATCTGTACACCTTTAAAAAAGGTGGATCAAAGAGTTTGGACTTGCCCCAAAGCCAGCATGAGAGAATTCCATTGAATTAAACAAGAACTGTTAGGCAAAAATTACTAAATCTGTATTTTTAATCATGGTTAAATTTAAAGTTCACCTTTAGATCATGTTCATTATCACCTGTTAGATCAGACTAAAAGTTTCTAAATGAATTTCAGAAAAAAATACCATTCATCTCTTGCCAAAAGTTGTCCTATCTGGGAATCTGTCCTCCCATACAAGCTTCTATTTACTGTTACTGGGAACAAAGAAAGGGTATTTTTAACCCACTTTAATCCATGTGCAGCAGTTCCATGTGTATAGGAAGAAGAATAACCCTCAAGGAAGTACAAAACTCATCACTCTGTACCCAGTTGGAGCTGGAGATAGCATTTCCCACACAACATTGTAATGAGACTCAGAGGATTGGCTTCAAAGGTTAGAAATCAACACGCTTTGTAACAAATTCATAAGGCAGATCAAAGGAAATGGTAAATATGCTGTACCTTCCTCTTTTCTAACTTATTAATAGGAAACAAGGGCTTTGAAATAGGAATCATGGAAAGATGGTTTTAAGAGGACTCTAGGACACTATAACCTGAGCTCTTTTACAAACTGCCCTTTAAAATTTAAAGACAAATACAGTCATTTCACACTACCTGTTGGCTCTTACAAAAAGGTAATTTTTAGATGCCAGGTCTTCAGCAAGTTCAAAACTCAGTTTAGCTCTACAGAGGTAGATTTCTACATCAGAAAGTAGCGTGGTCCACTCAGAGAAGAGGTAGGAGGATTTTTTAACAAGGATTACAATATTCTTGTGAGACAGCCCTGCATCAATTTACCTGTTTTTGTTCTTCTCCTAAACTGTCCCACATAGATGCCACTATTTTTGAAACATCTCCAAATGTAGCATTTGGGTTCTGTCCTTTAATTGCAGCTTGTGTGTCCCTGAAGAAAAGGGCATATGCTGACACTGGCTTTTGTGGCTCATTGGGGTCTTTCTTTTTCTTCTTCTTTGGGGTCTTGGGCTTCTTGCCAGAATCTGGGGCAGCTCTTTTTTCTCCAGTAGCCTAAGAAACAGTAAGAACAAGAACAGTCACTAAATGCATTAAATAAGTCAGATAAATTGCAAAACAATTATTTACAGTCAGTGGTAATATTATATGGATAAAGCTGTTACGTAGGCAACACTTGGGAGAGTCCTGTTGTGCAGGCCCTTCTCTCTAGCAAAGAGTACTTAGTGCCAGCATAATCCCATTGGAATCTCCTGGAACTAAATGCATGAGTAGTTGCTACTCATTCTAAGCATGGCTCTGAGAGTCACATCTTACAAGTTTGACCTAAAAAAGGACACCCCAATGCTAATTTGTATTTAAAAATATTAAGAGTTAGTTCATAGAATATTTTGAAGAGGCCATCTGTGTTTTTCCTTTAAGATCCAATCTCAGCAATTGAGACTCAAAAGGCAAAAGCTTGGAGGCATTCCCCAGTTCCCAGGCTTAGACTGGCAACTTAGACATGGGCCAGGGGTTAAAAATCCCACCCTTCAGGCAAAAAGCAGCAGCAGCAACTGGGCAGTGTGTGCCCACCTGCAGGAGCACTGGCTGTGCTCCCCCAGGCCCCCAGGGCAGGGCAGGTGCCCGTGGGAGAGCACTGGGAGCTCTGTGCTCTTGCCAGGCACCGACAGCCCCTCTCTTCCCTCTGGGATGGGGATCCCAGCAGCTCTGCTCCCTGTGTGCCTCCTGCCCTGGACCCTCTGTTGTTGAGCTATGCACAGATTATTGCAACAGGGGATCAAGTGGCTCTAAATATGATATGTAATATGACACATATCTCTGTGATAGTGATTTACTTTGATATTTTGGAGATCCTGTACAATGAGCTTTCCACATGTATAACTTCCATCAGCTTAATGAGAAAACCTTTCATGGAACAGTCTTAAATTAGGCTTTTACATATACTGCTATAACAACGTTTGTTCTTCATCTGCTCAATATTTTTTCCTTTTATAAGAGATTTATTTAAAGGAAGATACAAGTTAACTAAACTTTTAGTTAGAAGAAAGCTCATCTTACTTCTCTCTAAACACATCCATGTTTTACATGACTCCAGAGAATACCAAAATGACAAAACTGTCCAAGGCTGATGCCTGAAGAGATTCAATAGATCTGAAAATCTGAGTCAGATTAGACCAAAAGAAACATATATATATATATATATATATATATATATATATTTGTCTATTCTTAGGTTCATTATTATGATAATAGGATGGATACTTCTTAAGTAAAGAAGGAAATCAGCAAATTAATCATATTCCACTTTACTGTAACATTTGTGTTTTAAAACATTTGTGTTTTAAATGACCACACTGCAGCTGAGCTGATACTGCCACATCCATGAAAATCCAGCGTGTGGATGTGTGAGGCTTGCTGCACATGGAATAACTTACTCTGTTTGATTCATCTGCATCTTCTTCATTGATAGAGCTAGATGGGGAAGGAGTGGCTGATTTACTTGCAGGAGGGGAGGGAGAAGTGTGTGGCAAATTAGTGCCTCCTAAATTTAGCCCCAGCTGCGCACTCAGCTGAGACTGGTTAATGGTGGTGAGCTGGGACGGAGCCATAATTCCCGAATGAGCAGCATCAGTCATATGGACAATGGATCTCATAATCAGAGAGTGGTCCTGGCGGTACTGGGAGACTTGGCTGTGACTCTGATCCTAAAAGAGATGAAAGTGTTGGTTAGATATTTGCAGTTACCATACAGCAGTAGCAGGTGAATTTATTTTCACACGCTTACAGAAGTAACACTGCCAATATGCAGTTTGCTTCCTTCCTTTTTAATTAATTAAATATATTTTTAAGAAATTAAGTGCAGCAACAGTTACTGTAATTGCCCCAGACTTCACTTTTCCCCCAGCTGGGGCTGCTTATTTTGTTCTTTGACTAAGAAATGCATTTCTCTGTTTTTAAACATTTTTTCTCTTGATGAAGTGAGAAATACGCACATAAACAATAGGGAAACAGGATGTCTGAAGATTCAGGAAAACATTGCAAATGAGGAGACACAAACTGTTGTCAGAAAGTAAACAAAACTGGGGCTGGATGAGGGGATATATATATATAGAGAGAAAAGCATCTTCCTTTACTGAGTTTCAATTATTCTTGGCCATTACAAGTAACAGCAGTAGGTGTAAACCAGCCCTGTCTGGGTACATTTTAAATCTGTTCTAAACACAGAACACTGCCCTGCCTGTCAGGAGTGCATTCACTGCAGCAGGCTGGAGAGCCAGTCCAGTAATCCTAAACACTCCTAAAGAGCCCTGTTGGCAAGTAGCACATAAAACTGCACATTTTTATTTTTAATCCAACAATCAAACGTGTGGAAGTAGCAAAATCGATGTACAAATCACCAACTTTATTTTTCTGGTACTCCACATCTCAGACACACAAGCACTTGCATGGTTTTGTTTCTACTCTTTCTTGAGGGCACAAACTGTGTCTCCTACATCTGCACAACATTTACCACATTTGTAAATAAAAAGAAGCAAACCCCTGAAGGTAAAGTCAGCTGCAATCTGCCTATGAAAACTATTTTTTTTTTGGACCACACACAGATCAATACACAATGAAGGAACATGTAAACAGAAAAGAAGATTTTTTAAAAAGTTAATAAGAGAATAAATAGCTCACAAATTGATTCAGCAGCCTGATTAATCTACAGTCATTGTTTGAACAGCCAGAAACATGAGAAATAAATTAGATTTTGAAAACTCTTTCATTATTAATAAGCCACATTGCAATTAGTAGCAGGTGCAATGATCCTTAATGAAATGACACAGAACAAAACAGCAATTGTGGGAGCCCACTGGACTTCCACAACAGAATCTGACCTTCCTGAGCTCTTATTAAGTATGGATAAGTACAAACCAGTTTTCAAAAATCTGTGTCAGCATGGAGGTAAAAGTTCAGCCCGAATGACTTTCCCTTACTTTTTGTAATTTTCCCTCAACAGAGGCAGTGGTTCTGTGCTCCTGGAAGCCTTTCCTTGGCTGGGACAAGGGTGGCCATGCAAAGAAGCACCATGTGCTAGAGAAGATGCACACCCTGCCTCATGTACCTTTATACACAAATTCTGCAGCTCACTGTTTCCCTACAGCAGTAAATCAGATTCATCCTGAATGTGACGGTTGTGTCTCTTTCTGCTGAAGCCCTACAGTAGAAACAAGTCCTTCTGTAGCATAAAATGCACGTGCAGCTGGGTCCAGTAGAGCTCAAGTTAACCTCACAAGCTCATGATCCTGATCCTGTGCCCCAGGGCTCACCCTCATTTTCCCCTTGCTTCCCCAGCCCTTGCCAGCTTGGCTCATCATCCATACCACACCACACTGCTTTTCCTACTTCTTAAATGCTTTTAATATTTTCAGTAAAGGACTGCAGTTCCTTAGAGATGAGTGTGTGTGCCAAAAGTGGAGCACTTGATACACAAAGATCAAAACATCAGACTTATTGGCTGAAATACCCATTTGCTTCAGGGCACCTTTCTGTGAAAATTTACTGCTGTTAACTACAGGGTCATTTTGATTGTGACTTGTATTGGCAGTGGCATCTGGAAGTCATTCAAAGTCTTTTGTGAAACGATATCACTCTGCCTATTACTCCAATCATTTTAGCTTACAGACATTATTGCATGAAGAAAAAACTCTGCTGTTTCTCTCCAGCAAAGCTGAAGATGATCAGAATAACCTTCTCTCAGAAAAACTAACTTTCTTCATTATTGTGCAGACAGGACTTTCTTGGAGGTGTTCTAGCCCTGAAAGCCTTGCTTTTGTTCTGCCTTTATTGCTACACAATGCAGGCCTTTCTGGCCTTTACACTGAGGCAACAAAATGTGATGACAAGGGTTACAAACCATTTACTCCAAGTCTTGTCATTTCGGTTGCATCTATGATTTTATTGAGACTGAATTCTCTTGACTTGCACTGACCCAGAATCTAATTTTATACACAAGCCCATGAATTCTTAACTGTCCCTTTTTCTGATACTATCTGATGCTTGTGTGGGTTTTCTGCATCCACTTACTTAATTTCAGTTTTTCTTTTCTGCATCTTTTCCTGATTTCTTTAGCCTTTCTGTTTTCAATCTTAAGAGCTTCAGTAAAATCTAGGAATGGCAACAGTATTTTGTAACTGGCTATTTAGAACTAAACTGATAAAACATATTATATGAAAGAAAATGTTTCATATAATATCCAATCCGTTATTATTCATATGTCCATATGAAAACAAAAAAAAATGTATTTTCTGCACTTTCAGTTTAACTTATATGGCTGATCAATATTTAAATAAAAAAGGAACAGGGTTTTCATTTTTTGCTCTGTGGTACAGTGCTGTGGCCCTGAACAACCTATGGTACATATACCAGAGCTTCCAGACAAAGAAGTATAAGCCATTTTTTATGTGTGTACAGTGGTTTGGAAAGAAGGCAGGGAGGCTAGTTCATAGCAATATTAAAGTCCATGGCATTTTCCTATAGCTCCTGAGCAAACAAAACTCTTCTAAGAGGGAGCTAAAATCAAGAAAACAAAATTTCCATCAATTATCTTTACTCTTATTTTTACCCTGATACCACCAAAGGCCAATACCACACTGAAAGGATCAGCAGCATTTCATTATGCTTGAGATGTTTATCAAAGAAATGTTCAACAAGGAAAATCATGCTATATCAGAAGCACACATGGAAATACAAGTGCACTGAAGCCCCCACATGACATCCTAATTACATTACTGTATGAAAACTGAAAAGCTCACATACCCAAAAATAACCCACTGAGAATACTGGGAGAATTTTAGAGAGTATCACAAGCTCTTCTACATAAACTTTACCCGAAGTAAATGTGATACACGAGTATTAAAAGCATTCAAGGTTTTTGTAACATTAAGCAAAAGCAAGAGATCAGTTCTGACAAAAATTCATGAACTCCTCAAGCAGACAGTATCAAGTTTTGATTGAACCTGATGTGCTTTACAGCCTTAGATTGAAGTTAGGCAAAACCTGGTGATCTTAAAACAAGTCAGGCAAAGCTCAACCACTGGTTTACTCAGCATGATAATCAGACAAGGACATGACCTGTGGAACCAAACCAAAATAGAGATAACTTGTCTAATTCCTCTGCAGGCTGAAATGGCTTTGACTCAGATCAATCTGTTGTCATCCTCCATGAGGGCTACAAACCCCTCAGGTACAGAGACATTTATTGAGGGCAACACTGGGCACCTCTCTCCAGTGACAGGGCAAGGGGGAAGGCTCCAAACCGAGATCAGGGGGGTTTGGATAAGGTGTTAGGGAGCAATTCTGTAATGTGAGGGTGATGAAGCCTTGCACAGAAATGCTCAAGGCCAGGCAGGATGGGGCCCTGAGCACCTGGTCTGGTGGAAGGTTTCCTGCCCATGGCAGGGGGGTTGGAATGAGATGATCTTCAAGGTCCCTTCCAACACAACTAATTTTTACCCTTCTATGATTCTAATTATATACCTGGATTTTAAAAAAGCCAAATATAGTCCAAAATGTTTTCCCCTTCTCAAAACAGCTGTATGGTGACTGTGTAGGCAAAATCTCTTACACAGCTGTGACCACCCTGTTGCACACATTATAAAGGCATTCAGCACTTGGTTCATAGAAGGCCTCATCAAAGGAACCATAAAGATATCTGCCCATCAAACTCTCCCTCTCTCAACAATTCTAATCACTTTAGACAGTCATGCCATAAAAGTCATATTTAGTCCTATTGCTAAAGGACACCTCACAGCCTATGACAAATATACAGCTTGTTTTACATGGAATTGTAAAAGAACAAGTTCTCAAAACTATATAAAATATCAATGCATCGACAGACACTGGAAAGCAAATAATGGAGTAAGGAGATTTTAAAAAAAGAAAAGAAAAAGAAAGGAATGTGTAAACTCCCATGCTTTAGTTTATACAGTTTTATCAAAGGTGTTTTTTAATGTACCATGCAGTACTAAGTGAAAAAATTGTGTTAATAAAAGATAGTTTGCTCTTCTGTTAGCATCTCATTAAGCATCCAGTACTTAGTATAGCTTGTAATAGAGTTAGTATTTATTTTGACAGATAAATGCATCCAGCCATTACATTGAGAGATGTCCTAATTTCCCCTTACTTACCCTGCATTTTAAGAATCATTTCCATACAGTAATTCTATCCTGAATTCCTACCCTGATATAATTTTAATCTCTGGGAACATTCAACAAGACATTTAAAAATATAACTAGGAAATTACTTTTCAGAACATTTTTGAGCAATACTGAAGTCTTGATTAAAATCAATGTCTACAGCCTTCCATCATTTAAATATGCAATACCTCCAGTGAGACTCTGGTCATGTGAGGACTGACAGAAGTGCCCCATGGAAGTGCCTACAGGAGGATATAGGGCTGGGATCTCACCCCACACTGCATGAGATAGTCTAAGGGAATTGAGAAATCTGCCAACCAAAATAACTACGGAATAACTAAGCAAAACCCAACATTTACGGTTATGCTCACTGTGCCCTGGTTTCAGAAGTTGACTTAGACTATTATATATTCTATTGCCTGAGGAATTCATCACTGTCAATGTAACATAAGCTGATGCAATATTTTAAAGGATGTATTTAAGTTGAAGCAAATGCACTGCAATGTAAAGAGTGAAATCCTCAGTTGTCCCTGACTGTAAATTACTCCCTTTACTTTTAGTCATGTCAGCATATCTCTAGAAGAAATCCTCAATATTCTTTTTCTCCACAAGTAAAGCAGAGATAAAAGAATCCATTAATCTAAATTTTTACAGGATTGGACTTCACTGCCAATCAAAACAAATCAAACTAACAGGATGCTTTTCTCTGTCAGAGATTAAATCCTTACTTAATAGAATACAAAACAGTTGCACTTGGTACTGCCACCACTGAAGAAGTGTCCTTCCTCTCCCCTGCACACACACCATCATCACTAATAGAGCTGTCAAACTGCAGTTATCAGGAGATCCTACAAGCAGCAGCTTCTTCTCTCTGGCAGTGAAAAAACTCCCATGTTCCACTTCATGTCTCTGTAGAAAAGTAAAGTTACCTAATTTGATTCCCCAAAAAAAGTGTACAAGAAACAGTACATGACAATTTGTAAAAAATAATATGTCTTCATCTGGATCTAAGAGATGGGTTGGTGACAAGAGGTTCACATTTCATTACCTGAAAAACATGAAGAACATGCCATTTTTTGGTGTGTGTGTGCCCATCCAGTCCCTCTACTCTCCTCTCTTTACACATAAACCATAGAAGAGACATGAAAAGAAAAGAAAAAAACCCAGCAACAACAAAAAAACAAAAACAACCAAACCAAATGAACTTGAGGGCCTACTGATTTATTCCTTAAAACTGAGCAACTTATTTTGGGGGTCTTTGGGGGCTACTATGGGGGTCATACAAGACAGGTATTCTCAAAATCAAGTCACTCATTTGTGGTACCACTTACACAGACTTGTTATATAACATACTGCATAACCTACTGCATATATATACTGCATAGATAATGGAACCTGGCAATGCAAAATATCAATTTTGTTCCTGCCTACCCCAGGCCTGAAATGTTGCACCTTTTTGGTTTGTGCAGGCACCTGGGATGTTTCCTGCCACGATTTTCACCACTGAGCACTTGTTTAAGGCACACATTGCAAATGTCATTAATGCTTCCCTCGCACCACTGACAGGGGTGGGAGGTGCAATGTGAGCCCAGCAAAGCACAAGTGAAGATCTCTTCCGTGGAAGCACACTCAGGGGTTAGGCAGTAGGAGCACAGTGACACCAGGCAGTGCAGCACCACCTGCATCACCAGAGATGTGGCTCCAAACAGGAAGGGGCCAGGGACAGGGCCAACCACCCAGGTACCTGCCAGACCAACGCCACTCCAGGTGCCAGGACTCACTACCTCTGCAGGGTGGTGCTGTGGCCCCTGCTGGACCCAGTCATTCACAGCATGCTCAGCTGTGAGTCTCTGCCAGAACCCTGTGTTACGTGGTGAGGAAACACACAAAGCTCACAGCAAGGTCAAAATCACACAACTACCAAACTAAGGACTTGTCTCTGAAATTCTTACAACCCTTTATTTAAATTCTTACTGGAGATGCCCCACCGCCCTATCCTGGAGTGTTTTCTCTTTGGGAACTTTGCTCTTACCCAGTTACTTTCCTGTAGATTCCTGACATGATCCCCCAACCCAGGCCAGAGAGGTCATGCTTCTTGGTTGCCTCATCTGCTATCAAGTCCTTCAGCTCTTGCAGACAAGGACAGGCTGGTCACAGAGCTCCACCCACCCACAGGGGCTGCTGCTGCTGTTTTAGCACCACCTGATTCACAACTTCTTTATAATTTAATTTTGACACCATTTTGTAAGGCATTTTAAAACAGTCTCCCCACTCTCTTCCTCCCAAGCTTCCACCATACTTTAAAGCATATTGAATCACACTCCTCTTGGACAAGGCACCCAACAGCATGATCACAATACATGTGTGACTCAGATCACAGATCTGGGCTCGGATCTGATGAGTCTCTTGGCATGAGGAGCTTCTCTCCAAATTAGCAGTACAAGCTTAGGTCTGCTGTGTGCAAACAGTGACGACACATTGCAAACAAATCCTGGATAGTTGAAATTAAGTCCCAGAATGTCAGATAAATGCTGTTAGCAGTTTTGTTACAGCCTCCACAACTCAGGTGCTTCAGCTCCCAAATCAAAGGCAGACTTCAAAGGTCCTTATTATGCAGTAAGGAACGTGGGGAGAGAGTGTGAGGGAGCATGACAACTAACAAACATTATCAAAGGTAACAAGAATTGTGCAAGGAATTGCAAAGGGACAGACTCAGGGGTTACATGGCATTTTTATGTTTAAAAATTGCTACAAGTGTTGGTAGCTATGTTCAGGGATATGTTTTCTTTAGGTTTTGGGGAACTTTTCTGTGAGGTTTGTTCTTTTAGTTGTTGGTTTCTGAAGTAAATCAGAAAAGTAGTCTCATTATCTTTTGTATTACCAGACCCAGCTATGTTTTTCTTCCAGCTACCTGACAACATGGAGTAATTAAACACTTTAAAGAGACTTCACTTTTCTTCAATGCTTGCAAACTTGAAGTGGAAGCTGAGTATTGGGTAAACTGTCCAGGGGGAAACATGAGTGGCAACAGCAGAGAATAGCAGGAATTTCAAAGGAAGTTTTCAAATTACCCAAGAGCCAGGGTGGCTGGACCCAGCAAAGCCTTTGGCCAGGTACAGCACATCCAGACCAGCTGCAGCATCTGCCTCAATCAGCTGGCTTATGGAAGCAGCACCTGATTTTAGAGTTTAAACTCAGGAGGCAGAATAGCTTACAGCCATGGCCTAGGCCTAATACACAATTGGTGTCCACAGCCATATGCATCTGAGTTCCTTCTGAGCTCAGTTCTTAGGAACATCAGACACTCAGCTTCTGCTCCAGTTCCTGACAGCTTTCCCAGTGAGCCATATCCTTTCCCCCAGATACATATGGCACCTCACAATATTTTCTGGAGCTGATGGATCTTGCTTTAGGTACTTTTATTATAAAATAGTCACATTCTCTTTTCCCAGACTGTTCCAATGTTACTGTGCTTCTTTTCTTTTATGCAGGAGTCCCTCATGACCTCAATAGGCAATAACCTACCTGTTTCAATTTTTATTATTTTTTAGTTTAGGTTAGTGCCTGCTATTCAGTCTTTGGCAACTGCTGCCACTTTGTTTCATATGAACTGGTCCTTCCTAGCAGTTACTATGAGTGGCCTATTTTTAACAACAGCAGAAGACATTTCCCTCTCTCATTAACAGGGGACCCATTCACTGGTCAATGAGAAGAGAGCATGTCTCAGAAAAATGACTCTACATTATCCACACTGAGAATTACAATATCACTGAGGATATGAAAATCTTCACACTATTGTTTAGCAGGACAGCAGCATCGTGCCATCAGGCCAAAGCCACAGCATGGCTCTGTGCCAGAGCCTCTGCTGCCTCCAGGGCTCTCAGTCTGTCACCCACCTGCCCCCAGGGCCCTGCTGCTGGGCACCCAGGTGCTCTGGAAGGTAACTGCAAAACACCCAACTACCTCATCAGGTGTAGAATAAAATATTCAATTCCACACCAAACAAAAAGGAAGTACTCTGCGAAGACTCTGAAGTTCATCCACAAAGCACCCAGCCCTGAGCTGTGTCCCAGCCCAGCTGGGAGCAGCCACCAGAGCTGCCAACTGAGACCTAAAGGTCTCAATTTCCAGAGCATCCCTCTTGTTCTGTGCATGGCCAAATGTCACTGCTCAGAGCCGCCCAAGCATCCTTTAATTCAGGGCTGCTTGAGATTAATTTTTCCTGGTACCACAAATTCTGCAAACCAGCGGCAGTAACAGCTGCCATTTCTGCTGGGAAAGGCCAACACAAGCCAGACTAACACTGCTGATTTAAAGCCTGAGCTTGGCAACTCAGCACAGAAATACAGGAAAAAATAGAAGAGAATCTCTTTTTCTAGTAAGAGTAATTACTACTTGTATAAACTAATACCCAGAAACTTGTGAAATTTGTTGTACATTTTGCATCAGAGATGACAATAAACACATCCATAACAATAACAAGGGCTTGTTTTAATAAACCATTCCAGCCGTTAAACACATTAATGACCCATGAAATAACTGTTTCATCTGCAACACAGTAAACAATGTTGTTATAACATTTTATTAATTGAAAACCTACTCCATTCTCTCCAGATAGGAGATTAGTGACTGGATATTAAGAGAGAGATGTAGAAATAAGTTTCTTTGTAAAGGAAAATGAAACCTATAAATGAGAGGTACCCAGTCAGGTGAGTAGTGAAATAACTATCTTTTGCCAATTTCAAAGCAACATTTTTAGCTTTTAGTTTTCCAATCTTATGTTAATCTATTCACTTAAAATTCATTAGTAATTTGGGAATTTACTAAAAAAAGATTTCGAGCTGTAAGTAAAAGGCACTGTTCTGAAACATTAATAATATTTTAATTGTATGCAGCCTTTAATAAGCTCAAATTTGCACCTCATCTCTTTAAATCCACATTCTTGAGATGTTTATTTTAAAAGTCTCTTCTTCAAATAAAAACAATGGTCACAATTGTGTCTTTGATTTGAGCACAGTGCCACTCCTAAGGAGTAATATAATTAAAGATGAGCATATTCCACTACGAATTAACCTTATCTGTGCAAAATCCTGACTGCACTGGCAGCACTGCAGCAATTATAAAATATAAACAGGCTCAAATCTTCATCAAATAGGAAACACATTTTCTCTAACAGCATAAGTAATGTAGTGAGCAATATATATAAAACTATCAGTCTGTTTCTCTAACAATTGTACGTTTTTGAATAAAAGAAAAAATCAGACTGCAAAAAGACAATTATTTTACTGTCTGTTTCTTAGATATCAGAAAGAGAATTTTGAAATTCATCAAAGCTAACCTTCTGTTATGTACAACAGGCTAAGCTGAAAAGAATGTTAACAAGTTCAATTTTCATTCAATCAGCACTACTGCTCTCTGAAATGTTTCATTGCAGGAAAGAAATAAAAATAATCTATATGGTAATTATGAGGATGAATCCCCCAGTAACTTTCAGCTACATGAAAGGTCAGTTCTATTCAAGATATTTTATCAGTCCCCTGCACATACTCCTGTCCTGTCATTTTAAATCTGAACAGCATTTTATTTTCCCATTTACAGCTACCTGCAGAATTAAGTACTTAAGCCAAATAAGAAAAAAAAAAAAAAAAAAAAAAGAAATGTTGAATGCTGGCAAAGGCTATAATAGCATGGAGATAAATCGTTCAGCTGCTCTCTCTCAAGCCTCTGGGGCTGCAGATTTTTCTTCTCCTGGTGCACTGTGGGTATTCAAAACTTGTTCAACATGATTTCATTTCATTTCAGGCACTGCCTGAGAAAACTAAATTACAGAATCAATCATACAGAAGGTCAGAGTGAGACTTCATTACAAGTATTGCATGCTTGCATGAATATCTTTCATTTATGACTGACCCAATATGTCACAATAGCTGTCTAGTAAAAATAATCCACTTTCTGAAATTGATGTACTACTGATGTCAATGCTACTCAGCAGGCTGGGCAGATTAGAGAGAGGTGTTAAAAAAAGGAACCCTCAGGAGCAAAACTTGTAGTTTTATAGAATTGCCACAGTTTGCACATTAAAATAATTTTTTATGGGCAGCTCAACAGAAAACAGAGCATTAATATCAAATATTGGGGGTTGATTTTTAATGAGGATATTGCTGTTGATTTCTGCTTATTTATATTCAAGTATTTATAGGGATAATATTTGCATCATGTAAATCCGTGCATTCTTTGAAGTCAAACGTACATCAACACTTCATTTTTCAGTGACTCCTTTTTGAACATCAGAATTTTATTTGCATGTTATTAAAATATTAAAATTAACCAAACTGCCTCTGTTTTATCTCCTCTTTTTGTTGCTGTTGACTGCTTTTAAATGTTAAAAATGCTGTAAAGATAAATGTGCTGTGTTTGTTGCCAGCAATAATGAAGTTAATCAGCATTGTGATAAATTGTCACTCTTTCCATAGTACATATATCATAATAGCATAAACAATGGTTAACTCACCAGTACAATCTTTAGTAATTGCTAGGTCACATTTATGCTGAGAATAAATATATAGATATCTTTCTTGCATCATGAATACTATTTTCAATATAACAGTACATAAAGAATATGTTCAACCTTTTTTCTTTCTCTTTTTTGTTGTCCATGTGTGTGTCTTCCTGTGAGTAATATGTGAGATACTTGCAGAAGCATTATGTGGTACCTAGCCAACTCCATACCCTAAGGGAGACATAGGAAAACCTTGACATAACCTATTTTTAACCATGCCTCTGGCGATTCTGCATTCAAGTTTATAGGTGAACATGTCAGGTAGTACATAGAAAAAAGCCAAAGACACACAGTATTAATCATAATTCTGTCCAAGCCCATTTTATTTTTTCAACATTTGTGATTTAAAATCTCATGACATTTCTCAAGGTGAAATTCTTCTAGCAGGCTTTGCAACGGGGTAGGACTACATTTACCTAAATTAAATATTGCTTACAGTAAAGCCCTCTAATGTTTTATGAGATAAGCAATAAATTCAATGCAGTTAATATTAAAATTATTTAAGTTTGTATTCAGCTCAAGAAGCTTTAGTGATTAGCAGTACACCATTAATACAGTGTTTAAATAAGACTATCCCAGTATCGCTGGATAAGAACATTGTTCTGTAAGTGTATACGAACATCATAATTATTTTACAACCCCATCTTTAGTTCTTTCAGATATAGTAAATTCAATTGACCATGAAATGAAATTTCATAGTCAAAATGCCTCCTTTACATTTTTTTATTGCTGCAATAAAGTTTTTATAGCTCCAAGGCAAGGTAATTCATGAAATGTCTAATTTAAGGATGAATTCTAATATTATTAATAAATATTTACCAGTTTAATAAAGTGCACATTTTCTACATAAAATATGATATAGTGTTTTCATTTTTTATTTTTGAAATACAGATTAACTGCTGGAAAATTTGACTGCTAAAGAGAGCTATGTGAGTTCAGGGGAAAGCTATGTAAGGACTCTCTGTTAATGTTTTAAACTTCCCAAAGCTACCTAGCATTTGTGAGCAGAAGAGAAAAAGTCTACTGAGTAGAATACAATGGCAGGGGCCACTCCATCTCACAGCATGAAACAAATCAAGCAGTTGTGGGGAATGTCTGACATACAAACCTCCCTATGTGGCTCCTCCATATCAAATCACACAATTCCTTGTCAATTCTCTGCAGCAAAACTGTAGCACACAAGTTCCCAATCCATAGCTTTGAACTGGAAATCACCCTAAAAAATACCACTGGACTACTGGGGTAAGCAGGCAGGAGCTTCTCTACATCTTTTCACTGACCTGTATGGGAACAAATCTTACCAATGCAGTCAGTGTAAACTGTGCCATTAATTTCTACATTGCACAGTCAAGGGAAAAGGCAAATATGTGAAGCCTCCCATTCAGCCCCAGAAGTGGTGAGTGAAGGAATACATCATCTAGAGGCCTCTTCTGGTTGGTACTGTTAAGGTGACAGCATTTACTCATGGAAGAATCACATTCAGTGAAAGGTTGTAAAATTAAAGGGCAAAACTGGGTCAGGTTACAAACCACTCGGTAACATTGAGGGGATACTGGGACACATAACACCAATCCAGCCCACAATATTTTCTGACCAAGTTTCAATGCATTCAGTGCACACACACTCCATTACTTTTGTTTTCAGGCACAACATTCCTAACTCTCAGGTTTTATTAATCTGATCTTCCTTCAGAAGTTACCCAACATGTACAGTGCAAAATGAGATCCAAAACAAATACCACATCCTTCAAGGCCTGTTGTAGGCAGTGCCCGTTTTGGATCCACAGGATGCCTGAATTCTGTATCTCCTAAGTAACGAGCAGCCTGTGCTTCACTCTGCATTAGTGCTAGCTACTCTTCATGACCTCCAGAGAAATACTGAAATTTGCAATGAAGTCAGCAGCCTGTAGAATTACAGAGAAATATTTACTGCCTGTTGGTTTGTAAATCTTTATTAATTTTCACTTGCCAGAATAATAAAAAAGAAATCACAACATAACAACAAAACCTTTATTACAGTCCAGCAGTAAATATGTATTTTCACTATGCCAAGTGCAGCAAAAGGTCTTATATAAAAGAGCTAATCAGAAAAAAAATACAGTTGATGTAAAATATCTTTTCAAGCTAAACATTCACTTGCTCTTCAATATGCAACACAAAAACTAATTCTAATTGTAAGCACAGAGTTTAAAATGCTGAGTAGGATGAACTGGCTCACAGCTGTGTCTCCTGGCTGGCAGTGTGGATGTTACTGCACAAAGCTCTCACAAACCTACACTGGGAGATCCTCTGAGCCCACAGGGAAACACTGCAACAACATGGGAACTGCCCCACACACCTCCCCTGGAGACTGCAGCCCCACAGTGTCTATAGGTTCTGGAGGAAACTGCACACAGCCCTGCTTTTGATTGTTCTAATTAACTCTGGAATTAGCCTCACAGTCCCCATCACTCAGCTCTTGCACACTGAGATCATGACTCCCTTTCTTGATGGCTCAGACACAGCTCAGGAAGAGAAGACCACCCTGCCTCAGCTTCTGTGGCCAGCAAGAGCACTGGACAAAACAAAGCCTTTTATGGCCCTATATTTCTGAGTATTGTCATCCCTGTCACTTCTATTATGAGTTTAAAAAATGGAGTAATTCCCTTTTATAAAGATTTAGCCCACGGAATATACAGGATATAGGGAAACACATTGCTTTTTTCCTGCTGCCATACTGTGTCTGGCTCTCCTTCTGAACTACTCTCAATACTGCACTCTCAAAATATCCTGAAGGATGTCAGATGTGGGTCCTACACTTCAAATACAGACAAGCAATTCATTCTAAATGTTGTAGTTCACCCAGGCCAACCCTATGGTCTTTCAATTTTTGATTCCAGTGCCAACCATATAAGACATTTTTGAACTTTAGGAGCACTTGGGATGCACATGATGCCAATGGATATGGGCTTCCAAGTCCATCCCAAAAATGAAAATTCTGTGTTTCGCTTCTTCACAAGAGATCTGTTCACAAACCATATGGCATTGCAGTGTACATTAACAAACATGTTTATCTTGCTGAAACCACCAGTATTTAACCCTTAACCATCTGGCAACTGTCTTAGGGAGCCGAGTAAAAGCCAGTCATTGTTTGCTGTGTAACAGCACGTGTGTCATCGTTCATCCAGAACACGCCTGTAACGTGACACAGAACACTGGCAAAACCTCGGTCAGGCACCCAAGAAAACACACAGATCTTCTGAGGGGTCAGTGAAAACTGAGAGATGGCACAGATCCACATGTGACAGACACCATTAGGCAATGGGAACACACAAAGAACCAGACCTACCATATGCAATCCATTGCTGTGGATGACGCCGTCCTGCTCCACGAGATTCCGGGATATTGTGATAGAGGGAAGATCCAAGCTCTGGGGGGGAAACTGAGGCGTAAATTCATTTCCTTGTGCGGGCAGCTGGTCACCAAGGCCCTGAAAGGGGAGCAGGATATCTGCCATGCCCAGTGAGGGGTCTGCCTCGGGCGGGGGAGTAATGGGTGGGATTTCAAACTCCTCGTCCCCAAGGCTCGGCGTATGGAACGTCTGCTGGAAAAGGACAGGACAAGGCAAACAGTGTTAGGGCACACAGGGCTCAGCAGTCACCTCCACACCTAAATCCAAATCTTAGTTTTTTTCTCAAAAGCCAAATCTATAATAACCAACAAAATAATTTTAAGTTTCATATTCTGAATGGGCCTGTGGATCATTCTGATTAAAGATTTAAGTCTCATTATCATATGGCTTAAGAGGAGTATCATTATTAACAGTTTTTTAATGTGTACTTAATTAGCAACATCTGTCTGTTGTTAGTCCGAGTATCAGCTACATTGGACTTGGCTGAATAACAAACTGCCCCTTTATTGATATGTTAGTAAAATAGCACAAACAGCTTACATTACTCTCACGCTTCATAAAACACTGACAATTTCGTAGCACACACACAACAGGAATTCAGCACTGACCATTTTACATCTTTTGTTTGCTTTTATCCACTAACAAACATGAAATATGACCATTCTTTATTTCTTTTCCATCCCCAAAATACAGTGAAGCCTTTTAAACACAGGTTGCAATTTGGAGGAGAGACGTATGAAAGCGTGAGGGTGATTACAGCAGCTTCCAGTGCTTTCTGAAGCAAGCCAGCTTTTTTGAACAGTAGGTTTGTTATGAACTAAACACCTGTTAAGATGCCTTGAGCAAAACATTTACTGCCAGTTATCTTCAGGGTTTGTGCATGTTTGTACGTGTGCATGTGTCTGTCAAAGATAATCTTTATTCAGAGTCTGTATCTGGCTTCAACGTTGCTGACTTTTATTTGGGAAACAAATGAGCTATGCTTATTCTAATTTTTTGAGAGTTAAAAGAACTTTCATGTATTATTTCAGGTCCACTGCTACTTAATAATAGAAATTCAGTGCTTGAAATTAGGCCATTTTAAATGTACCCAAATCAGGACTGCCTTGATCAAATTGGGCAGTTGGCAATCCTAAAATAGGCACTCTTGTCTTGTTCTGGACATGCAAGGCTGCTCTGGGATTTGTTTGTTTGCATTAGTTCAGGATTCAGGTTGGGGCAGAAGGGAGAATTGTTTTATGTATTAATTACATTGTTTGAAAGAGTGACTTAATGCCAGTTAATTTAAAAATGGTAAGTTCAGTGAAAGATCTCATTAACTGCTGCAAATTGTCATCCTTCAAACTGTTAATGATGATATAAATTAATAACCGCTTGAGAGAAGATGGAAACTGAAACACAAGAAAAACCTTTGCTTGCATATAGAACCTGTCAGCTGTCATTATTGGTCTCACACCAGAAATGATGGGGTCCCAGATTGCTGCAGTCTGCAGCACCATCAGAGTCTGCTGAGACTGTGCCCATCTCCTCCAACTGCAAGGCTGTAACTCAATTCTGGATGTGAAGGCTGGGCCTGGAGCTGGGAGATGTTTGACTTCCCCACTGCTCTATTACAAAAGGTGTGAATTTTTCTTCTCAAGGACCCTGTGGTTCACAAACACAAAGGATGGATTGGCCAGGAGAAGTGGTTGGCTAATGAACATAACCCTATGGCTGCATTTGCAGTTATTTTGGCACTAATGTGGTCTAGTAACAGATGCAACTGTAATTTGTGACTCATTTGCTACCCCATTACTGCTTAATGAAATCTAACATATCACATTAACAATACGGATAAACACTCATTCTTGATATGTGGCATTTGGCTGTTTTCATTACCACTGTAATTAACACTTGAAATATTATTTCAATAAATATTTAAGGTGCTTTAAAATGAGTCTTAGTAATCATGACATAGAGACAGAAAACATAAAGCAAATGTGTGGCTTCTAAGCCTGAATGTGCTCTAAGATTACACTCTTAAGGCATTATTTACAGAAATAAAATGGGATTCTAGCTCAGCAGTGCTCAGGCCCAAAATAATACTGAGAAAGCCACATTCATGTAAATGCAAAACCACTATAATTAAATACATTGTAATGCAGTAATTGCAAAGTAAGGTTCACGCTTTAATACGAACAGTAACACTTAATCAGATTTTTATTCCTTGTTCAAGCAAAAAGGTTCAGTGAAATCAGTATTATTATGGTACATTTGAACCTCTCTTTACTTGACATATTGATATTAGTTATTATAAGAACTGGATCTTTTTCTCCATCTAACAGAATAATTCCAGGACAGCTGCAGAAATATATAACACAGCTAGATAATAATAAATTCTTTTACTTAGGAAGGTAGCATTTATCTTAATACTTATAGCTTAATACTTATAGCCACAAATGGGAGAGTAAATTGATGAATACCTTAACATTTTTAAATCTGAATTTAATTCTGAGTGTGTAATTTATCCAAATATGTATATATCTTAAAAAAAAAAATCAAAAACCAAACATAGAACAGACATCAGATTGAGCATAAAATAGATGTAATCTAAGAAGAAAGCAAGACCCTTAGTGAAGCAGCCTTAAATCCAAATCACTGGGCTATTCAGTCTGTAAAAAGAGTCTGAATAGTATGCAATTTGGGACTGCAGAAAGGTGATGTTATGACCAAAAGATGGTATAACATTTGTGAGATTTA
Organism: Euphonia xanthogaster; assembly: GCA_034509185.1. NCBI lineage: Eukaryota > Metazoa > Chordata > Aves > Passeriformes > Fringillidae > Euphonia > Euphonia xanthogaster. Next base: position 9,689,304 of record JAYDZK010000028.1, read on the forward strand.
TCTTACCAATCACATTTTTTAAAGTTATTAACTTTTCAAATATTTATATCTTACATATATATTAAAATAAAAAACCAAACAAAAACCTGTGTGCATGGTTAAATGCCATCTGTACTGAAATGTTCAAAACATTTGTTCCTTTTGATAAAAATGCAAATCTGGAGAACTGTTGTATCAACATATAACAGCCAATGTCTGACACGGTGAATTATCACAGCTGGAATTAAATTGTCTCTGAACAGCTGCTGGCAGCAGAGCTTTCATCAATGTTTGATTCAAATGTAGGAAAGAAATTCTACAGAAAGAAACATCATGTTGTCATTACAGATGGGGTTTGTGTTCATTATCACAAATAACACTGCAGCTAGTGCCAAATAATATTCCCTTATCTAAGCAGTCTTGCTGGGTAAAAAGAAATGGTGACCATTGTATAAATGATTCATAAAATCCTACCCTTAATTCTAACCTTCGTATTTATTGTTACACCCTTCTGCCTATTTTCTCTGAGGTCACTGTTTTAGAAGTGCACAGGAATACCTGTGACTGAGCCCCACTTACAACACAAAAATAGGGCTGCCTGGTTTTCTACCCTTTCCTCATGCTGGGAAGATCATTTATGACATGCACCCTCTGGACACTTCTTGTTCTCCATATTGCTGTGCACATGCTAGACAGTGCACGGAGTAAGAGCCTGGGTTTGGAGGATGAGCAAAGGCAGCTTCTGTCTGGGCTTGGGGTCAGGATTAGTGTTGATGTCTTAACTGGTTGTAAGGTGGTCCCACCTAGCAGATACATGGAGCCTGGAGTTCCCACCCTTTCTCCTGTTTCCATTCTCAAAGGCAGTGATCAAATACATCATCTCCACAGCCCAGCCAGCCTCCACCAGCCCAGCCTCTGGGTTTGTTGTGGACCCTGGATTCAAAAGATTCCTTGATGTAGCACATACACTTCAGGCAACAGGGCTGGCTTTGGTTTTCTATCTCGTACGAGTATTGAGAACCCAAATTAAACCATTTGTATCTATAACAAAAATTAGAACATTAGCTAGTAATGACTATTACTAAGCTTGCTTGCAAAGTGTACACCTACTGTGCCTTTTATTTGTTTCCTTCTGTTCATAATTTTTTTCCATACATAAAGCAGATTTGTTTCTATTGACATGCTATGTAAGTAACAGCCTTATGGACAGCTAAATTGACTAGTAATGGAGAGCTGTCAGGTTATTTTCTTTCTCATTAAAGTCTTTATTTTGTGCTCCATAAAACACACAGAAATTCAGCACTTCACTCTTCATCCATTCAAAGTCTGTTAAATTATCACCACAAACAGCAGAATATGAGCATAGATAAAAAATAAAAGCATCTACCTCATTTGCAGCAAGAAATGCATTATTTGCCTCTGCCATGTTCATGTAGTTGTTATTGTTTCCAAACTGAAAGAAAAATAAATATTTTGATTTAATGTATGCCATGATAAACTTTTCTTTACCCCATCACTGGTATAGAAAAGGTTAGGGGAAGAAAACAAAAACAACAAAACCAAAACAACAAACAGATAAAAAGTATTTGCAGATGTTCTTTGAAGTCAGAATTCTATTAGATTCAACAACATTTTTTATTATTATTGTTATACATTCTCTGCATCCCCCAGTCTTTACAAGGAAGATATTCATGTGTATCTCTCCAACTTTTTTTACCCATGCAGTAAAGCCATCCCAGAGACCTAAAGGTGGCTTTGGAAATTAGGAATCTGTTAGGAAGAGACCCCCAGGAAAGACATTTCTACCCTACTACATGCTTTTTGATGCACAATATAACATTTCTGCCAGTGATCCTGACCCAGAGGATTGCTGCAGCCAGAAGTAGCTGCTGTATTCCTACTCCAAGCAGACCTGGCTCCAAAGAGCTGAAGGCCAGTAAGGGGAAGAATGAGAATCTGCAATGCTGTTCCTGAAGTCCCATCTTTCCACAAAATTGAAAAGCCAAACAACCCCCCTTTTGTTTATCTTTCATTCCAGTGGAGCCCCCACTCTCCCAGTGAACATTAACACCAGAACATTTTGCAGATCAGAGCAACTGTCTGACACTGAGGCCCCAAGATGTGCCCAGTGCCCCTTGCTCCCACTAAGGAGCAGCTCTCATTCCACATGCCAGTGATCACAAGGGATTTCCTTTGATGCCAGTCATTTCCTCCAAGCTCTCCAGTATGAACATTTGTTGAGGAAGATAGGTACTTTCACTTCTACAGACTGAGCACAGACAAGAAAGAGAATTATCAGCATAATACTGTGCCTTATGCCCTTGAACAGCACTTCCAAAGGCATGTAGGCTGGTAACCAGTCCTGCACATGTTCCCAGAGGAGGGAGGCATCCAGAGTCTTTGCTTCAAAGAACAGCCACCAGGCATGTCAGGCACCTACAGTAAAGCAGGCATTTCACATGTGCACCTTGCCCCTGCCAGGCACAGAGCACAGAGCAGGGCAGAGTGCTAAGGGAAGGAAAAGTCCCCGTGCTGTGCCTGCCCCATCACTGCTGCTAAAGCCACACTGAGAATCCCTCCCCTAACTCCCATTTTCTAGTTTAATAAAACAAATATTTTTAGGAAGGCTTTGTTTTATCTTATCTTGCCTGAACTTGGTGGACCTGCACCCCCCTCCTCAGCCCCACAACAGCAAACACTCCCAGCAGCAGCACAAGCTCTGCAACCAGCGTGTGGGGATGGGGGACCATGCACTTGCACAGCTTCTTCTTTCCAAGCAAGAAACTCTGCTGTGCTTTCAGAGCAGCTGAACCTGTCCTGAAAGGAAAAACCACTTTGCTTCAGCTCAATTTGCTACAGCTGCACTTGGTGCCTGACTGCTTTTAGTGGTGAAATGTTTCAGACTCTCCAGTTTCTCACTGGCAGGACCAGTGATCCTTTCAAGAAAGGCTCTTTCCCTGAAAATGGAAACATTCACTTCTGGCAATAAGATAAAGTTAAAAGGAGATTAAAAAAAAAAAAAAAGGAAAAAAAAGGAACAAAAAAAGAATTGGAGCCTTATGTACCTGATGAATTGTCAGATTGACTAAACAGGACATCAACCAAATTAGGAGACACTGATAGGGAGGGAAGGAATACAAAATGAGATCCCTCATTCTCAAGTAACAAATTCCATTTGTGTACTTATCATTCTGAATCTTTCAACCTATAACACATGTTAAGCAACAGAGGCCTTAGCACAATATGTAGGCTGCCTCATAGCTATTAAAACTCTGTTATCCCCAGCTATGCAGATACTCCAATAATGTCATCCATTTTTTAAAAGCCCAGATGTCACCCATGTTTGGAGATTAAAAAATTCAAGTAAAATTGCACATTCAAATGACTGTTTTGGCACATGGGGATGTGTGTGTGGATTTGTTGCACAAAGACACTGCTTCAGCTCAACAGTGCGATCGACAGGATAGAATTTTTCATGTCACTTCGTGGCAAACTAAGAATGATTTACATGAAAAACTCAAATGGCTCAAATAGAGCTGTTCTTTCTACAGTAACAAAAAAAAAAGAAAAAAAAAGAAAAAAAAGAAATCAACTTTTCAAAGGATACCTAAGGGCAAAGGTACATTAGGCAAGCATTACTCTAACACTGCATGAGTAAGTGGGGACAAACCCTACCCTATTTTAATGGCCTTAGCATCCTAAGGGCTCCAGTGCCTCAAAACAGAAAAGTGGCTGATTTTTTCCTTGAAGAGTAAAATTCTACATTGTTTTGATGGACATATATTGCTCACAGCACAGCTACTGCTTTCTGATTGCCAGGGTGGTTCTTCTTCTTTTTTTTTTTTTTATTAAAGTAAAACAAAGGGGGAGAGTGACAATTTAATTTTCCATTTTATAAAGACTGTGGAAGCAAATGATGTAACAAAAAATGTCAAAGCTAAAAGTTACAGGTACATATCCTTCAAATCATTCTGTTGTTAGGCTATAATATTTAAGACCCCATTGTGTATGACTCAGGCAATGATGTCAGAAACTGGAATATTTCAGCTTTTGTTAGTATGGATCACAACTAATATTCCTCACATTTATTTTTTGCCTCTGAACTAGAAATCCATTGAAGGCACATAATTATCAGTGAGTATTTCTAAGATTAAACTTCCATATTATCTAATGGTACCTATAACAACAAAAGAAAATAAAATGGTTATTATCTTAAGGACCTAAACAATTCAAAAAACAAATTAAGCTTAGAGTGAAATAAGAACTGGGTTAGAAATCCTCTTCTGAACAGTTAGTCTGCGAATGTAATTACTGAAGAAACTACAGCTAATCAGCTGTGAATTGTATCCATTAATTAGTATTTGCCCTGGAGAAATAAGAAAAATCAGTAACAATGTTAACACTGCAATGCACTGATGAGTACTGAAACACAGGGCCCTCAGCATTTAGTCAAGCAGGTGGCTCCAATGGTCCAAGTAATTTAAAAAGCTCTCACCTGAAGTGCAGAGCTGGAATTACAAAGCACTTCTTGCATATCTTTGTATCTATATAAGGCTATAATTAATGGCTTTTAATTTAGAAACACTTGGTGATCAGCTGGGAACAGTTATAAATCATTCTAAATAGAACAACGGGTTCTTGCCTATTTTAGTAAAATTTTTTTTTTGGGAAAATACTCTTGTTGCAGACAGTATTTTTCTCTGTTTATTTTCTTAAGGATCCCTTGCTCTGTCCCCTTATGAACAGCTCAGAGAACTGCTATGGTTGCCAGCAGGGATCCAAATTAAAGGGGAGACCCAGCAATTTGGCCAGCCCAGGCAGACTCCAGAGGCTCCCACTTGTTGGGTGTCCCTGGGACAGTAGAGGAGTAAGATGCAGCACCCAGTCCAGCTGTCTCTGCTTTGGGATGGAGTTGGGATGCTTTGCAAAGAACTTTGCCAGAGCAGTTGGCAAGGTTTTGGTTAAACTTTTTCATCTGAAGAACTCAGAGCTCCCTTGTTCTGTAACTAGGAAAGAGTAAACTGTCTCCAGCTTCCTTTGGCAATACACACCATTGCATTACCATTTTTTTCATTTGATTTCAGTTCAAACTCTCTCTTCAGTTTTGATGAACACATTAAGTGGGAGTACCCAGCTGACTGCCACCACCAACCCATGGAAACCACAGGCATCTGCCCACTTCAGGAAATGAACTGCACACAAACAAAGCCTCTTCTGAACTTGCTGTGAATCACAGCTTCCATACTTCATGCAAATCACTGCATTAAAACTACGACACTTCAGTCCCCTGCTCTTGTATTTTGGAAGGGCACCTGAATCTTGGCACTGCTGAAATCCCTCTGGACAGACAGGAGGACTGGAATGAGACTGGATGCCTGGTTTACTAACACTTTGTATGTCCAGAAAACTCATTCATTCTAAAATAGCTGGTTGAAGCTCTTCTCTTCTCTTTGACTGCCAGACCTGAAGCCAAACACCTGGTCTTACTCAGCTACTCTAGCAAGGCTGTATGTTTGTAATGCAAGGGGGAAATTCACACCTCTCCTTCCTCACCACATGCCCTAATGAAGCCCAAATCAACTCCTGCCCAGCACTGGGATATAAAAGCTGCATCACTGCCACTCTTCTACCAAGTGTGTGTTCTTAGACCAAACCCTTGAGCCAAATGTCAGGCTATTTGTTTGTAATCAAGGGATAAGGCACTTGGAACTGGCACAGCACAATGCTATTTGGGTTTTCCAACTACCCTTTGTACTCACCAGAGCTTAAAAATTGGTGGTTATGAAACTGAGACTAATGAGCAGTTGTTTTAAGGCAGAATCCTGATATGATGAATGCCACAGAAAACCCTTGGCAGCTTGGGATAAAAATCAGTGATTAAATGTCCCCTGAGTCTGAATTCCAACTAAAAAAGTCTTCAGAAAATCTCAAATGCTGAAATGTGGCCACTCTCTGGGCTCTTTGGCAACTGTGATTAACTCATCATAGCAAGAGATAAAACAGACAAAAGTGAACTTCACACCACAAAACTAATAATTTTTAAAAAGCCTCAAGATGAAAGCAAATAACATTTGAAGCTGTTACTATTATGGACACAAAGAATAACATTTTGAACTTATAAAAGTTAATCAGAATTTTGCTACTGATTCTCATGGAGAAATCATTTTACTTACAATGTTCAGTCATTAGTACCTGTCTTGAAATTGACTGACTTGTGATGCAATTCTAACCTGAAAATGTTAGAACTCACATCTAACTATTCATTTGCTCAAGAAGTCAAATACAGAAATAAACAAGCTACGTAAAACCACACATAAAGGAGCACAGACTTTTATCTGAGCATCTCAACAGAACAAAATTGAATATTTAAATAGTAATATTTTTACACTCAAAAGGAAAATTTAATTCAGCAGGCAATTTTGTTAAATATGCCAAATAATTATTTTTACAATAGTGATGTTTAATAGTGCAACCTCAAGGAAGAACCACCATTGGAAAGATTATTATTCCAGCACAGGATAACAACAAAACCATGAAACATGAATCAATGTCTCAAATGAAAACCTTAAAATATATCCAGAACAGGAATGAAGCACATTTCATCATCTACTCATAGCTAATCCATCAACTTAAATTTTGCTTAATAGGAATGACTGCAATTCTATACCCAAAGAAAGATTACATATCATATATCTGAGAATAAATAAAATGTATAGTTATGACAGAACCCACTCCCTACTGCCTTTTTTTTTTAAATTCAAGAAAACCTTATCCCAGCTCTTACTGGAAAACCTAATTTGGACTTAATTATCATGACACCAGCAGTCCTTTCATAATTATTAGTTAATAACTAGTCAAAATAGACATTTAAAGTTTGTCAGGATAGCATTTCTATTCAAAATTCTCACTGCCAGTACAACAAGCTCTAAACCAGTTCTGTCACAGCACTACCTGTCCTCTTGTGTATGTATTTTAGGCAGTTACACATCCAAATTCTATTATTTCTGATGCCAATTTACTGCTTACAGAAAATGACACCCTCAAATAATCACACAGTATTTCTGCAGTAAAATTAGAACCCGTATTTTTTAAAATATAGCCATTAATGAAATCATTCTTTTATGGTGTGAGCATAGTTGTGATTTTCAAACATCAACTAGGACAAATATATATTATGGCAAGAATCTCAGTTTTATCTTCATATTTGGCAAATTAATTCCTCTGAGGTTACACTACCCTTATGAGTAAAATGAAAGATAACAATCCCAAAAGATGTAATTACAGACCAAAACTAAATTACTTTGCAGGTCTAAGTACTGTATCTTAATAATTTCACTGGAGAACATCTTCACTGCATTTGGGCAGATTTGATTTTGCTGCCTGACCAATAATTACAGCTCTGGCAAATACAATGTCTGATAAGGACATCAATTAAGAATGAGCATTGTGTTATTTAAAAAAAAAATTCATCATGTTCACAGCCTGTCTGATTGAATGAAATGCCAAATTAAATTAATGGAGATTGCTAAGTCTAGCTGGCTGGTGGGGAACCATGCAGAAAGTGGGACAGCATAGACAATAAACTGTCTGTAATTAAAAGATGAGAAGCTGGACTAATGCTACTTCAGCCTGATTATTCCAAACAAAACAATATACACTAAAATTATTCTGGCAGAAGTAGGAGGAGTGGGAGGAGGGCTGGGATGGGGGACATTTTCTTTTTCTTTTTCTTTTTTTTTTTTTAATAGTATTAACTATCACCATCTACAAACAGCAGCATCCTCACCAGATGTATTAAATTAAATACTGGGGGTGTTTTTATCAGACAACACAAATTATTTTCTCAATGAACATAAAAAATAACATACAAGAATCCTCCAATCCTTTCTGTTCTAGATGGATATCCAGCTAATCTCTGTAGAGGCTTTACTCCAAAGTTATTATGTGCTCATAGGAGGAGCAGGGAGTTCTTTTCAGCACGTTGTTCATAGAAGCTTCAATACTTCAGAAGCAGTAGACGGCATCCATATTATTTTATAAAATACAAGTATTCCATTTTGATTTTGCTGCTAGAAAAAAGGAGGCAGAATGTTGAGAGGTGCCACACCAGCAACGTTGTTAGGTATTCATATCATTGTAAGTGAATGAAGCATTGTTTTAACCCTTGCAAATGAAGAAGAAATTTTATCTCAGGATGAATGCAAAATGGTAGCCTTGATTGACACTACATCAGTACCCACAGAAATTTTGGGACTCACTCCTCTGGCAGGATGCCACAGATTCACCACAGACAACAGGCAGCTCTAGGAGGTTATGGGTTGAGACACAGAGCATGAAGGAGATGGAGAATTGGACCAGATGCAGGCAGAAGACATTTGGGTCACCTCTGAGCATGTCAGTAAGCACAAAAGGTATCCCAGTTCATCTAAGAGCAAACTGCTCTGTGTGTGTACACACAAGGGTAGGGACAGTGCTTCTGTCAGCAAGAGATACCATTCTGGAACACCTTCATGAAATACTGGAGCACTAGGAAACATGAACTATAGATGCCAAGTTTATACCTGGGACTTTCTGTTCATAATTTTAGAACAAATTTAAGTTTAGTTATTTTTTACAGAATAGTACAGTAGCAATCTGCTTTCTGAGACAGATTAGAGTGTTTTCAGTAGTTCATGTCTTCTGGAAGAGGGTTAACTGCCTGCTAGGTTCTGCCTAGAAATCTGCTAGGACATGTCTCCAGGGCCTTGTGAAGAGCCACCCAGGAAGTGCCATCCTTGGTGACTTTGGCCACCAGAACCTGCTGCACAGCAGTTATTTCTCTCCATTTCTTCCCCATCAGGATTCTCAATCACACCATATCAGGATCCTGCAATGACCTGGAGGGAATGCAGGCTCTGTAGAGAACCACAGGAGTTCCTATAGGGGATTTCATGCCAGAAAGCTGCATTTGCTTACAACCACATCACTGATGATCAACAAGCCAACAGAAAGGAGCACAAAAGTTAAAAGTATGAAATACCCATCTTTGCTGTCACATTCTCCTGAATTTTAGGCAAATGAGTAATCTCATTAGTGTTTCATTAATTATTGAATCTGTTCATAAATATGTGTAGAATCACACGTGTGATGGTCTTTTGATATTTAAAATCTTAAAGCTTTTAATTCAGGGGACCATTTAGATTCCAATTTTTGAGTCTCAAACATCTGCCACACTAATTATTATATATATCCTTATGTAAGTGAGGCTATGCCTTTATATATATGTACACATATACATTCTCTAACTCTGCTTAGAGCCAAAAAAATTCTCAGTGGGATAAAATACTTGAGTAAAATCAGAAAGAAAAATAGACATTTATGGTTTTTTTATATAGTCTCAATATCCATCAGACACACTGTTTGCAGATAGTACAGAATTTAAAATTTTTGGAAAGCAATTAGAATGGAAACATTTGAAGTTACTTTAAAAGCTTTCAGCCAGCAAATAAAAACTTTGACAATAACAATAAAAAGCACTGACTTAATCTCTGTGGTTCCAGCCAAACGCTTTAATATGAACTCCTTCAGTGAATTCCACAGCCAAAAGCTGTAACTGAATAATATTTTGCAAAGTGTGATACTGAACGAGTCTTAGGAACTGCAGAGAAAGGAATATTTAATGGTCTCACGTTAGACATTTTCAGATCTCTTAAGAAGGACACATTCTATAAATGTTTTTATATGCAAGAAGTAACTTTGTATGAATATGCACAGTATTATTCTGCTGATTGACAGTCAAGGCAATTCAATATATGCCAGACTTTTAATGCTACTTATTCCATATTTCAATGGATGCATATTTAAAAATGGTTTAAAGACCAGTCCTGGTCCTAATATTTATATAAGATTAAGGTGTTATAAAATTAGTCTGAATCTTGATAGTGTTCTCCAAGACAAATATAATAAAATTTTGCTGTTACATGTTCAAAGAGTTTCCATTTCCTATTTTGACTCTTTGTAGACAAGAATATCCGTCCACAGTCTGTGCAGCTGTGCATTCAAAGGTAATTAATGGAGACTCAAACATAGATTCTGGGTACACCTCTGTGTCTTTCTGCATATGCTAAGACTACTTCTCCTCTGTACAAGGGTAATACAAACTGAGACCAACTCACTGAGTTTCACATTAAAAAGACCTTACAAGATCTACAGATGTTAATGCCCACAGTTCTGATGTACATTCCCTATTATCACACCCTGTTGTTGCCTGAAGCTTGAAACACAGAAAGATACCAGATGTTAAGATATTCAGTTATAAAGCCAAGGAGAGGCCACTGTAGTTTAAGTCTTTGTTTAAAAATATATGAATATTTAAAGAATTCAAAGAATGTGTTTTCTTCCTTTGCTTTCTAACCTAGATGTGTTTGCAGTGATGAACTACAAAATTATTTTCCCAACCACTCTCATGAGCACATACTTGTTGCTACAATAAACCAGATCAGGCATAAATGTCATGGAAGGGAAATATTGCTAAAATGCAAAAAGAACTTACTTATATTGCTCCTGTTTGTATGTATTTTTCTACAACTTTGTGGCAATTTTGATTCCACATGAGCAAAAGACTTCTCACACATGCAGTTTTCACGTCATCCATTTGATGTATGTATTTTACATTACTGTAAACAGCTGAAATTCTACGGAAGATTTCATTTCTGATGACATCTGAGGACATATGGAGGTTACAATATGCTCTTTTTACACAGCTGCTCTGAAGAACAGCACAAGGCTAAAGCACAACTGAGCTTTTCCATGGTCCTGTGGGGAGATGGAAATGGCTCTTTGCTCCATGACATTTACCAAAGGAAGATGGACAGCTTCTCAGAATGGCCTCCAACACACCCACAAAATAATTTGAAAAAAGGACCCACACCAAGTCTGTGGACCTGATGCTGGGGCTGCCCCACCTATCTGATCCCAGAGAGGTTGGGAGAGGAGCACTGGTGATGTGGTGCCCTGGTGCCATGGAGCCCTGGTGCCATGGAGCCCTGGTGCCGTGGAGCCCTGGTGCCATGGAACCCTGGTGCCATGGAGCCCTGGTGACATGGAGCCCTGGTGACAGGGAGCCCTGGTGACAGGGAGCCCTGGTGCCATGGAACCCTGGTGACAGGGAGCCCTGGTGCCATGGAGCCCTGGTGCCATGGAACCCTGGTGCCATGTAGCCCTGGTGCCATGGAGCCCTGGTGCCATGGAGCACTGGTGATGTGGTGCCCTGGTGCCATGGAGCCCTGGTGCCATGGAACCCTGGTGCCATGGAGCCCTGGTGACATGGAGCCCTGGTGACAGGGAGCCCTGGTG
>JAYDZK010000028.1:9700716-9711810 GCA_034509185.1 Euphonia xanthogaster
GTGCCGTGGAGCCCTGGTGACAGGGAGCCCTGGTGCCATGGAGCCCTGGTGCCATGGAACCCTGGTGACAGGGAGCCCTGGTGCCATGGAGCCCTGGTGACAGGGAGCCCTGGTGCCTTGGAACCCTGGTGCCGTGGAGCCCTGGTGACATGGAGCCCTGGTGCCATGGAGCCCTGGTGCCATGGAGCCCTGGTGCCATGGAACCCTGGTGCCAGGGAGCCCTGGTGCCATGGCTGCAGCCACTGCCTCATGCCCAGCTCAGGGACAGGAGTCCCCCAGCCTCCCCAGGACCTGAGAGCCAGCAAGGTCCTGAGGGAGCAGCCCCAGGGCACCAAGGACACCATCGAGGGCCCTTCTTCAACACCCCTGCCACACCTCTGAGCACACCTTCACCCTCAGCAGTTCAACTGCTGCAAGGGACATTCTTGTAGGGAGTTTTGTTCAGCTGGGCTTTTTTCAGGAGTTAAAAGCATAAACACAGGACTGGTTTTGCCATATGAACATTTCTGTTTCACTTCCCTCTTCGAGGCATTAAATTCATACAATCAAGCTGTTAATCATGTCTACCCCCCCTTTATTTTATATAAACTGTCTAAGCATTGAACCTAAGCATTTCTTAGCATAATGACAGCATTTTATACTTAGGATCCCAAGAAATACTTTTACATCACTATATTCAAGATTACTGTAACATTTTTGCACACGAATTTAAAGTGATGTGATTATACTGCAATTGGGGCTGTAAGTAGCTTTTCTTACAATCTTACATCAAATTTCACTCACTTCAGTGAAAATTGTAAATTCCATTCTAGACTGTGAATCAGCTCTGCTACACTAGCAAATTATATCAAGTTTTAAATGTAAAATTGATAGAGAAAAGGTGAAGCAGATGTAGACATTTTATAATAATCATAATGGAGGATCAGTCAAGATACTTTCAGTCTAAAATCAGTACATGCATAAAATCTTGAATATCTCAACTCTCAGACACGTTGATACCATGAGTTCCTGCATTTTTTAATGAAATTAAGTACCTTCCACTTTAGAAGCACTAATCATAACCAAACAGATAAATAACATTTTTTTAAGGTCTCCATTAAATCCACTTCGCCATGTGCAAGGCTGCACAAAGCAAGCCTTGCAAAGACAGCCTGCAGGACGTAACTGCTCTTATTAAACACATACTCCAAGGAGAAACTGAGGAAAGCCACTCAGAAATGCCCCAACCCCAGCACTAGATCTGGTGCCAGGCACCCTAAATGTTCCTCAGGCGATGACATTTTTCAGTTTGGAAAACTTACATGTGTTAGTACACAGATCACAGATGTATTTTGTAAACAGGCACATAACAGATCACTTCCTCCTCTTCCTTTATTTCACATCAACCTGAAACCTGAAGGATTTCTCCACTATTTTTAGTTGGGGCATCATTACAAGTCCCACGGCAGGGAGGCCTCTGGAGAGTCTTCAGCAGCACCTGATTTTATTTAAACATTCAAGATGGAATTGGTTGCAATGCTCTGAAATAACAGTACAGGAGAATTAAATTTAAGAGTGGAAAAATCCCTCATGGTGGTTTGTATTCCTAATTTATGCCACAGAGACTAATCGGGCTTAATTTATCTATCTTTAGCTTCCCACTGTTTCATTCCAACCTAAAGGCAACATTTTGGGCAGCAGAAACTTTATTTTGTAGGTGAGTAACCTACTTTAATTGCATTTTCATCCATTACTACAGTGTAGAATTTTCTTCACTTAATTGGGTCACTGTGTTTCTTCTTGAAAGTGGGCACAGAAATTACTTCTGATATTGATTGCACACCCCTGAGGTTCAGCTGAGAGTTAAGGACACACAAAGGGTACACAGCAAATTCCATTTATGACAAATGAAATGAATAAAGTTTCAGTCAAACCTTTATATTAGTAAAATCCAGATGCTAAAATATGGAGATTCTCTATAAAGCATCTCACACATGCAGGGCTGGAAACACCTGGCACCACCACAAAACCAGGCTCTCAAGTCTTCAGGTGATCTTCAGCATTGGTGTGTCAAAATACTAATGAGTAATTAGCGTTAGAATTAAGTGCATATTAAAAAGCACACCAGTAATTCCTTCTCATGATTTTCAGATGCCATAGAAAACCCAAAGTCTTTAAATATAAAACTAAAATTGGTAATAAAAGCTCACTTGAACAGTCAAGTACTACCCTTCATGTCTTGATGTAAGCAAGCACTGGCTTTGATACATGCAAATTCTTGCATTTCTTTTCTTGAAGTATGAGAGACACCAGATCCTAGTGGCATTTCTGCTGCCAAGCTGTTCCACAGCTCACAACTCATACTCTGAATATATTCTCCTACTTTAGTGGACTAAGATAATTCAGTCTTATGCTATTCATATCAAAGATGTGCAAGAAGTTGAACACTTCTTAGTTGAATTTAAAATGATCAGATGTAGCTTTAGCATGAATTCAAAGTAGATGCATGAATTGTAATCATAATCAGTAGATGTATAAAAGCTGTAATCTCTTCATGAACTTTCTTTGTCTAAGTGCTAGAAACTATGCAGCATATTCCTAGGGATACCTGTTAATTCCAAGCCAGGTTGATGACTGGATGTCAAATCAGAAGTCACAAGCCTATACACACGTAGCACTCTTTTTCCTTGCCAGCTGATGACATGACCTGAGCTCTACCAAAAACATTTCTTTGGGTGTCTCTAAAATAGTATTTTTGATACAGAAACCACTCTGACAGAACCAAGTAATACTCTGCACCATAGCCACATGCTTCTGGCAGGCAGATGCCCTCTACAACTAACTGCAAACTCCTGGAGTTCTCTCCATTTTATTTTATATCTTCAACCCTACCATTCCATCCCACTTTTAGAATGGAAAATTCCCCAGAGATCAGAAATCTTTGGGCACTAGAAGTGAGTCCCGGAGTCAGGGCAGTCTCACAAAATCCTGTAAATCCAGGGTTTTGTTTCCCAAACACTCAGGGCTACAGCTGTTTCATTACTGTATTACATTTTGGATCACACAATAACTTCAGCCAAGTTTTACAACACAGACATTGTGGTGCTTCTGTGATATCAGAGCTGTGTGGAAGTTCAGAACTTCAAATCCCACGTCCATTCCATTTCTAGTGAGCCAATGAAATGACACAAAGCCATGCAAGGGAGCACAAAACGTGCAAATGGCTCTGCCTGTTCACAGAGAGAACAAATCACAGGGAATCCATTCAGCTGGTTGCTCATCACTTGCCAAACTGGGGTGATTTTGCTCTACCATGAAGTTTCTCAGTCACTTTTTCTACCTGAATTGGGAAATGCTGCACAGTTGTTAGTGTTAATGAAAGGCAGGAACAGGGTAAAAGCACGTGAAGTTCTGGCAGATTTTTGCTACCAAAAGAGGAAAATACTAACAAAGGGTGGGAAAAATAACAAATGTGTCAGTTAAAAATAAAAGGTGTTAAAAAGAATTGCTTTCTCTTCATTTGTATAAGCATCTAGAACAGTTTCTGATAATAATTGTCCAGTGATTTTAGATTTAGAAAATCCCAAAACAAAGCCATCCTCACACTAGTGGTTTTGCCTGTAATTGCTTGCCTGATCTGCCTTGGAATTATAGCAGTTTTCCAGTGAAAGAGATTTCCTTTGGTAATCAAAACAAAGTTGCTCAACTGTATTTTCAAAACTGGTGAAAAGCAATAAATGTATTTTAATGGAAGAAGTGAGTTGTCAAATACAATATACATAGTATGGTTTGAAGAGGAATAAAAAGATTTCCAAGTGGTATGAATGCAAGTGCTGGGTACTAGGAAGCAGAGAAAGTGTGGAATAAAAACCCATATAAAAGCATAGTAGGACAATGATTATCAGAGCAGGATAACAAAAATCAGCTTATCAGACAGATAAGGAAAAGATAAACTGAAACACATAAGAGATTAAAGTGAGAGTAAAATAACTTTTGAAGAAAGATTAACACAGAAAGAAAAAAATGTTCAAAATTTAATGAAAAATATTTGTAATTTGTAATACCTTGCAAAGCATGACTTTGAGAGCACCTAGTAACAATTCAAAGGACACATTTTTACACACACTTTAATATAAATGCCATTTTTTCATATTTTGAAAAAATGGACAGCTTATAACAGCAAATATAAAACTTAAATTAATCTCATAATTCCAGACCACCAGTAAAGAGGTCTGGACCAAAGAGGTCTCTTTCCTTTGTCTCCCATCAATCTCAGAGTTTTTCCTTCTCCAGCACATGAACAGTTGTCCATGCCTAAGTTCACAGACAGCCATGGGAAATTCTGGGTAACACGCTGTGATGATCCTTCACACATTTCCACACGGGACCTTCCTTAGCACCACCCAACCACCAAGGACAGATTCCAAGGGACACAGGAAACTCTTCAGTGCTGTAACCTCACCTCTGTCCAACCTCAGACAAAGCACTGATTGTAAGAAACCTCTCTGCTTCTGTGTACATACCACACCCCAAACGCTCACACCTCTCATCAAATCAAAATTCAAACAATAATTTGTATAATTACCTAGGAAAAATCAGAAACCTGCTGTGGTATTTACCAAGGAGAAAAACACTGAAGGGTTATTTGCCAGCATAAATCAGGCTGTGCCATTTGATTCAGATGGTGGTGCTGGTTTTGTGCCATATTCCAGTAAATGGAGTATCAGCTGTAGCTAAAATAAGTACTATAAAAAATAAAAGGGTTATCAATTTTCATGTCAACATATAAATATATCATCTTCTGAGACAAGGAAGAAGTTTTTGCATATTGTTACACCATGCACGTGTGAAAAGGGGCTAAGAAGTATAAACCCTTCACCATTCTCAATTGTAAATTCTCTTTCTACAGTGCTCACTCTTCCTATGCTTTCCTTCATGAACATAAATTTAGGGAAATTTAGGCCCGTTTCCAGTCTGTTCCTCCCCTCAGAAGCACAGCCCATGCCACTGGCTCAGGAATCCCTGTTTGCTTCAAAGATATGGAATTTTGTTCAGCTTGAGAATAGCACAGCCCTTCAACTTCATTACTAGATTTTTTTTATGACCAAAATCTTAAAGTGACAATTTCACACACTCCCCACACCAGGAGTTCCTGGGTCATCTGAGCAGAATCATCAGCATTTAGAATGGTCATCATCAACAAAGAAGGAGCTTCACAGCATTTCCTGCTTCCAAAAAAAGGTTATATGCCATGTAACAATAAAATGGTTATATCAGCAGCAGTGGGAACCAAACTGAAAGACATTCCAGTGACTCAAACTCCTGATGCCAGCACTGCCACCAGCAGAAATGACGCTAAGTGACCTCAAGTGCCAGAGAATATCTCAGTGTGCATCACGCTTCAAACCTCCACCCACTTGCTTATTCAGTTATCTGCTCTATAACTCAGCACACCTCTGCTTATGCTGACACAAGTTATTTCAGGCCCCACTGCCAAAAATGAAACACAGAATTTGGGGAGGTAAATGCAATTAAAGATTCTTTTTCACCTGGGGCAGAAATGAAGAGTAGATGAAGGAACACATTGAACTAACAGCCGTGACAAACATGGCACGCTGTGAAACCACACATTTATTCACCAATAGAAATGGTAACATTTGAAGTATTCATCTAACTGCCATCAGGGGACTTTTTTAAAAAGTCAGCTTTTACACCAAAGCTGAATCATTAGAGAGATGGCCCAGAAGGGACACACTGGATGTGCAAATCTGACTTAGTGAAGTACATCAAAAATTCTGTGTACAACTGAGCACTGAGTAAGGAAAATGAAATGCACATGACCAAATGGAAGTAGTGATTATTAAGATTTATATAACCTTGAGATAAATTATACTTTGCTGCCATGCACGAGCAAGAAGCTTACAGGACAGAAGCAGAATTAGTTCAGGACAAGGGAAATTATTCATGTAACAGTTAAAGCTTAAGAAAGGAGATCTGGCTTATATCAAGTTGAGGTTTCAGATAAGAGACTGCATTATAACAGGTTATAGTTGCAAAAATAGTTTTGATTGGCATATCATTTGTACTGACTACTGCTTGGAACCCACCCAGAATATGCAGCATATTATAAACTGTTAAGGAAATATATCTGTCTATTGTTCAATATTTACAATGTGCTTTATTTTGTAAATATAAGACCTGGCAGAAAAATTGGAGAGTATTAAAAATAGTTCTGATTAAAAAGAATGTCCCTTTTTCCTTTAAAAAGAAGCATTTCACTAACAGTAGTTCATAATTTTGTTCAAAAACGTTCACAGTGGAGCTAAACAAACTTTCAATGAGGAAAATTTGATTGCTTTGTTCAGCTGCTCACACAGATTTCTATCTGTACTTATTTGCATATTTCTGAATATTCTCTTACAAGCCCACACCACTTTTGTTAGCAAAATCAATTTTCTGTTGGACAAAAAGTGAGATTTGCTCTAAAGATTTTAAGCTTTTAAATAAACATGAACTGAATGGTGTAAAGAGCTCTCCTTTAAAGAAAATATTCTTGCTGTTTGGAAAGAAAAGAATTCTTTGCATTCACAGGTATCAATTGACAGCAACAGATTTTTATATGAAGAAAGAAAAAAATATACAAGGAAAAACCAAAAAGAGCTGCAATGTAATTATGTGGCTGTAACAGACTGATGCTAAGTTTCATTTTTAAGGAATGCATGTCCCTATACAAAATATTAAAAATATTAAACTCTGATATAAAAGCTTTATTATTAGCTTTATTATTGATTTTCCAAAGCTCAAAGAATACTTATGATTATGAAATTCTATCCTCTGCATCAGAAGAGAAGGATTGTTCTAAAATCCAACAGTTCTGCAGAATCCTCAGCAAGCACCAAGCAAACACAATTTTTTCTAGGTCTCTTCAGCTCTGCTAATAGTTATTGTTTGCACAACTGTAACTAAGTACATTTCCAACTAGTTGTTCAATCTATATAAATTTAAGAAACACACATTGCCAAGGAGTGACTCATATATCAGTCTATTATATGCTACAGAGCTGACTGTATTAAACAAATCACTTTCCCTACAGCTGAAGAATAGAAGCTATATACAGAGCAGAGGTTATTGTCTAATTTAAATCTTGGCTCCTTTCCCAGAGCTGTACAAGATTCCAATTTGTGGAAATGTTACTCTCTGCTACTGCCAGAAAGGCTACAGAAAATGGTATTGGGTGCCTTCCAGAAATATGTCTGCAAAATGCCAATCAACAAGTCACTAAAGATTAACAGTATGACTGTACCAAATTAATTTAAATTATAGAAACATATGGCTAGGATGTTTGCACTGCACTTAACACAACACCTGCTTCACAAACAGCTAAGTTTTCTTCCACACTATAAAATAATGTATGTCAAACACCTTGAACCCGATTCCCATAAATGGAAAAAAAAATAAGTTCATAAGCAGTAACCACAGTGCACCACTATCAGCTACAAGCCACCATTTTGTAGCAGTTAAATCCCTTATTTACTTTAAATCCACACCAACCCAGACTAGGTAGTCTTTTCCCATCATAGAGAAAGTAATTAGCTACAACAGAAATAAACATCTTTATATTCCCTTTTAGAAATCAAATATTTTAAGTTGATTTTGCTAGATTAATTCCATACTTATAATAGTCCTTCAAATACAGAGTTATTGTGCCTTCTCTCTCCCCCTCATTGACATTCTTAAGCAAAAGCCTCTCCTGAAAGGCACTATAAGCTCACAGAAAGTTAAAAGATTAACAATCACAACAAAAATTTCAATATGTTGTATTTCCTCAATGTGTTTTTTCCATTATTTTTAAAAAGTCCTCAATATATATGATCATGTCATCAAAGAAATAAAAAAATTTTAAAAATCTGTGGCAGTCTCAGAAATATTTACACATTAGGGTATGCCATATTTCAGCTGAAGAGGAAGGGAGCTGTTTTATGTTTCTCTCCACTGCTTTTCTATTATTGCCTAGCTAATGGAAATACATCAAACAAATGTTCTACAAGAGCAATAAATATTAAAGTTGACCTATCCATCTGGAAGAAATGAGAACAATACTGCTCACTTTTAGCCCAAATATGACACTGATAAATGAAGCTGTGAGATTCCATCACACTTTCAGCAACCTGGGCTAAGCGCCCACCACGTGATTCTTGTACCAGCAATTTTCTCCATTCATCTTCATTAGGCAGTCACTTGACCTGCCTCCTAACATCCCTGTCAGATCTGAACCTTTAGGGGGCCGCTTGGAGTTTTTAACAACACACTCTAAAAGCTTGACTCCCTTTTGGGAAGAAAAAAAAACCAACTCAGATGAACATAAAAGAATATATGAGCCATTTATTCTGGAGAGAGAACCATGAGCTGCTCGTCACAAGTAAAGCAGGAGGACACAGCATGGAATGTGTGATGGCAGGAGCACACTGGCTCTTGTGTCCTTACAGCCCAGAACCAAACCACAGCCTGGCAGGAAGCACAAGTGGGCAAACCATCACCCTTTTAGCCATCAGAACACAATTACATGTTGAAATCGGAATGTGTGTAACCTCGCGCCACAAACAGAACACCCTCCCTCAATCACTGCTTGAAGAAAGCTGGAGCAGGCAGCCAGAACATGTTTTACCCAGCAGAGTAAGAATGCTTCATCACATTAGCAGTGTTACATTACATCCTCATTATTTCCTTTTTCAACTGTAACAGCACAAATTTGATTATTCTGTAATAGTGAAAATGAATACCAATTCAACATGAATTTGACAGTGTAATAAAAAGCTCCTAACAGGATTTTTAGCAACTTCCTTAAAGAACTTCATAACTTTATGATCACTTAGGGAAATCAGAAAGGCTAAAAGCACCAAAAGGCATTAAGCTTTTGACATTAAAACTATCTCAGACATTCATGGAATTGCAATACCTTCATTAGGGGAGCTCCTCAATGTTTATCTGACAAGCATCTGATGTATTGACTCTTTTCTATTGCATACAAGTAGCTTTTCTTTCTTGTTTCAAAGAAGTCTTTAGAATTATAAATATTGTAGACTGTCATGGTAATGCAGCAATTAAAATATACCCACATAGATTTCTTTTAGGCAGTAAGTTCTTCAACCCTTTTTCATTTTGATCAGGTTTTACATGAGTGGTTCCATGCAGCTGCTGAGCACACCAGGGACTTACTCATCCAGGAACACATTGCTGAATTCAAGTAAAGACTGCAGAGTCAAACAGAAGATAGGTACTCCTGATACAGGGCTGAGATGGATTTCACTGTGATCACCAAAACAAGAACAGACATGACTTTTACACAAACCAAATAGAGTGCATTCATGGACAGGTACTTCGGTCATGCTAAGCTGGATTTAAACCACTACAATTTTTACTTTTCTTTCTAAAAGCAATCAAGTATCTTATCCTCTGTCATAATTTCAATGGGTTCTGCAAGTATCAGAAATGTTGCTGAAAACCTGAAAATATTGCCAAAAGTGTGGACAAGAAAAACTACTGAGAGATGTGCCATTTAAAATCAAGGCCTCATACAGGTGTGTTTGTGGTAGGTACATTTGACTTCCTGACCACAGAAGACATTACCGGTAATAAGTAATTGCTGACAAGGTGTTGTGCTTCCATGCACAACACAAGGAATGCTTGAATCTAGGTTAGAATGCTGATCTCAGCTTCTTTGTAATCACTATTACATGTTCCTACATCAGCATTAGAGCAATTGCACAACAATCCCTGGCAAGATTTTGACCAGGCTTTTTTGAGACACAGACAATTCACAAGAAAGCCATCAGTGGCAGGAGGTTTCACCTGAGCCAGTATTGCCCTGTACTGGTATTACCTGCCTTATCATCTGTACCTGCAAATGCCTTTATCAACACACATGGAGCCTCTCTTTGGAAAGAAAATAATGGGATGGGCTCTGTCTTGCTTGTCTGAGACACTGAAGATTTCAGTTGCTCTGCATCAGTTCCAAGCTCAAAGTTTGTCACGTTTCCTTCACTGATGACATGGCCTCTGTCATTTTGTCTGAATGAACACATTATTCTCAAGAATGAACAAATGTCTCTGTGATGACAGAGATCTTCACAGGGGGTTTTCACAAGTGGGTCAGTCTATGACTGCTGCAGAGAGCTGCTTCTCAGCACAAAGCAGCTTGGAAAGATGAGCTTGAAGATCCAACGGTCTTCAAAATCACCCACAAGCCCATTATCTGCCAATTCTCCTTGTCTGAGGTGACTTCCTCCAAAAGATTAACATCAAGTTAATAATGAAAACTGCTCTAAATGGAGTCTCAGTTTACAGGATGACAATGACTTTACAATATTTTACTGTAATCAGTTCCTGAAGGGGAACTGATAGTGACAAGATTGAAAAAAACTGTTTTGCCAAGGTTGGGCGCTATAAAAATCACAATACAAGGAAAAAGAGAGGACTGGGGCAGTTTTCAAAGAACTTGCTAACAAAAACAAAAGTGAGAGAGATCTCAACACAGCTTTAAAGATGATCCCATGTGTAGCAAGAGATACAATGTACATGGAAGTCTAAGGTATGCCAGGGACACTATCCTTAGGTCTCTGAGAACCTAAGATAAAACAGCAATCAAATACTCTGTTACCAAGAAGACATACATACATACATACACACATACATACATACATCTATATATATATATATATATATATAGGAAGAATTCCTAGCTGTTGGAGTTGAGAGGGAAAAAAACCCCAATCAAACAACAGATATTCCAAGAAGGAGAGTAAGGAAGTGAAGGAGAGTCAAGGAAGTGAAGCATATTTTCATCTATAGCTGACGTGTGCTGGGGAATGTCTCATCCAAAGTGATGACGATGTGCTATGATCATGTCAGCTTTACCAACACCATCATCTGTCATGCCAGAATTATTCCCTGGCTCTTGGTGATGAAGAGGCTCTTCAGTTCTTCAAGACTGAGTGACACTGAAGCAAGCTGCAAAAGTATTTGCTGAAGACCTTCAGAAAATGAAGTAAAAGTATTCTACACTGCATTAGGCTATGCACATTAGCACAATATTCTAGTTGGAATTAGTCTTTCTCT
>JAYDZK010000028.1:9711827-9740031 GCA_034509185.1 Euphonia xanthogaster
AAGCAGTTGTGCCTTGACCACAGGCAACTCATCTTAAATTTCACTGACTTTTTACTAAGCTACTTTCTTAACTTTATTCAGAATGCCCCTTCCAATGCAGTACAGTCATGAACTCTATCATTCACAGTGCAGCATTGTTTGTGTCGAGTCTTTGCAGCAGGGTTATCACTACAGGTTAATGGATTTGTGTTCTGAGAAGCCATGATTAGAATAGGTGACCTGTGTTCTGCATTATACAGTGAAAAACATATCTAGCAGCATGATTGCTATCAAGTGTCCAAAGAGATACTGAGAGCTGTGTGTGCAGACAGCACTAAACTCAGACGGTTTTCTTACTCCTAGGTATTTTGCAGTGGTTAAATTTGACATGTACAAATTGCTGAAGTGAAGATTTGCAAAGTAACAGTATATATCAAGGCTAATGGCTCAGTTAAGAAAATGATGTGCAGGATTTCAAGCACAGCATGAATATGCATTTAAAATATTTTTGACACTTTAATGGACATTTTTATTAGCAGAGGTTATAACAATGGCAAAAATCTGAAATTTTAGACAAGGAGTGGTGTTATTAAAATAATTCCACAAAATTCAAAGAGATAAATTCTTCCTGTTGGAGAAGACATTAAAATTAAGACCCTTGAAATCCCCTTCTAACACAGATATTCCAATAGAAAAATCAAGTACAAATAAAGGAATAAGTTTTCTTGTCCCTTCTGTACAATGTTTCAAGCACTATTCAGTAGAAAGTAGTAGAAAACTTAAGCTGTCATGGCTTTTCTTTCCTCTTTGTCATTACAATATATGAGCTGACATCAAGGATAAAAACCACAGAAAACTCATTTATACCTAAAGTGGACTATGTAGCTGCTTGCTATGCTAGCAGGGCATCAGAAGTGGCCATTAGGAGAGAATTTAATAGTAACTATAACATTAGAAAGAAAAAGTAGCACATTCAAGGGAGACGGCAAACTAATTACACAGTGAATTCTAACTCTGTCAGAACAAGCTGCACATATGATGCAGTCTTGGACCTTCAAACCATTCAGTATGCACAGCAACAGCCTTTCCTTCCTCAAAATTGGCCTTTTACACATGACTCTTTAAGCAAATACTGTGATACTGCATTATGATACTGAACCCAATCAGTTATGAAATGTGCATCAATAAAAAAAGCTGCAAGGAAAGACTTCAATGGACACATTCAAAACTTAAGCACTTTCACAGCACTGTGCCTAGAAAGTCACTGACTTTCATGAGAGCTATACCTAGCATGTTTCCAGTTCCTGCAAAGGAAAGAATTCTTTCCATGTTCAGTATGCTTGGAACAACCTGGGCTACAAGGAAGAGTGAATTCAGCCTGTCTGCATCAGTCTCATTCACAGATGGCTTAGAGAAGCCCAGATCTGGACAATTGTTTGTCCATTATTTCAACTGCTTGCAGGCAGGCAATTGCTGCACTCCCCAAGAGTAGCAATGATGCTGTGCTCCACGTGCACACCTTCTGTCTACACACCTGAGTGCAAACAATGACACCTCAAAATTCAGGTTCTTTTTCCTCCCCTGAATAATCAGCCTTGAATCACCAAACCAGTTAGTTAAGCCAAATGTTTATTACACCTAAACAAAATTTAAAAAAAAAAAAGAACACACTGCTTTCCTTTAGAGGCAGTAATGTATTAGCATCTGAACCAAGCTGTCCTCAGGATACAATTTTATTGAGCATCTCTTTCTCATTTATTGTAGTAGCTTAATCTGCCTTAGCTCTTGTTACAGCTTGTTTAAACTGTTCTCAGATTTTTTTCCTACCTAACACTTTCTACACTGCCTGTAGAACACTATTGACACGACATGCTGTGCTAGGAGTTGCTGGTGATCATTTCCAAGGCTGTCACTGACATAGTGTTTTCAGTAATTCTCATAACAGCACTTTAGAGGGAGCTAATCAAAAACTGCTAGAAAAGGTCCTTTGTCCCTTGCATATTTTGTTAGCAGGGAATTGGACTGGTGTCTGCATGAAGCACAATTGCCAGCTTTGAACCAAAACACCTGCTTATGACTTGCCAAGACAGTAACTCCTTGAAGCATCATCTCCCAGACTTTGCAATGTGAACCTCTTCTACAATGAAATAATGATCTCTGGGATAATGACTCCAAAATAATAACCTCTGTGAAATACTGAAAGACTGAGCCATTAAGTAACTGTCTCAACTTCTGCTGTTACCACAATCAAGTGAACTGCCCTAAAGGCTCTATTTTCAAAGCCCGGAATTTGTCACACCACAATTGGTGACAATGTGTTCACCATCACTTGCTCAATGGGATAGGACAATTCAACCCATTCCACTCAAATAAGCACTTTCAGCATTCTGTTCAAAAGTCATTATGCTCACTTCTGCAGCAGAGATGGTAAGTACTGTCTACAGAAGAGCATCTTTCTTACTTGGAACCACTCTGTTTAAAGAAAAAATAAAAATCAATGTCAGTGATGGCAAATTAAGGCATTTGGTGAACTGAAGCACCAATCACATAAAACTTTTATCATCCAGATATTTCCAGCCTGAAAAGGCCCAAGATGTCATTGACTATGAAATATGGATTATTTTTAAAAATCCAGATGCTACAAATAAGCTGCTTTGAAAAAAAAGTGGTATTTTGCATGCCAAGAAATCAATTTAATGCAATGTGAAGTAGAACACACACTTCAGTATTTTTTCAAGAAAGCATTCATGAACATTACTTTTTCTAATAGGGCTTAGTGTATTTTGAAGTCTACATAAGAAAAAAAAAACCATAAGACTAAAATTTTGATTTTCAAAGGGTAATGTATTTGTCTTCTACTGCTTCAACAAAAAATCTGGTAGTTCAGCTCTCTATTTTGGAGGAAATTAATTTGCAACTTATTAGATGCTAAGATCTGTTCTTGAAAGAAGATGGAAAAAAGAATATTAAGAGCACCTAAACAATGTCCAGTCCAAGTAAATGTACTTTTCTAAAAGTACAAATACATAATGAGAAACTCTACATAACTTTGCTAATTTGAATCTGTATGTCTACATATGCTCATTTTGAGCTTTTTTTCTTTAAACAATGGTAAGTGCCATTCAAGTCAAAAAACACTTTCCTATCTGAAAGTGTTTTTATCCCTGAGCAATAACCAAAAGGAACATATTCCTGTGCATTTTTAATTTTTCTGGCACAAGAAGTACTCTCACATCTGTGAGGACTGATTTGGAATCACTACATTTGGAAGACAGATTATTTTATTTATTTCTTCAACATGATTCCCTGAAGAGTTGGAGAGGCTGCAGAGCCACAAATGGGGTAACCCAGCAGAACCCCAACCTGTGCCAAGGGACTGGGGGGAATAGTTTTAACACCACAGTGCAATCTCCTGAGCCCAGGGAACTGTAACCAGCCTGGGGACTTTTACTGATTACAGTCCCAGGCAGCTTTTTAATTTCTTCTCTGGAAGCCACTGATACACATTTAACAATCTCAGTGGAGTTACCTGTAGATTTCTACATCTTGCTAGGAAACACTCACTAGGAGAGGAAGGATGGAATTACAGCTAAGAAAATACAAGTACAATTCCTGGTTCTGCCACCTGAGTCTGCATGACCTTGATCAAGTTACTTAAGTTCTCTGTGACTCTTGGCCCCTGAGCAATTAATGAAAACAGTAACATTTCTAACATCACAGGGTATAGATTTTAGGTAATGCTAAAATGTTAAGTCGGAAAACTTAAAGGACCATTGTTCCAAAGGAAGGGGAATAAGCCAAAAGCACCAAAATCTCTAAGGATAAGGATAAATGGGGGCATTGCTGGCTATCTGTAGAACACAGGAACTTTTTCTTAGTATAAAGACTTTTGAGAAAAATTACAAGTTCCTTTTCCTATGGACTGAAGGGAAAAGAAAACTGATGCAAGAGAATTTTAATGCTCATACTTCTGGATTTAGACAATTTCTCTCTAGACCTCAGTCCAACACACTAGGATATAAACTTTTAAACCATTTAGGTTTCTAGATGGTAGAAAAATTATTTGGTTAATTAGTTCTTGTCCTACAGAATCAGCACTCATAAGAAGCAACTGATGGATTTTATTGTGGTAACTGATCTGTCTGCCTCAATTAAGTTAAGCCTTTTTTTTTTTTTTTCCTTAGTACAAGGATGATTGTTCAATGCAGGATATAGCACCGGAGAAAGCCAAGACTGAAGATTTATGTTCTTTAAATATTTGCTTAATTCTCTTCAAAGACTTTTTTCCATTATTCAACTTGATGATTTAAAATAAAAGTGATACTACCTCTGCACTTGGAGTTAGTGAATGTAATAAATAGTTTATAGAGCTTAAGAATGGCTGCTCCCTTCGAGCCAACAAAGAATGAATGTTAACACTGGTGTGATGGACACAGTCAATGTCCACAGCCATTACTTCATGCAGGTAAGAATTCCAAACTCACTTCACTACCACTCAGTTTTATTCTGGTGTGAAGCTGCTGGCATTATGTTAATCTAGGAAGAACAAAAATGTCTATTTCCACTGCACAGCCCTGCAAGGAGAACACATAAGAAGCCATGCACGTTCAGTGTGAGATGGTGTTTGACTCTAAAGCCGTGACACTGGCTTGACATGCGCTACCTATCAACATGGGCATGAAAATGCTGGCACAGGGGCTGGTGCTAGCTATTGACATGGGTATGAAAATGCTGGCACAGGGGCTGGTGCTACCCATCAACATGGGTATGAAAATGCTGGCACAGGGGCTGGTGCTGCCTATCAACATGGGCATGTAAATGCTGGCACAGGGGCTCTCCTCGGGCCAGGACCGGCTCCAACTTGCCACGTTCTGCAGATGAAGCCAAAGCTTGCCAGGGCCAGGAGCTCTCCTTTCACTCCTGTCAGCTGAATAAGGTGACGCTGAAACTTCCAAAAGGTTGGCGAGGACAGAGGAAGGAACAGTAGAAACTGCTGTGCTGGAAAACTGCACTGCAACAAAATAAATCATAGGAGAGCCACAGGAGTTGCATTTTTCTCCTTCCCTTTTTTGCTAAGAGAATGAGACAGAGCTTGGCCCAGGTGACAGACACCAGACACACTCCTTTATCTAAATATGAAGACTCGAACACTTAAAAACACCTCCCTTGTTTTAAGATGTGAGAAGTTGGTGTTTTCTCCTCAAAACTGACTTTATTTGTTTGCAGACATTCTTCCCAACTGCATTTGGAACTAATACTCAACACAGAACTATTTACACTGCTCTAAATCCTTGGCTTACAATGCCTGTTTCCTTTTTGAACTACCTTCACTGCAAAAGGAACGTTGCACAAAGAATTCTTCCCCAGGAAAAGCAAATCAGAAAGCACAAAAGATGCTACCTTTGCAAAAATGCAGCATTCAGATAGGAGACTATAATTAGGTTTCTATTCCAAGTATTTCAATGCACAGTTAACCTTAGATGACTGTGCATAAACCTTTTAATTAGCATGTTATCTTTGGAGCAATTAATATCTTGTACCTCATATGTTATCTGCAAATTAAAACTTTCACTTGCTCAGCATTATTAATTAATCATTGTGAATCTGAGATGAAATAGACATCACTCAAGAGAATGTCAGTGTTTTTGGAATGTCACAGCCACTGACATTTCAGAACAATTATTTAGCTGTCTTCCATCAGCACAAGGCTATTGCCTTTAGCTTACACTGGCTTCATAGAATATACACAAACCCATGACATACATAAATTACATAAATTGTTTTACATCTCCAAACAAATTTTATCATTTCTTTACACAAAACATCTAACTATTGCAGTCAAGATAAATCATAGTCAAAAATGCAAAAGTACATTTTTTTTAAATCCTTAATAATCCCCTCAGTACAGCCACAAATCTTCCCCTCTTTCAGGGCCTGCAGTAGAGCATCTAGCCAGTAGCAACAATTCAAAGGAAGAAGCAATATGACTATTTGACCCTGAAGATATCAATAGAGATGAAGATCTTTTATAAGCCACCGTGCCAACCTGATTTACTGTGATGAATGAATAAATTCATAGCCTAAGATGAATTTGTCTCTATACATTTGATATGAGACATTAAAAGAAGAAATTATTTCAAGAGGTGGGCGTTCTTATAAAAGAGTTTTAACTCTGGAATACTGAATTTTTTTTGTATCACACATCACATTTAATAAACGTAAATACAAACCAGTGTAATGTGGCTGCTCTCTATTAACAAATAAAGCAATCTTTTATAACAATAAATTTCCTGTGCTTAAGCTAGAAACTGTTTTATGTCTGTTTACGAGCAAATAAATCTTCATCTATACTGCACCAAAGGAAATTAGTATATTTCAAAGAAAACACAACAGGAATCAGTTGCAAAACATTGTGTTTTCTTGAACTGCCTTAGACAATGAAGAGCATGAACTATAAATATTTAACAGACAAGATGAACATTTTCTTAGGGCTGCAGCTCAACTGATTCCCAGTTTTCTCCCACAATCACTTGACTCCATACAGACTTAAACACGAAAATTTTCCACAGAAATAAACATTCTGAGTCAAAACACCTGGGGATTTAAAAAAAAAGAATTTTCTCCTACTCCTTACACCTTTAATCTACTATAGTCACTAACAGAAAAAAAAATTCAGTAGTGTCAAAAGATGCCTCATTGGTGAGTTATAATTATACAGGATTGTGGTGAAACCTGCTGATATAACACACCATCTACACATATATACCTCATCTATGCCAAAATATATTATGCACAGTTATAATATGCATGAAAGTGTGGAAATGCCTGCAGAGTCCAACACAACAGCCAGGAACCGAGCTTCAGAGCACTACCAGGAGGTCCCTATATATCATCATCACCATCATCATCATCATCATCATCATCATCGTCATCATCATCATCTCTACTTTCATAGAAGAATCAGTGAGGGACAGGCACCACAAACAGTGCCCAAGGTCACTCAGCCATGGGATAACTGAAATGTGATTGGAACCCAAGTGCCCTTTTATTTTAACAAGTACACAGTGTTTCTTCACCTGTAGTAAAGGACAGATACAGAACATGTATTGTTTTAAGAGAATACACTTCCTAGCTTGAAGTAATCTGATTTCATAAGTTTACTTAGAAAAACCTTAAACTCCATTTGGAAATGTAGGATGAAAGAAGACGAGGACAAAAGACTAATAAAAGAACCACCATGAATTTGATAAGGAGTGAGCTAGATTTATATCACATCCACATCCATACGAGTAAGTGATTTTTTTTTTTAAAGATACAATTGTTCAAGCATAAAGACTTACAAAAAGTTTTACCAAAATTAATATCTTTTAAATTTTCTACCAAGAAACTAGATGGCTTTCACTAGATGTTCATAATAAAATGCAGAGGAATTCTGATGGTACTAGTTTTAAATCAAATATAATCTCTATTTAAATGCATTTTCTTTTAAAAAGTCACTTTCTTCACACAATAAACCCTCAGAAATACATTTCCTGCTGGAATTACTCCACATTCATGCCACAGGGAGAAATAGAAGTAGAACAGTGCAAATGTAGTTCTATTCACTTAAACCACAACTAGCAAAGCCCAGCGCCTGAAGGTCACTGCAGTGCTGCCTCACACCCATGCACACCCAGAACTGTCTGTTTGGGTACTGCTGCCTTTCAAACATCCCTAACCCAAAAAAATGAGGATAATGGCTTATTAGTAATTACGAATTACTAATAAGTAATGAAACCTAGATTTCCAACTTTTGCTTCAAAAGCAAATCTATTTTCCATTGACTTAATCAGTACAGGTAGCAAATTCCACATGTGACTGAAGGAACCAGGAGGGCATCAAGGAAATGTCTTTTGTGGCCTTCCAAGGAAATTTGTTTGGAAGAACCAAACCATGAAAGACCCGAGCCCCTGCCTGCTGTGTTTTGGAGCACAACTTCCCCATGACCCACACTAGAACACATTCCACCAAATTCTCTCCCTTTAACCCTAATCAGGAATCTTCTCCACAGTAGCAGTGAAGATGGATAGAATACTTGGGTTTGCCATCACACCTGATGGCTGGTTTGCCTATTTTCAATGTTTAGTGAGAAAAATCATTAATTTTACATGTCTCCAGCTTTGACATTCCAAGGAATTGTATCACAAAATAACAGGAGCTTCATCAAACCCTAAGCTACGCCAGAAGTTACTCCTTTTCCTGACACACCTATAAACTTTTCAATTCTCAGCCTAGTGAAATTATCACATACAATAATTGAAATCTAATCTTAAACAAACCAATGCCAAACTCTGAATGAATGGTAGACATGATATAAAATATTTTGTATTTATTTTTTCTTTATTTAATCTGCAACCATTATTCTGTATTTTCCTTTCCAGGGACATGATGACTCAGATTAAGAAAAGAAATTTACAGAACTTTGTAACAAACAGTTTTCAATTACCTTTAATAAATCTTTGGTATAAGTGTGAATAGCTTCTTATGCAGATGAAGAGCATTAAATAATGAATTTAATGCTACTGAGCAAATGTCATTAACATTTTTAGAAGACTGGATGAACATTAGCTTTGTTGTAAATGACATTTTGAATATTTAGGGTTTTAGAAAGGTGGTTCACTTCTTTATACAGCAACAAATCTTCAGACAGCACTTGTGTCTGGCTGTAGAAAACTACAATTGATATCTTTTCCATATATACTTAACCTCCTACAGATTTATTTGATTCTCAATAATTACTATTCTCTGGTAAGAGGCATATGTTATTACAGCACACTGCACTCCCACAAGCTGTCCACTCAGTGTATTTTAATAAATCTCTGCCAAAGCTGTATAAATTTGATCCTGTTTAAATTTAATAAGGATCAGAATATATCAAAGCACAGATTCCCATGAGAGAAATAGATATTTTGCATAGTTATTGAGTGCCCTATTCATAAATACAATGTGTAAGACCTAGACCATCAACCCTGAATTAAAAAGAAAAAGAGATTAATGTGTGCAAAGCCAGCTACTTCTTAAATAACTAGTGAAATTAGTGTTTAATAAAACATTTTCCCCATACAACTGTTAAAGACAGCAGCACTGCCACAGTTTTACTGTTATGACTCTAATACATAACTATTGAATTTCTGCAGTATAGAAACTTAAGAGTACCTTCTCAAGCAGCTTTTACAATTCTTCCATTGAAGATTTACCTACATAAATGCACAGATTCCTAAACATGCCACCAAAGGCTCCTCTCTGGGGTTGTGCTTCACCCCTCTCTATTCCCTGGGAGCACTGCCTCGGGCAGGAGGCAGACCAGCCACCCAAAGCCACAGCTATTGCAGAACCTGAACTACTTTAAGACAATGAAGAGCATAAACATGTATTTGACATCCATTTCCTTCCATTTTCTGGAAGGATGTCTAGAGGAGGAAGAAATTCTCAATGCTCTATTAATTCTAGGTAAATTTCACTGATATTATGTAATAGCCTACAAAATTTTATGTTCTATTAAGTAGCTCATGATTCAGAGCCTGCTGTGCCAAAATACCAGGACACATAACTATGCTATTACATGCTGATGTAGCAGCTTATGAAGAATTTTGAAGATCACTGTCATAAACACAAATACAGCATGTACTCCAAATACAAATACATTTATATAACTTCAGATTCCAGTGTTTTCCTTGTTTTTGCTTTAAGGAAAAAACTGTTTGCATGTAAGGAGGAAAAAAAATACCCAAACACCTAAACCAGATTTCCACTAACACGTGTAGAGACCACACCTGATAGCTACTAGTCACAGAAAGAATTCAACAGACTTCTACTAGAAAATTGCCTTCCTCATCATCAGTTTCAATTAGCAGTTGTGTATATAACTATGCATACAACCTAACACTTTCAAAATAGCTCCACTTTCTTTTATCACCTTTGATGTTTACATGCTCACAGGTATGGGAAAGAAATCAGATTGTATTTATCCTGAATTAAAATTCATATTTTCAGAGTAAGAGCATGAAAATCAAAAGACAAATCATTTTACATAGAGTAAAGCTCTTTCCCAAGGGGAAAAAAAATGTACTAAATCAATTTGCCATTGTTTTATAAGTCAGCTACTGAGGATGAAATTACAGACGGCTGAAATTAATGTGAGTTTTGCCATTGACTTCAACAAGCCAAAGATGTCATCCTCAGTGTTCCACTACACACAGGAGCCTGATGTCAGAACTGGTACAGCTTTATGAAGTACATTACAACATAATTCAATCCATTAAAGGGAAGTCAATCATACCATCACTCAATCATAGGTCCCATTCACATCTGTGTTAAGATTCATTCTTGTTTCCTTTTTCCCTTACCATCATCTAAGTGTTGGAGCTGGGAAACACCTCAGCCACGCTTGCCAGCAATATTCCTTTAGTCAAGATAATGGTGAAAGTGCAGGTATGAAAATTCAGTTGAAAATCCAAACTATACCAACTGAAATGTGTGGAAGCTGCAACAGAGGAAATGTAGCTTTGCCAGAACACTGTCACCACAATCATAGCACTTAAGGCACGATTACTTCATACTGTGATCCTGTTTGATCTCAATTCAGCTATTAATCCTGGGTAAACACATGTCTAGGCCTTCCTGTAGCACAGGTCTTTGTTTCAAAGAATTTTTTGAAAATTTTAGAAAATCCTGTTGGTTCCACTCATTTAAACATTCAGTGTTTCAGTACAAAGATGCCGAGTTAAGAGTATGGTGACTTGATTTCTTTACTTTTACAGGTTTGGGTCTTTCAACTTTAATGTTATTTCAACAAAGGGCCTTGTGTTTATTATGGAAATATTTTGTTGTATTTCCCTTTTCTCAGTTCATGAAATTTTCAATATAACAAGAAAAAACAGCTCAAATTCTTATTTTAAAAACCATATTGTCATTTTTATTCAGCCTGTATTTTAATATAGCATCAATATTTAACTACTTCATTAAATGAAGTGTGACTTTTATAGTGAAAATGTCAGTCTTTGCAGTTCATTAAATTCATTTAAAGTATAGCTGCTTGATTTTTTTTTCTGAAGGAATAAAAGACATTAACTGAAGGCATAAACTTAGCATTAGCATGTACTTTTTTCTTCAAATTAACATTCAAGATTTGCAACAGTCTTTACAAATTTAAGAGATTGTTTGTATCCTTTTGCATTATCCTTGTTTTTATAATAGATGTCACTTTTATAGCACATACAACTGTTTATCACAGTTGGATATGACCAGTAGGATGTCACAGAGGATATTAACACGTCACGTGCTATTATGAATCTGTAGACTCCTTCAAGTAATATTAAAAATACATTATTTTTAACTGTGGCATCTGGAAAAATAAACGGTATATGACGTAAAATGTAATAACTCTTGGAATCCAACAGGGTTTATGAGTTCTCTTTTTCTGTTTCATAAAACACTCTTTGATGAGAATCCTTTTTCTTTCAAGGAGGTTTTCTATTAACTAATACAAAAGAACACAGGGAAGGCACCATTTCCACAAAGGCAGCACCATGTTTTTACCATATGTAAGAAGTCCTGGCCCATGTTCTCTAGGGTATGTGATTTCTGTGACTAATGTCTTTAAAACTGCAAAAGCTAATTACTTCTGATTAATAAATTGATGTGATTAAAAAATATTTTCATAAGAATAAAAAAGTTTCTTTGAAATGTACTAACATATAAAGGTGGTGATACTTTCTCTTCAACCTACTACTCCTTTCAATGTTTGGAGAAGGTCTTAATGACAGTGAAATCTCGAGTTTTGGAAGACTATAATGAGTTATTTTCCATTTCAGTGTTTAGGTTCTGTCCTTTCCTGCCCAACAAAGCAATTTCATTAGGCCACTCTCTTGCAGTAATGACCTGAATCACCACCATGATGATTTCAGACTGCACTAACTAGTCAAGGCTTAATTTACTACAGTACAGGTGGTGACTGGGGGAGGGGTTAGGGCATGTGACATTTTAAAGGACTTCATTGCCTCAACTAACATCCAACCTCTGAAAACCAGATCCTTTTCTAGTGTCTTAAACGTAAAATTCACAACATCCTCCAAAGAACATTTTGGGTACCATGACATACCACAGAGATTTAGGTTGGAACTAGGACTTGGAAAAATACCAAATTATCCAATGTATGATTTTAAAGTTCCCTATTCCTCTCACATTCCCTATTCCTCTCACACGTGGGCACTTTTGTCAGTTCATGCAACCAGCACCTGGCACCAACTACAGAGGAAGAAGAAATGTAGAATGCAGTATTTAACATCTACTAAAGTTAAAAGCTTCCTCCAAAAGCCTTCTTCCAAGAATGCTGTGCACAATAAAGTTTTATTTTCTAGGAAAACTATTTTACATCTCCAAATTTGTGCTGCTACTGTGATTTGTTTTTCTGTGTACCTAAAGCAACAGGGTTTCTAGGAAATTCTGATGTTTGAACTACCTTCCTTTAGATGAATTTCTCTAAAGAGTACTATAGAGAATAAAAACTGAATTATCATGTGGATGGAATTCTGAAGAAGGAAAGAAGAAACTCTAAAACTTTATTACAGAAGCAACAGCCAAGTTACATATACGAAAAGCTTGTGGGTACCAGCGACACCTATTCCAGATTGGAGCTTCAAATAAAGTCTTTAGACACTTTTTTCCTACACTGTAACAACGGCCAAACCGAACTGACGGGCTCCATTTTAGAAATCCCTTACAGTAAGGTTACATGGAGCTAAACAAAAATTGCTTGTTTTAGGATGTCTTGAGTTAATACACATCTACAAAGGCAGGGGGATCCAGGCAGCTGCATCAAATCACTGTGGTCTGACAGGTCACAGTGACCAGCTCACTCCCCTGCAGAGCCAGCTCCTCCCCAGCAGAGCAGAGATGGTTATCCTGGATGTGGAACAAGTGCTCCATTCTCCCACTGCAGGGCCCTGCCAAGCAAAGGCTGAGGCAATGCCACCTTTCCAGAGCTGTTTTTCTACAACAGTGCAAGGAGCATCAAATTGATCCTCACTGCCTATTCACCTTGGGCAGCCCTAGGAAGGAACATCAGGAGACCCATCTGACCTCTGCTCAAAGTACAGCCACACCAAATTGAGAAACTTCTTGCTTGAGGCTTCTCTTCAGTCCGGTCTTAAGAGCCATCAAGGATTTTGGGCAACCTCTTCCAGTACTCTGTTATCCTCAAAGTGATTTTCTTCTCTTCCATCCAGCCTGAAACTCTCATTTCAGCTTGTGCCTGTTACCACTTAACCTCCAACCGTGAACCCTTGTGCAGAGCCTGCCCCATCTCCCTGCAGGTACAGGGGATGCTGTCAAGTCCCCTGAAGTCTTTCCTTCTCCAGGCTAGTCAAGCCCTGGTCCCTGAGCCCCTGCTCACACAGGGCAAGTGTGTCAGGTACTGACCACTGTGCAGGCTCTCACTCCAGGTTTTTCTGTTTCAGTCCACCAGTGGTCCTTGCTGAGATCTGCTTCCCTGCCAGCCAGACCCCAGCCTGTGTCTCTCAAACCAGTACCCCAAAACCAGTGTTTGATGCATTAGGCCAAGGATAAATGCTTTGTCATTGGTCTGGGATGCTACAAAAGCCCCATGTATTCCCTTTTCTAAAGTTCACTTAAGAAAAAAAATAATCTTTCTTTCAATCAGATAAAACACTTAATTACCCATTCTGATGCACAAGCATAAACAAATAAAATCCCACTGTTAGTACTTAGCAGCCAAAGTATGAAGAATAATTACTTTGGACAATTGAGGTTTTGAAGAAACTTTTGCATCAACTACAGTCACCTGCTTTAAAGTTTACCTTTGAACTATTTCAACCTACTCTTCAAAAAAAGACAAAGTTAGAATCTTATTGAAAAAAATCTACACTGGTTTTTAATCACATTTTAATAGCACAGAATTAATATAATTGTCTTGGGACATATTAAGAAATAGCAGCAATGAAATGTGACAATAAGATTTTTGCAATTAAACTGCTTTATAACCAAGCAGCACATCTTCACACTGTATTTCAGAGCTCAGTAATTCCCACAAAATCATGCTGCAAATGCAAATAAGCAGCTACCTAAACATGAGGCTACCACTGTTCAGAAGGAGCCATCTAATTCTTAAAACCTCAGAACTAGCAGATATTTACTATTGTTAATTTTTTCTGAACTTCTGAGATTAATCTAAAGGTTTTTTGAGTCTAAAACACGAAACCAGTTCAGCCAAATGATCACTTCCAAAAACATCAGTGTGTCACATACCCAGTGCTATGAATGGGAGGCTTTCAAAGAGATCTGAGATCTACCAGGTCTTCGTGCCACACACTTGGGCTCTCTCTGTTGGAAACAATAACTAAACTGATTCCACTCCAGCTGAAGAATTCTCAAGATACTGTTTGTTGGAATACAACTTCTGCAGCTTTACCCTTATTTCATGTGATTTTTCAGAGAAAATTACTTGGATGAAGTTTCAATTTTATATACTCCAACCAGAGGACCATTTCAAGAAGCCAAAAGATAATCTTTGTTTAAAATGAAAAAACACACTGCCCACATTTTTCTATCATGTAACAGGGCTGGAAAAGGACATGCAGAGAAAAAAATCATTACATCAGTTAGAAAGATATGATGTTTATAATAATGATGGCAACAGAGGACAGTAGAAATTTTCCTAAAAGAGCAGATAAATAAGTATGCTGTTATATTTTTTTTTTGTACATTGAACTAAAAATATAATACAACTGAACACCACAGGATTCAGTACGAAGCATATTTCCTGGGAATGCTGTGTTCTCAAAAACTGAGGCAGCTACCAGTTAGCAGAGCACGGAGGTGAGGAAGCAGATGATTACCTGATGTGCACTTGCAAAACACCCACATCAAGACAAACTATCTAATGATTTAATACCCCACTTCTAGAGATTGTCAAGGCTCCAGATGTGGATTGTTCCACCACCTCAGATGCCTAAAGGTCTTTCCCTCCCTCCTCATCCCCACCAAGGAAAAGCTCACGAGTTCTAAAGGAAGAACTGAATAGTCTCTCCACATTCATTAAGAGATACAAGATAACTACCCATTATCTATAAGTCTCATTTCTAATTGTTTTCTATTATATAATTAGACTTCAGACATGAATTTTCTTTACTATCTGTTATGCAATACTCCAAAGTGTGTAACTAACACATCTGTGGTGGCCTTGTCCAGTCTCACAGACTCCCTCTAAGACTCACGGAGTGCATAACACAAATTTAATATCCCATATTTAGGAATGTAAAGATGAAACCTAAAAGAACAACATTGACCAAGATTAAAAGTACAGCTAGCCCCATGGCCTGTGTTTCACCCAACCAGATGACATTTAGCATCAACCCTGAGCCTTAAAGTGATTACTGCTCCTTCCCTATGCAAAGGCTGCCCCTGCAGCTCAGCCCTCTGGAGAGAAAGACTTTCCTTCTCAGTCTAAGCTCATAGCCAGGGTGTATACAGCCATGCTTGGAACAAGGAACAACACTCTTTTCTTTCTCACCCTGCACTTTCCATTATTACTGTTAGGTTATAGATACTGTCTCTTACATTTTCTTCTTGTAAAAAAAAATAATTCTCCAGTATAAGGCACTTATTAAAAAAAAAAAAAACAAAAAAAAAAAAACTAAACTTTTTTGCCAGACCTGAAATTGTGTGTGTCAGTTCTTTCATGCTTCAGACATGAACATTATCCACACCTTCTGAGCTGAATGTAGCATCTTCCTTCATTTTTGTTTGGTAGCTAAGCCAGAGAAAACATAATAATCATTCATTTACTTAGTAAAAGTACAGACAAAACCAGTGAGACCAACGTGCTGCTTCTGGTAAGGATGAGAGGCCCAGCAGAAGAGGTGTCTCCCACCAGCCAGAGTCAACACCAACACTGCAGCCTGTCCTCACAGCAGCAGCACTCATTCCTTTGTCTTGCCAGCAGGTACAAAGAACTGCCTTTATCCTTTTAGGAAATGAGTGGTTCAGTGCCCAAAAACTACTATTTCAAAACACACCCTCTGAGCTGAATTTTTCCCAGCAAGTTTATGAAGCTCAATTCAAAAGCAGACCCAACTCTCTTGTTTAAAGATATTGTATTCCTATGTGCAAGAGCAGGATTGCACCCTTTCCTTTGGAATCCACAGAAGATTTTCTTACAAAGTAAGGATGAGAAAGAAAAAGCTGAATATGTTTTAAATCAGTTCTTACATGAAGTTCAGTTTGTCTCACCGATTGATTATTTTTAAGATAAACATAAATCAGCTTCACAGGGAAAACTTCAGTAGCTGAGATCAATAAGCAACTGGCCTTGCTCTAGCATACATACTGAGATTCATCATCTAAAGTCTTCTTATTTCTTACTTCTGCATTCAAAGACCCCTGGATACTTGAGTTTTGGGGAAAAAAGCTGCAGATACAAGCTCTTTTGCTTGGGTGCCATAAACAAACTGAACCAAGAAGCAAAGATGAACTTGCCTCTTTCTTTTGATCAAATAAGAAGCAAAGATCAGTCCTTTAAAATCTAGGGAAAAATTTTTAATGGGAATAGGAGGTATTTTCACCCCCTTCTATTCTTGCCAACAAAAGAAAGAAGTTTAAGAACTCAGAGAGACTGAAAACACTTGATCCTCCAATTGTAAATATTTAGCAGTGTTCCCAAGGCACTATTGCCTCTTTGTCCCCAAGGTGTTTCACATCCCTTTTTCTATCCTTTTAAATCAACAAATGGCCATTTCCTTTGGCAACAGATAATGCAAAGACTGTTTCCTACCACAGAAGTGTGGGAGACAAAGCAAAACTCTAAGAATGAGCAAAATAAGAAGAATTGGGGAAAAAAAATCATTAAAAATAAGAAGAACAAAGATTTCTCACTGTTAAAATTCTGTGTCAGATTGGTGGTGCATTGGTTGTACTCACTGCAGCTGAAAAATATCAATCTGATTTCATGAGCCTAAAGGTACAGAATAACTTTCCTCCATGGATATTGTCCCTTCTATTTTCACATTTATTTTAAAAGAAAAAAGGTTACATCTGGGGGAGCAGAAAGCAAAACGTATCCTTTGTATCAGGTCTCACCCACACAGAGAATAAATGAAACTCCGAAGATCTACAAATGCTTTATTTAGTCTAAAAGGATATGGATAGATACTTTTACTATTATGATTTCTAGAGTTTATCCTTTCATATGCATTTAAAATACTCCATTGACGTCATGGTATTTTAATGGAGTCCTTTTTGAGTCACAGAAACACTCAGAATGAGGCATAACAACAGTGCTCACCTGCAGTTAGTCATAATAAATCAAGCTTTTTATCACTGTCTCTCACTTATGCCTCATGATGGAATAACCTTAAAAGCTTCTATTTAGAAATAATTCTGCATAAACACACAAATGACATGGAATATGAGGCAGAGTGCACTATAATGGAACTCAGTTAGTTAGCAATCCAAATGTTACCAGCCATCATAAGGAGCCCCATGATCTCCAAAGAATATGTTTGTATTCTAATGTAAGTATTCTGTGCAGGAGCAAAATGCCCCTCCCCACATTTCCCAAGCAGTGGAACTGTGTTAGAACTGGTGCAAACCAATACACATTGTCTGAGCTTTAAAAATGTGTGACTGTCCAAGAGTCACGTTTTCAATTTCACATTTATTAGTTGCATGTATTACAAGCAATAGCTGCCAATTTTCTTTACAAAACCCAACACAAACCTCAAAAAAAAAAAAAAAAAAAGCAAAAACAAACAAACAAAAAAAAAAAAAAAACACAACAACAAAAACCAAAAAACCAAGCCCTTTAATATGTTATCAAGTGAAGAATCAGGATTCTTTTCTGGTATGTAAACTCTCCACCAGACTATTAACAGAAGGGCAAATTGTGAGACCTCCCTTGAAAAATTGCTATTTACTAGAGACAAGAATACAGGAGATAGGCAGCAAACTCCTATGATATGTTATCACCAGCAATATATTTGTGCTGATAGAAGTCAAAGCCAATCTTCACCACCCCTACTCAAACACTTTCTAGCAAAGAAGACAGAAAAAGGCTGCTATCCTATCACAAGTTGTTTGCCAACTAAATTTAGAAAAACAGTTTTCTACTTAAACTGGGCAAGCTATAGCTGCAGATTGAGGCAAAATAAACACAGAAGCTCACACTACCATTCTATAGCTGTTTGTTCTGAAGAATTACAGGTAGAAAAGCAAGACTGATCTCTAAGCTGCACATTGGGCACACCACACACCTGGGTGTTGTGTGTGCACAACACTGAAGTGCTGTTTGTTTGCCTGCTTGAGTAGGTATTTCATGAACATATTTTCTTTTCATATGATCTCTGATTAATCACACTGAATCATATTTAGCCCTGTCTTTCACCTAATTCAGTCTGAGCTGCACAGACACTGAGGTTCTGTCCCAGCTGTGGTGGCTCCAGGGATGTCAGGTGTTTGGTACATGCCATCAGCCAGCCCAAGGCAGAGCAGGCAGCAGAGCCACGGGGAGATGAGAAAGCCACCCAAGGAATGTGCTGAGGCAGGGCACTCTCCCAGAGCCCTCTCCCACCAAAGGCACCCACAAAGCTGATTCCAGGAAGGAAAAATCTGAGAACACAAACCATTGTTTCCATCAGCAGGCCAGGGAGAGCAGGGGGCACTGAACCACTGCACTGTAGCCACCGACACACAGGGATGGCTGACTCAGAGTGCTGGAGGCACACCCAGGTGAGACAACCCTGAGAACTGAGACTGCACACACTGAGGGCTTGTCACATCCTTGAAACAATTACAGAAGCCATACAATACCCAATGCACCCCACAAGCACCATCCCAGACCCCAGCACAGAGCTATTACATTAAAAGAGGCTTAGATGAAAGTATGAGAATGAAACAAAGGCACTTCCGCTCTGTCATAAACAGCAGGTAGATCTCTATCATGGAAGCAGTGATGCAAGCCACTGTTCAGGAAGCCTGGCTGCCCTGTGTGACATAACATCTGATTTACCACTCCACATGCTCTCCTTGGGTCTCAGCTGCACCACCACGGGAGCATAAAGATAGCTCTAAGTAGGATTTAAAAACGTCAGGAGGAAAGGACAGCAGAAGCATCTGTTAGCTCCTTTTATTTAACAATATCCTGAAATTGCAAATTATTTGAAAGGACAAAATAAATTGATACAAATGACTTCATCTTATCATTTGCAACACAGCAATTGGACACTCTCATAAAACCACAAAGAGAAGGTCACATAGGCATAAACATATTATTTACTCTCATGATTGCTTTGTAGTGCAAATCTACACTAAGCTCTTGTGTTTGCACCTCACAGTGTATTTACATCTATAGTCCAGTGTAGTTTTGAGATCAGTCTTGTTTTCACTTAAAGTTCTGCTGTGAAAAAGAGCAGAGAATGCACCTAAAATAAAATAAAATTCTGGGGGTTTTACCACATGCATAGAATAGGCTTTTTTAAAATGTAAAGTATACTACATATTTCAAACTGTATCAAGCAGAACAACAGGAGAAAAAAGAACCATGTGGGGCTGTGGTAGGAAACCACAACTACCAAGTCTTTCCTACAGAAGATCAATAGCACAGTAGCCCCACATTTACATGGCCACCACCTATTACTGTAATCATCATTTCAGCCACGTGCTTTTCAGGAAACCACAAAAGTAACAGCATTAACCTATTAAAGCAAACAAAATTATTATTTTTCCTTGCCTAATAAAATTCTTCTTTATTTAAAGAATGTAAATAGAAGAGTGTTAATCCCCTGTCAGGTAAACAGTTGACTGATAAAAGTACAGTTTAACAAAAGCATTTTACTAATAACAAGTACTGAAATACAGTATCTCAAACCATTCACAAATTCAACTATTTGTGTAAGCCTTACAACCATAAAGAGAGGAGCATAAAAGGAATGGC
Organism: Euphonia xanthogaster; assembly: GCA_034509185.1. Taxonomy (NCBI): domain Eukaryota; kingdom Metazoa; phylum Chordata; class Aves; order Passeriformes; family Fringillidae; genus Euphonia; species Euphonia xanthogaster. The sequence goes on from JAYDZK010000028.1 coordinate 9,731,791, forward strand.
AGACAAATATGATCTGCTCTGAAAATAAGCCACTCCAACATTCAGCAATTGATTTTTGCATGGTTTTAACACCATTTTCTTATCAAAATTAGACAGTTAATCAATACTGAGGTGTTTAAATATGTCCTGAACCTACAAACCTTTATATAATTCAGTGACTTTGAATACAGGCATTGTCCCATTGGGATAGAAAGGATGATTCATAAAGCTCATGTTGTTTCCTTGCAAAAAAAACGAACAAAAACCCCACAACAACAACAACAAACAATCAAAGCCCCACCCCAAAACAAAAAAAACCCACCTACTTTATTGACTTGGATGTCTAAAACTATTTAGATTTTAGTTCCCATCTAATTTCTCTCATATTAACTGCTTAGAGAATTACAATACTAACTATAACCACTTGGAATGCCAAACACAGCAGAGCTTCTCTTGACAAAATTTCTTAAGGAAATCAAAGGGAGAGATGGAGACACCTCGCCTCAAGTGATCTCAGCCATCTTCACATAGACTTCATTTTCCACAAATCCTGCCATGCTGGTAATTTTATGTATTTCCAGCCTTTGGTTAGGTTGCCCAGTTGATCAGAACTCTTCAGGATATTCACTGTAGAGAAGGAAAATCCAAATGCAAATGTATCTGTCTGAGAAATGTGCTGCTTTAGCATCATGATTTAACAGAGCCATCACTTACATACACGGTAAAGCAGATCAGAAAAGGAAGGAGATCCCTGCACTGCTGCCTCTGCAGCTCTCACCCCGGCCAGTAGCTGAGACCTCTGATCCCTTTTTTCAGAGGTTACCCGTCCAAGATCTGCCATTTCACCCCAAAACACCCTTTGTTTTTAACCTATGTCACAACAAAAGACAACCTATGTCTTTTCCATGTTAGTCTCAGCTCTCACAAGTCTTTGGCCAGGAACAATAACATGTGGCTCAGTGACCCAGACAGTGAGAAGAGCTGCTACTTTAAAACAGTGAAAATAAAACATTGAATGGATAAACATTTCTCCCATGCAATACCAAGGTCAGACCTGATCTAATGCACATGTAACTAAGTGAAAGATGCCCATGTTGAATGGGTCTTCTATGGATGTAAAAACCAATTTGATACAAGGGATACTTTCAACTTACATTTTTTGAGAATGGATTGCTTTTCTTTTCCCTCTTGATATGGAGCTTTTCAACCAAATGTGGCTGCTGGGCAAACTGGCTGTGCAGGAATAAACAGCAAACACTGATGCCAAGAGCTGGAACATGAACTATACAAACAAACTGAAAACTAGATGAACTGTTTGCTTAAAACAGTTTTCAATTATAAACTAACATTGTCTAGTTTCAGGAGCACACCTTTTCCAACACAACTCAGTCTGCAGCACTGGTCAATCATACTTGCAGCACTCTGCTCGTAAGACTCAGTTATTTTTAATGTGATGAAAATAGTATTTTCAGCTAATCTGCCCATTACCATGAAGTGAATGAAGAAGTTCATGAAAACATCTGTCTGGATATTCAAAGTTACCCATGGCAGAAGCAGCTGTGTAATGACACTCGCCCCTTTTGGTTTTAATATTTCAGCTGCCCTGTAGTGCCTGTGATTTTGAATACATTGTTTCAGGTATAAACAGAGAATACATTCAAAACAGGATTTGGACTGTTTCGACACATGCTGACATCAGTGGAAAAGATGTGAAATAGAAATCTTGTTACAAAAATAAAAAATTAATAACGTGGCAGCAAGCATGATCTCATCTAAGTCTTCATCTGAACAGAGCACAGAGGCAAAGACCAGAAGGCTCTTGTGTGACATTGTTATCTAAAGTCCTGATTAGATTTTCACCTCAGAGTTCTCAATTTTGGTAGCAATCATCACAAAGATACTGTGGTGACTGGCACTCTATAAATACATCACACAGACAGGTAACAGTACAGAACACAGCTATCAGATAAGAGTGTGAAGCATTTGAAAATTCAACTCTGCCATTAGGTCTGTATAACAGTACTCAATTTTACAGCAGTAGAAAAGTGATTACAGATAAAAAGGTAGGATTAGTGCTGTACAAATTCTTCTCCTCTTAAATTTGATCATCATCGTTCAGTAGCATCACTTAGGTATTTAAATAGTATCAGAATTCAGCAAATATATAGGCATGTATTAACTGTAAATTTAATAAAAGCTGCAGCACAAACCACAGGTCACAGTTTGACTGGCCTCGCTTTGTCAGACACTGCACAAAACTGCAAGAAATTAATCACACAACTGAGAGCCTCTCTTGAGTATCTGCCAAAGAGTAGAGGCTGATATTTCCTGTGCTTCTATTTTAGATTTTATTATAAATTAATATTTTATTATAAATTAATGTTGATTATAAATTTGAATTTATATAATAAGGTTAGGCTGGACTGGGTACCTGTCTGTGAAGTACAGCTTGGTGTACTGTGGGGGGGACTATGGGAATGAGGTTCTTGTCATGCCCGTGGATTTGGTCAATGTTTCCACCCTCCAGAGCCAGAGGTGTAAAGTGGAGCTCCATGTCCATGGCACACACACCCCAGAGCTATGATTGCTACAAAATATCACTGTTTCAAAAACTCCACCCACTAATGATTTCCATACATATCTAAGTACTCTAAATATCTCCTAAGCATTACATTCAAACTCTTCCTGGATTACTGTATTCTTGCAAGCATCTTACTGATATGCTTGTAACCCACTGTAATGAAAATATCTAAAGAAATATTTCTAAAAACTGACTTTAACAAAGCATATTTTTTTATATAATCAACTCTCAACCAACAAGTGGTACATTCAGCAGAGGAGCTGCATTATGTGAGCAACAGAAGAAGTGTTTACTGCAACAAGCCAATCCCCATTACAGGTGATCATTCTGAGCACCATGGGTTCTTGCCCAGTTGTGGCATACAGGGGTTTCCTGTTTCAGCCAGCTCTTAGCTATGTCAGAAAACCTCAGGGGTGACTCTGCCTGCAAAACAGCATAATGCAAGGCAGGGTGATGATACAAATTGTAATTTTCATTCTGGTGGACATACTCATATGATCATTTTACTTCCTCTTCCAGGGACTAGGAATTATATATCCAACAATTTTAGTGCTGGACTGGACAGACCCCTAGCAGTAGCTGCCTACATAGTCCTGAGGTTTTGATATATCCAAGGCAGGAGCTGGCTGTTCTGGGAAAGAAGCAGTTGAGCACACTTGCCACATGTGCCAGATGATCGGTGGAAAATACTGGTGATAAAATATCATTTACTGAGTTGACACTGAACAGAAAGTTCCCAATCCCCTACGTAAGATGTCTCCAACAGGACCTGTATTTGTGTCTCTGCTACACACCTCTAGTTTTCGGGAGCTGCCTGGTGCTTTGTGGCCCTCTCCCATCAGCTGGGGCCACCTCTGTCATGGTCTGGCTGTGGACACTCACAGGAGCTCAGCACAGAGCAGCAGAGACTGCCCCTTCTGCACCAGAGCAGAGCCCAGATGTAAACAGGCAAATCTGCAGGGCAGCTGATGAGTGAGCATGGAGCTTTCCATCTTAGCAACCTACATGCACCCATTGTCTCCCACCATCTGCTGCAGGAAAGGAAAACCTATGCATACAGAGCCACACTAAATTTGCAAGAAGAGTAGTTTTAAATTATTTGCATAACTGTAATCCACTTTTTCCTAACAACACACTCTAATAGGAATGACTTAGAGCCCCAGTTTAGCTGCTACTAAACTACTGCTGTCTTTGCTTTACCTCTGGAAGAACAAGATAAACTTCCTGAGCTTCCTTTGTAAAATGAAAAATATTTCAGCCAAAAACATCAAGCTCTGACAATCTCATATGTACGGTAGTGCCTAAATTAAGGTATGTATGTTTGAAATTTGTATTCTTCAAGGACAATCTGTGTAGTAGAGATAAACGTTATAAAATGCAGGCAGCTAAATAATGAAGTAAGGATTCTGGAATTTAATATGATAACTCAAGCACTGAACTGTATGTATTTAGGTTTTGGAGTTTTTTCACTCTTTCCAAATGGCATTGTAAGAATTACAGCTCCTTTAAAAAAAAAAAAAACACCAAAAAACACATGTATATGCCAGGATGAATACTAGTTCTCTAAATATTTTTAGTACAAGACATATAATTTACTCAATAAGTGAAAAAGTTTGTTTAGAAAAAGCTACTCAACTGTACTGAATGTCCAAAATCATTCTCCATCTGCAGAACCATAAAAGGGCTCAAAACAGAAGCAGAATGTTTTACAACAGCTGGTCTCTTTCAACTTTCTGTAATTTTTATAGCTCCTTTTTGGTGATATTTTTTTTAGTATACTGCAGCAGGATTCTTCTAGAAGAAGGCAAACCATGGTTTCACTTGTGCAATTCCATGAAGCAGAAGTGGATCCCTGCTATCCCCAACCAGGCACACACATGCAGGGTCAAGTAATGTACTCTTACATCAGGGCTGAAAACTTATCAAATATGGCCCTGATCCAGCAAAGCACTTAAGCACATGCTTTACTTTAAACATGTAAGTAATCCTATTAGAGCAAATGAGATTCAGCATAAACCACTGGACTGAATCTCAGAATACCTTGGTTGTGGCCCTGATTATGTCAGTGACCGACTGTGTAACCTTGGACAAATCACTGCACTTCTGTGCCCCTGTTCCATGTTGCACCACCTCACCAAAAGCAGCCCCAATGAATCTCCCAGAAACTGCTGCACTGCCAGTGGTGGCAGGGATGTGGATGTACATCAGTCCATTTCAAACACCTGCCACGCACTCAACACCAACTCTTCTCCAAAACACCCCGAGATGACAGCCCTCACCCTCAGGTCTTCTTATCCAGTATTGAGCACCAATTTCAAAAGCACAACATTGCATTTAGAAAGCAGCTGAGATGGAATCCAGCCAAAGGCTACCTGCAGGTCAGGGCCAGCACAGCTCCTCAGCATGCCTAGTTCCAAACCCAGGGCTCAGGATGCAGTTCCCCTCCCACCTCTGACCCTTCCTCACAGGGCACCCTGAGATCCCAAGTCCTGCCTGGGGGTTCACGGGTCAGTCTGCCACATTCCTGCCAGTGCTGCATCCACTGAAGGACAAAAACCCTGCAGTCCTGGGAAATTCTGTTTAAAGCACGCAGGTGGAAGGCAGCATTGTCTCACAGGGTGCAAAAGGCTTTAAATTTGGTATTTTTAGGCACTGTGATGCAAGATACCATTTTCCACGGGCAGGCCATATGCCATCAACTTTGTGTCTTAATGATCTTGAGAATATCTTCACATAAATAATTCTGCTTTTGCACATATATACAACCACCTAGTCTGTTTACTCTTGCCATCATGCTGCTTCCCAGCAGTTGTCACAGGCAATGTCACTGTCACAAGGAGAATACGGATTCAGCTCCTAACAATGAAGCAGGCATGGATGAGTGGGCAGGACACTCAAATGAGTTTCAGAAAGACTTGAGGTGAAATACTGTCCCTAGTGAAATCAATAACAGTTCTCACATTTACTTCAGCAGAGTAAATATTTCAGCCCTTTTTTTCCGTGCCTTATGGTCATCTCAGTACCTAACAGAACAATCATTTATTTTCCTTAGAAACACAGGGAAAAGGACAGAAGACAAGGAAAGCAAGACAGGGAAGCAAGATATCAAAACAGATGTACTCTCTTCATCAGAATAATTGAAAACCCCACAAATTTACAATGACTCCTATAACTACACATTATAAACAATGCAGAAAATGAGATCAGATTAACACGTTAGGCCCATCCTTTCTAGGAATTCATTCACAAATTCTTCTTCTGTCCTTGAAACACCTGTACACCACGTTGCTGTTTTGCCAGCTGAGCCAATGAAGAGCTCACAGCAACAGCAACACAATTCTGCGAGTGTCAGCCTGCCCCAGATCAGGCCTTCTGCATACAAAGATATCTATTATAAGACACAAGCATCATGAGCTGTACTCTGTTAATTAAAATATTTTCTGCTGCAGACTAGAAGCCTGGCCTACGAGGTACTTGCCAAAATCATGTTCAGGAGTACAGCAACTGAAATGTGTTTCTGAATAGGCCAAAAGTTAGTTACTTTTGACTTTTTCTGAATGCACACTCTGTTCTCTTTGTACAAGGATGAGAAATACAGTTAAAAGGTTAAATGTAACTGTGCGCTAGCAGCAAGTTAATGGACACGAGAAACTACCGGTATTCAGAAGATATTAAAAATTTTGGACGTACAAAAAAATGTAGAAAGAGCCCACAGAGTAACCTGCACCTGAGCTTGAATTAAGCGCACGCCCTGCACGACACAGGAAAGTCACAGAACAAGTGAAATTTACAGTAAACACGCCGGCTGCCAGTAAGCGCTGCAAGTTTCCAAAATTAGCCGGCTTATCAGCCAGCAGCGGACATTTACGAGACACGTTAGAGCTCCCGGAGTCCTTAGCAGCACTCAAAGTTGGGGCTGACATTTCATCTCCAGCTCACGCCCCTGCGCGCTCCGCTCCGCGCTAACAAAGCCGCACAACGCCGGCCCCGCGCGGGCGCATGCGCGCTCCGCGGCCGGCCGGACACGGGCCGGACAGACGGACACGGGCCGGACACCGCGCCCCGCCTGCCCAACTCCAGCAGCAGCTGCCCCGGTGGACATCAGCCTGCAGAGCGACACCGGAGTCCACCCACGACATCTAGCCAAGCGCGATTGCTCTGGGAGAAAGTTTTCTACAGCTCCTGAATCTATTTGAACGCACGTTACTTCTCTCTCTGAAAGTGAGCATCGTATTTCAGCAAAGTTTATCTCTTCGTTTTGAAAAAAACAGGATTTAACTTGAGTTCAGGCTTCATGCAGCACCCTTCTTTTCCCCAGCATCTCAGACAGTGCCTCACAAAAGGCCCCAGAGGTTGGACAAACATAGCACCAGGAAAAACACAGCGTGAAAGGGATCTTTATGTGCATGTGTGAGGGCCCAGTGCTAATAGCTCAATGTGCTATTGACACATCACAGTGCAAACAGCTAAGTCTTTTTCAAAATAGCGTGAGTCACAGTGTCATTCTCAACTTTGGGTAATTTGTGGTAAATCATCCCCGTATTATTAAAACATATTTCTGTAAATTAAGGTAAGACACTGAGAAATTACTATTGCTTCTGAATGTAAGGTTTACTCCAAACACTGCACATGCCGCAGAGGTGTGAATAGACAGAAGTGGTACTGCAACTTCTGTGACAGCCCTCGCCAAAGCGGAGCGTTAGTTACCCTTCTGTACCAGCAGCTGATGCACTTCTAGATAATCCTCCCGTTTGGATAATCCTCTAGTTAGGAACTGGCCATAACAGAGCCGCGCTGAGCCGAAGGAACAGAGCAGAGGGAGGCTCCATCCTCTCCTCTAAGGGCCGTCCGAGCCCACCGCGCCCTTCCCGACACGCCGGGAGCCGCCGCGGCTCCGCCCGGGGAAAGTTCGGCAAGTCCCGACCCCACCGCGAACGCTGCGCGCTCGGGACGCGCCTTTGTTCGCCGGCCATGGGGAGCAGGATCTCCTCCCAGAGCTCTTCCCGGCTGTCTGCCGCTCGCACCCCTCTGAACCGCCTGAGCACCGGCCGGAGGGCAGGTTCCCCGGGGCGAGCCCCGCGGCGGCCGCGGCAGGAGGAACCGCCCGGCCCCGCCGACCACAACTTCCCAGGGCTGGGCATCCCCCGGCCCCGCGGAGAGCGGCGGGCGCACCGCCCCGGGCTCCGCGCATCCCCCAGCCCCGAGCCTCCCCGCCCCGACGGAGCCCCAGCTCCGGTCCGCGGGCAACCGGCCCGGGTAGCAGCACGAGGAATTAACACCCGCGGGAATAATCACCTTGTTGTAGTTGTAGTAACCCAAACACTGGGCAAAGTCCAGGTTGGAGGGGTCTCCGGGGAGCGCGCTGCCCGCCGCAGCCGGGTAAAATCTTACATCCATGCTGGAGATTTGGTCCACTTGGAGAGACCGCCGGGAGGTTTAATAGATCCACCTTCAAGTGCCTTCCCCGGGCTAGGGGCACGGGCGAACCGGCGAGGGAGCGGAGCTGCGGGGCGCCGAGCCTGCCCGAGAGCGGGGACGAGCGAGGGCCGGGGGGCGGCGGGGACAGCGGGGAAAGAGGCGGCGGAAAAGTGCAGGTAAACAAGGAGGAGAAGAGAGGAGGATGAGAGGAGAGGTGGGCAGCGGACCCCAGGTGGATGCCCGTCCAACTCGGCGGGAGGAGG
>JAYDZK010000028.1:9740416-9799733 GCA_034509185.1 Euphonia xanthogaster
CGCTCTTCCGATCTCCTCCCGCCGCTCCCCCCGCCCGGTGCGCGCCCGCGCCGCCGCTCGCCCGTCCGGGCCGGAGCGGGCCCGGCAGCGGCCCTGCCCATGGCTGTCCTCGCTCCCGGAAGGTTCCAGGTGAGTAACTTTCACCGCTTCCACCAGTTTTCCTCCCTTTTTTTTCTTTTTTTTTTTTTTTTTGGATAATGCACTTTTTATCGATTCACACCGCTGCCTTGCTGCGTCAGGTTGGTAGCAGAAGAAACGAGATTTTTCTAACGTGCTGTCAGGAGGAAGACTTTAAACCACAGTAGCCTGCCTCGCTTACAGAAAGCTCCTCATACTCTCCAAGTCTCCGAGTGATGAGTCAAAGCAACCCGCTAATAACCCAAATTTGTTTTGTCAGTCGTAGGGACAACCCAGCCGTATCTGCTCCCTTGCACGGAGCTTTGCTGACCCGAAAACCTGCTCCACAACTTTTGGAGAAAACACTAAAGCAGCACGAGGCCAGTTAACCTCATGACTTGAGCCCTGCAGACAAGGTGCAAGGAAAAAGGATGGAAATATGCCCTGGACTCAAGGCTCCAGGGACAGGGAGAGGATTGCCTTTTGGGTCTAGGGCGGATTCCTGGGCAGTTCTCATGCAGCTGAAAGTACCCCCCAGGTGGAGATTCCTCCATTCAGCTGCAAAATAGCAATGGTAACATAAGTATATAAGGCTTAACTGTACAACAGCAGCAAGACCTCTGAAGGACAGACATCCTTGGGCCCATGCTCAGTCCCCCTTCTGATGCCTGCTTCAGGAGCTTAGTGCCCCATACTTTGTCTCCAGGCATGATTGTTCACTGTCTAAAAACATTGGGAGCAAACTGTAAAACAGTCAGTAGCTACATCACATGGATAGGAACATCTTCCCAGTTCCATTCCTAGAAATCTTATGTTCAATATTTCTGGTGGCACAAGTAGCTCCTGGTTGCAAAGGACATGCCAGATCACGTTTATTCAGGATATTGATTCTGAATTACCACACTTTGAAGCAAACATCTCTAGCATGGTATTTTGCACTAAGAGCAGAATTAAACATAGGACAGATACATATTTGTATTTCCATAGAGTATTCAGAATTTAACTTTCTAGAAAACTGTGTATGAATGGGTAAATGCCTCAATAGCAGAGATAACAGGCATACACTGTCACATACCTAATCCAATTTCATATTCATTATGGCAGGTGTTTTTAACCGAAGGCAAAAGACTGCAAAATGTACTCTTACCAGGAGAGGAATGGTTAAGGCACATACAGCACAGAATATTCACACAGGCACACCCCATATCAGTGGCAAAAAATTACTTATGCTCCTGAGAGAAACAACTTGTTCAGAAAAAGACAATGAAACTATTTCAGAATGCAACATCACATTAGAGCATTTCTCCAACACAGTGATGGAAAAGTGGTAGTGTACAGGCACAGCAAACATCTTTCAGTTGAGGCTGAAAGTAAAAGTAGAATTCTACCCAAGTGCACGTTACATTAAACAGATTCTTAGGTATTGGAACAGATCGTTGCCCTCAAGTTCTGGACTGCTCTGCTACATGAGCACAGCTATTTCCCACTGCCTGGCTCTGGGTCTCTGCACTTCTCATGAACAATGAAAGCATATTTCCACTGAACTCAGAGGAAGCCTACACGAGTGAGGAATGAACAGCAAATGATTCCAAGTCTGGCTTTGGTCCTGCTGCCTCTCTGCAAGCAGGCACTGCAGGGCTGCAGAGCAGTGATCCATGGCCCTGGGCAGGGCATGGGCACGGCCTGGCAGCACAGCCCAGCCCACCTCTCTTGTCCCCTGCTCGAGCAGCAGCCTCTGCTGCAGGCTGGCTGCAGGTGGGAGGCACAGCAGGTGCTCCATGGGACCAGCAGCTACTGCACTGGTTAGGACACTTGGGGTCAGGACATGAGCAAATAATGGTGATATAAATAGCAATGATTTTAAGTATTCTGCTGTTTCCCACACAGTTCCTTCTGAATGTAATACCCACAACAGTAATAACTCAAAATACTCCATTTTGACATCACTGGCTCAGAAAGTTAATGTAAATCAGAACAGACTCAGTCAGCATTAAAAAAAAAAAGTAATTACCTTCAAGCTAGACAAAACACCCCCAAAGTATTATTTGGTGAAAAGTTGTGAAATACTCTCTGTTTATACTATCATGAAAATAAAGCAGAACTTCAATATTTTCAACAATAAAAGAATTACAATTCCTGGCTACAATCTACTTTTGTCACCTCTACCTAATGCCCAAAGTCTTTTGCAGAACTAGTATGACTGCAATGAAATGAATTAGTGATTTAAAATGATCTAAAGAAAAGAAGAAGAGAAACTGGCATATACATGCTAACTTATTTTTCTTTTTAAATAAAATATTATGGTTTATGTGATATTATACCAGAGAGAATTGTGCAAACTAAAGAATTAGGCAAGTGTGTGTTTTTCTTTCCCAACACCTCTTCAGTGTAGTATTTTAAATAAGTAAACTTGAGTAATCTCTGCTATACTTTTAATGCACATACATGACATCATTACATGTTTTTATTACAGTGCATTTAAATGCATTTATCTCAGGAGTACCTTAAAGATGAAAAATGAGCCAAAGTATTTATAACCTTCTGTACACGATGCTTGAAAGGAGTCCAACAAATTCTTCTCTCAAGCCCATTCTCTTAAGGTCCTTCAGTAAAACTATGCCTTTGAAAGTCTACTATATTTTTTTTCCTTTCAGAGTAGATGAAGTATTTGCAATTTTGAGTATTCTTTTTTCCCTGCTGGTTTAATAAAAGCGAGTATCTATCTACAGTATGTGGAGTACTCCAGTGATTTCCCTGGTCCTGGGTAGCCTCAATTTCAAAGAAACTTTTTAAAATCCTTGTTTCATAAAGGTTTGAATGTATGCCTGCTGATGCCAACAATTATGATTCAGGAAGCAACACACAAATGGTGACTCTGTTCCATCTTCTGCTATACTTTCTTCTGACTCATCATCACAATTCAATTTTAAAAGCCATTAAGAACACTCAAACTGCTTTTCTGATGTAAGAACAGAAATTGTATTGAGTGAATCAGTCATATACAGACTTGAAAGTGTGCCTGCACAAATTCTCACTGCTGCCCAGAAACCTTTCAACTTGCACAGGTAAATATATGAATGTTCCAAGCCTGGCTGATTCCCACACAAGCCTTGCAACCTTTTTTTTTTTCTTTTTTTTTCTTTTTTTCCCCATGCCAGACCAAACTTTGCATCCTTAGAGCCTTTTCAAACCCTGTGTCAGTTCAGTAACGTGGAAATAGTGTCTGAGGCTCAGTAACAAAGGCACTGGAAGATTTACTCCAGCAAACCACAGGGTCAGCAAGGGACCTCAGAGGTAAGAGTAAACAGCCAGATCTCTTAGCACCCAAATTCTCAGGTAGGCAGCCAAGTCCTCCACAAACACCACACCTCAGCAACCCCCCTGTCTCTGACCACCCAGTTCCCTCCCCCTGGCAAAGACAGCAAGCATGGGAGGGGCAGGAAAGTGAGGGAGAAGGGATGGAAGGAGCCAAGGCTGGACTGAAGCTCTCTGCTCCAGTTTTACAGTGCAGAGCCAACATTTCAGAGAGCTGACATTCACTTGCACAGTGCAGGGTCTATTGCCCCAGCCCTCTGCACAGGCTTAGGGGAAGGCAGATGGATTTATTCTGGGCAGTGCATGGGAGAAACACCCAAATTCTCAGGAGGTTCAACAACAACTTTCACCCACAAACTTTAGAACTCTCAAGTAGAATAAATTTTAAATTTGGCAAATTTAAAATAATCCAGATGAAGTAAGGCACTTTGCAAACTTTTAACTCAGCAAACTTAAAGCTATCCAGACACAACAAGGTACTTCCTGGAAATTTTTGGTTCAGCTTTAAGAAGAGGAAGGTAGAAGAAAGAGGGAGAAAGAGAAGGAAAAAGGAGAGAGAAAGGTAAATATTCATCCTATGACCCACTCTTCCTCCAGTCTCCTACACTGTCTTTTGGCTTCTGTGAGAACTGTGAGGAACAAGAGGAAAGGGAGGAACAGGACATCTCTGCTGTCACCTGTTGAGACTGTCTTAGCCCCTTCCCCCTAGAGCACATGTGGAGGATGGAAGGGCACAAAACAAAAAAGGTGGAATACAGAAGGAGAAAAGAAAGAGCACCAAGCAGGTCTGGTTTAGAAAAGCATCTACAGCCTCCTCAAATCAATAGGAAGTCCCTTTAATTGACTGCAATGAGTTTTGAATGAGACCTATATTCTGCTTATCAAGTACAGCTGCTGAGAATCAATAATATTTTGACTAACCCTTCAAAGCAACAACTACACTACTACTAACTTCTGGCTAAGAAAAAGTACAGTTAATAGCATATTAATTCATTAGAAACTATCTCACTGAAGTCCCCTTCTCATCAGGTGGTAGAGTCAGATGGCATTCAGAAGTGATCACACATGCATGAATATCCTATACAAGTCCATGCATGATTATCCTGTATAAGTGAGGCAATAAAGAAAATACTTTTGTTCCTAACATTAAGTCAGATCAAATATTCATTGATATCTACATCTCTTAGCAAGTATCTCAAGCAGAGATCAATAAACACTTATTAGTCACTGACTATGTTTCCTGCAGTAAAGGAGGGAATTTCAGCCAACAGATCAGAGAAGCCAAACAATTGGGGGAGCTGGAGTTTAGTGCTTGCCTGCCAGATATCATTTACCTTCTCATTGTCCCAGCTGCCACATCTAGAGAACTGGAGATCAGAGGATTATTTAAAAACTACATTCATTCCTGTAAAATACAGATCATCATTTCAAAATACAAGTATAGATTGTTGAAAGGGGGGAAAAGAAATCACAACTGCAAAATTTTTGTTGTGAAAATTCTTTCAGGCCTAAAGCAGGAAATACATTACTTTGTGAAACTCGGAATAAAATAAAATTATTAAACTTTTCAGAGATTTACATGTGCCTCTTTGATGCTTCTGTGGGTTGCTGGAGTCTATTACTTTACCCTCATAATGGAAGTATTTTACCACCTCATATCACATACAATATATCAAATAATATTCTACCAGAAAACCAGAGCTTTGAGTTGTTTAGAGAGCAGAGGCAACCATTAATACTATTGAACTATGTTACAGCAAAAAGGTTTCTGCTGCTTTAAAGTATTCCGTAACCTTCCAAAATAACCTGTGTGTAATGGACAATATAGGATTACTTTTTGGCAGAGGGAATATCCTGTTGCTATTGACTGCAGTGTTACAGTATCCTCACATACTAGTACACAGTTATTGTGGGATAAAGAGCACGTTGAAAAACAAACTGATTGCAGCACTGAAAACAGTAAAGGAACTGTCCAGTAATATGAAAATTCACTTCTTTAGGAGAACAATGACTGGAACAGTGTCACTTCTAGGTTAGCATTAAAGAATAAAAGTTTTAACTGAAACTAAGAAATTAATGCAGTGTATTCCTTTCTTCCAAGAATGTTATTTAAAAGCAAGACAGGAAAACTTGGTTAGAGATGGTGCTGTATATGGTTATATATACACACACACACACACATAGATATATATAATTACATGTACATACATATAATTTCTATCATCTGTTGATATAAAGCTGTGTGGTATGTTTCTGATTTTCTCCTCCAGCTCTCTCCACATTCATACATTTGTTGAATTTAAACTGCTGGAACTATTATGATGGGGAAAAAAAGCCACTGGCATCTACATTTTAGAGGGAATTTACAAGGACAATGTCTACAGAAAGAAAAATATGCTCACCACAAGCAATCTAAATTCTTCTCTAAATTTCTCTGTTAGTCTACAGGAATGTGACAGGCAGAAACTTTCATTTTACAGTAGAACCAAATCTAATTATTGAAAGAATTATTTTAATAAAAAGTCTTAGTGAGATACACTGAAGAGTTTTTCCAGGTGAGAAAGGTTACATTTAATCCTTGTATCTGCAACAAATTCACTCGTGCATGTTTCTGTTTTAATTTCATCCAGTGTTCTTTTAGTAATGGTTTGAAATATCCATATATGACCTCTGATATATTTCAGTGCACACATTGCAATGCAAAGCACCCAAAGAAGGATGTGGGGATGTATCTGGAGTGATCAATGAAAGGTCTTTCTGAGATTTTGTGATTTTAATTCAACAATGCCCATCTCAAGGGCACACTCACCCTTGAGAACTGCCTGGGGGGAAGGTGAGCAGCAGTGGCTGTCCCCAGGGCCGGGGAGGTGGCTCTGTCCACCCTCAGTGACCACAATGAACATCCCTTGTTGGTGGCTGTGGAAGGGATGGGCTTTTGGTCATCTCCTGGAAGGCAATAAAGACTTGCTGACACTGCCAAGGTGCAAGGTAAAAGCAGTGTATAGTTTCACAGTCATGCCTTAAAAACAAAATGAATCATTTAAAAATGCTGCTGTCATCATGTCCCTTTCAAGTGTTACAGTGACTTACCATGGTATTAATGTCACACCATCTACCAGCACAGGTTATAAGATTAAATAATTAGTGACCAGTGCTGGGGATGGTGAAGATATTAGTAAAAAAATAATTAATAGTGCTGTAGACATACTGCTTTATTTGGATAGATCAGATCCATACAATAACTGGGAGTAGTCTTCCAAAGGACCCATTAGTTATCCTTTAGGTCTTCTAATTAATGATGTCGTCTTCTGAGAGCATATTAATAACTCTGATATTAATAGCAGCATAATTCTAGCTGAGGATTAAAAAAATGAAGCACTATTTTATAAGTACTTGTACAATAGAGTTTGGGACTTAGTAATAGACACATACATAAATTCATCAGACTGAAAATTAAAGAACAGATTTCTGAAGGTGTGATTAGGGACTGGAATAACATCTCTAAATGAACTGCTATACTTTCATTCAGGACTTATGTTCAGTTATAGAGTTCAGGGGTTTTATTTGTTTGTTTGTTTGTTTGTTTTTGGTGGTGGTGGTGGTTTTTCTTTTTTTGTTTTTTGTATGCCTCAGTGGGCCAGGTTTTCAGTGTTGAAAGGACAGATTCCAGTTCTCAAGACTATCTCCTGAAGCTCATGAACAGTATCTGCCAAGCTGGTCTTAAGGATCAATCCACATTACCATGAATGGCTAATATTTAATAAAACATATGATCACAAAACCAAATCTAAAAAAAAAAATAGTAGTAAAATAACACTCCGACTTGCTACTAAATGCAATGTTCTTTGATATAAGTCTATTTCAACTTCATTTATTCCAGGGTTCTACAGCAGTCAAAATAATCAATGCAGAATTTTCCATGTGATTTACACATTGCTTTTAAAAATGAATTGTCTGAAACAAAAAATGTTTTTTTCTGCTGCCTGGCTTGTTTTCTAAAACATATTCTCTTTCTTTTAAAGTGAGAGAACGACCTCTGCTTCAGGAACAATTTTCTGAGACAGTGTGTTTATCAAATGGCTTCTCTGCTTTCATGAAAACAATTTATTTTCACTGAACTCCTCAAGATAAGCATTGAAGTCAGGAAGAATGTACAATGACATTTATAATTACATTCTAGAAACAAATATTTTGCTAAAGAAAGGATTTGGGTTTTTATCGATTTTAGAGATAAAAAATATTTTCTTTCTTCCAACATACCATTTAATGATATTGTCTCCCTGAAATTACAAAGTATGTTTTTCTATGCATGGGAAGAAAAGCCCAGGACAGTAATCTTCTCATAGAAATGCTACAGTATGCATCCCAAACAATGAAAGCTGTAGTGTAGTGCTTACAGCCAAACTGCCTTCCCTGCCCCACTCTTTGGAAATAATCTGCAGAAAAGGACAATTTAACCAGGAGGATACAGGAGCCTTGCAGAGCCTCCTCCAAACAGCCCCTCTGTGCCCAATCTTAGAAAAGAGACAAAGCATTTGTCTCTTGGGATGCACATCCTTCTTCCCAGCTTCCCTCCCACGCTTTCCCCATGCTCAGAGACACTTCTGAAGCTCCAAGCTCAGAGCAGAGCCTGTGGACACAGGGCATGGTGCCTCCCATTCTCTGGGGAACTGGAAAACCTTGCTGAGAAATCTCCCTCTGTTTCCCTTATGGATTCAGCCCTGGACTTATTCTCAACCACCAACAACAGAAGCTCAGTCATGCCAGACAATCACTGCTTCCTGCTATATTCTTAAATACCCCTAAAATCAAGGTAGTCCACAGTGTATCTCATCTTTCAGGACAAAGCAGGCACAGATTTAGCCCTACAGTGACAGTATTTTGAAATGCAAATTCAATAACTACCTATGCAAAAGCTGCCCATGAATATATTTAGGAGTTCCATTTGGGCTGCCTGGAAACGTGGGGTTTACAGGATTAAAAAGACATACTGCTATCACTCCAATGAATGCCCTTTAATTTGTGGGAATTCATTTTAGTATAAAAAATTTAAGATCTGGTTTATTCCTTGTCAGTCAAACATCCTAGCTTTTCATTATCCCATTTTTTTTTTTCAGTGCATGTAGGTAGTTCTCATCATAAAGATCCACTGATAATGTTCTCCTCCAGAGACATACTCTTTTTGTAGGCTCAGCTAGTGAAGAAATATCATTCATTTGTAATACTCAAAGAGAAGTTGAAAAAAAAAATCAAAAGCAGCTGAAAAGAGATTGTATTTCACTAATATACAGCAAGGCTTTATTTAAAAGGCTTTATTTAAAATATACAGTGTTAAATTTGATCAAATATCAACCCACCATTCAGAGTGAAATAATCTCTTTTAATTTGCATGTATCTGTGTGTGCCAAAGAGAAGTGTGTTTGCTTTCAAGCAGGTGCACATCCTGCTATGACTAAATCTCTAACTCATCAAATTGCTTTACCAGTGTGGGACATGCCCTTTTTCTGGAACAGCTTCAAGTATTTTCCCCAGCATTTCAGCCACCTGTTTACTGAGTTCATACTCCAAAGGAGATGCATGCAATTAGAAACAAGGAAATGAAAATAAATGACCTTGTTTGTTATAAATAACAAAGAGACTCAGCAAAATTAATGCAGTGAAGCCTGACCTTCTGACCTGAAAGAAAGAATCACCTCATTCCTTTGTAGCAGGCTCACAATGCTCCAGCACCAGGCATTGTTGTGCAGCTTTGCCTCTTTTGATGGATCTTAAAGGAGTATATTCTAAATATTAAATGTTTTACAAGTTAGATTAGGAAATTTGCATTAAAAAGAATGTTGAAACAAAGTCAAGAGAGCAATGATAAAGATTATCACTGCTTTATTTAGAGAATCCAGGTAAGCTGGGTGTATGGCAGTTCACTGTAATACAGTTTTTCAACTGAAAAATAAATATGGCATTCCAGGTGCTAAAAAGCCACGAAATGTCTCCTTTGGAGTTCAGTGAATTGATGAGGGAGAAAGTTTTTAATTAGCCAACTCCAGGAAAAGGAAACATTTTTCTTTTTTTAATTGTTAGTACTATGATGGTCTGACTTTTGAAAAAAAAAAGCCAAGTACTTCCACAACTACTGCCAAAAATATATACTTTTTTTTTCTCATCCCTTAATTAGGCAAGTAGAAATGTTTTCTTTTGTATGAAGTTTGCTGAATAATGTTTCTATGGGTCACATTATTACTTTTAATTGATTCATGTCAGTCTGGAACTGTGTCCAGCTGCAATGGAGGGCAAGGTGTTAGAAATTTGTTTCCCTGCTTGTCTTTGGGGAAAATGAGAACACAGCATTGTTTTCATGGCAGTCCTCACAAAAAGAGCAGTGTGTAATTACAGTGCTGGTTCCCATCTTGTCAGTCTCCCAAACAAGTCTGTTATTAATGAAGCAGCTCAGAACCGTTGCCGAAATGAAAGGAAAGCGCGTTTGCATCTCACTGAAAGCAGCTCCCACAACAGGTATTGTTTGATAAAGATTTTTCCAAAACTTGTTTTGTGGGTTTTCTTCCCCTTCTCTCACTTTCAATGACATCCATCCAGCTGCTGAGGTACAGTAACACCCTTCCCAGCAAGCACAGGCTCAACTCTGCAAGTTCCTCTTTTGCCCAGAGGGCATTGATGGGATGGGGCAGCTCTCCCCGCAGTGCCCAGGGTGATGGGCACAGCCCAGGGACACGGACAGCCGCCAGTGCAGGGCCACAGGAGGCATGGCAGTCACAGAGAGGCACTGGGAAATCACTCTCACACTCAGGAGAGCAGCAGCCAGAGCAGCAAAAGTCACCTCATGCAGGACCAGGAGCATGAGGGGGCAGTGGCCCTCCTCCTCCCACCCTCTCACCCTCCTTCCATCATTCTGCATCCAATGGAGCCACTCCAGCCCCTCAAGCTCTTGGCATGACTCACTCCTGCTCCCAAACTTTTACAGTAAAAGGGTGACCTGAATGAATCATTTCCAGCAGAAAAAGAGCTGATCAACACAACCTCTCCTTCTGCTCATGTAGTCTCATGAGCAGCTTGTGCTTTTGTCCAAAGGTGTGTATCACTAAAAACTAAATACTCCACATGGCTGAAGAGAGGGATGTGTTGAAGGGTTTGGTTGAATCAGATACCTTTGGGGTGCTATCTTCTTAATCAATCTGTATTTGTCTGCTCAGATTAAAACCAGAGCACTCACTTGTCTAAACACTGAGCTGTGAGGCCCTGTGTAACAAGCCCCATCTGAGCAAACCTGCATGACAAACAGGTTCTGAGAGCTGAGCCCAACCAGAAGAAATTCTGAATTTGTGGAGCATGAAGTCACAATCTCTGTCCTGCTCTGGGGCTCCACATGTGGTCCAACAAATACCCAGGCTGGAGAGGGGCTGGATCTGTGCTGATCCACCACTGTATGGTGTGCAAGGGTTGGAAAAGGGAGAGCAGAGCTGGGGATCCATTAACAGGGCTCATCCTTAGAGCACGACCTACACACAGACTAACATTGCCTTCTTCAGCTGATCACCTTTATTTTAGAGCAATGACTTCTACCCTACAGTTCCAGCCAAGTTTACTGCAAACTCTGCAAGCACCAAAACCAGGCTAATGTGCAGTTCTAGCATGCAAGCACAACCATTTGCTCTGCACCACATCCTTGAATGTCCTTGCAATACCTGGGGAGACAGACCTCACTGCTGGGAGGAGTGGTCTAAACCAGTACTAAGAAAGACAAAGAACACAACAGTGTGACATCCAAATATCAATGCTAGAGATATGCAAACAAAAACATCACTTCAAAAGGCTTGAAATGAGTAGCACCCAAAATGAGTGATATGAACTGGGTTTATAAAGCAGCAATTTTGAGGAGCAGTAGTTACATGAAGCACATGCGTTACTGGCTTTGAAATCCAGCTGAAGTCAAGCCTCCCTGGAAAGCAAATTGTGTAGTTTTACTCCTTGGCTGTTTCACCAATTCAGGAAGGGTAGCTACCCACACTGGAGCAGGAGACCATATATTTTTTCCCCAAGAATACAGGAGACACATGCTGGCCAAGAAAGTAGTTGTGAAGAGCAGAGTTCCTACACAAAAACCAGGGCTCACCCAACTGCATCTCTTGCAATTCACTAATTAAAAGTGCCACATGGTTAAAGTTATTGTCACTGGCACTGGGGGAAACCTCAGAATTAAAAAAAGTTTCCTTCTTTCTTCCTCTGGTACCCATCCAAGGAGAGAGCAAGCAACACCACAAACAGCTTGAGGGGACAAAGAGAGTGTCAGGGCCAGTGTCCCTGTGTCAGCACGACAGCCCTTACTGGCCATGGCTCTGTGAGCTACTGTTGAGCACATAATGATTTTGCACTGAAAGGCTAAACCAGCCACTGCTCTGGACTGAACAACCAGAACTCTTAACTCATTCCTTCATCAAATGCTTTGCCATTCCTTGAGAATGAGAGGGTCTATAGAAAAATCACATTGTCCTGTAGTCTACTGGTAAACAATATCTTATATATATTAAACTGGTCTGTAGTAGTCATCTGTTCTTCCCAAGCTGTGACAGGACTTTGAATTATTTGCTCTATCAGCAAGTGCTGCAGTAAATTCCCAGTTATGCCGTGCATGGCAGGCTCACGGAAACACCCGTGACAATGGAGCAAGCAGAGAACTCAGACGTGACAGAATCCACTCAGCAGAGTGGGTTTTGGGGACAGTTGGGCCTCAACAAACAATCCTTTCTTCTCAGTCTATAGAGGAGCTGCACTGGGGCCTACTTTGGCCATTAGTCTAAGGAAAGCCTTTGTTGAACATATAGCTGCTTCTCACATTGAAAGAATAAATCACATTCTTATTCTGGGTATGTCTCCACTGCATTCACTGATGTGAATGTTGTTCCATGGCTGAAAAACTGGGTAAACAGTGTGCCCTGTGCAGCTCTGAGCTGCTGTGGCTACATTGCTGCCTGAACAACCTCATTTACAGCCAGCCTGGATGTGCCTGCAAGAGCAGCAGCCCTGGCAGAGATCTGTTCTTCAGACAGCATACCCCCTCTTTTCAGGAATATTTCATTCTTCGGGCCGGATTACCAGGATTTGAACCACTTTGGAACCCACTTTGCCTGAGAAGGAGAAGGGAAAATCCTATCTTTTCTATGTGCCTAGCAAAGCAAAACACAAACTAGGCAAATTTCAGGAGTGGTTCTGAATCCATAGGGGTTTTTTTGGATTATGCAGATATATGTTAATTTCTCAGGCACACATCCTAGAAGAACATATATAGTGCATGTTACCCTTCTAATACTTCAAATCCAGAGTAATTAATGTTCCTAACTGCTTCAATGTACAGCAGTTCAATATTCACAAGCATACACCGCTCTCCACCCTTTAATGGGCTTCATCTTTTACTCTTAACTTAGGTTTATGTCCATCCTCATATCCTGGGAAGAAAAGGGAAGCTCCAGGTTTCAGCAGACCATAGGGACCTCTGCTGACAGCTTCTGTAGAGGCGGTCATTGCTGGTGAGCAGAAGTGCTCTGGCCTCACACCTGAGCCTCAGTTACTGCAGATTGTTTTCTCTTTGATAGAGTGAGTCTGATGATCCATCAGCACTCTGGTGGAAAGGCTCCTTTTTCCAGACAGGATGTTACAGCTTCATCTCAGCCTTTGATGGACTCCTAATATAACAAAATATAGCACTTGTTAGTCCGTGTACAGACAGAATTACATTTGAGCAGGAGTTTATTTGTCTCTGGCAAAGAAAAATTCCCATGTCTCTTCTACCCTCCATTTTAGTTAGCACATTTCCATGAATTGTGTTACAGAGGGGGGGGAGCTCCTGGTTAAACAGGGAGGCTCTTGGGAAGCACCAGTCCCTGAAGGGCTCTCACAATTTTACTTCAGAACTACAGCATGCAAAATTCTGTGTTATGATACCATATAAATATATATACACAAATATATAAATATATATACAAAAATATACATGTGTGTGTGTGGTGCATGCATTTGTGTACTCTTCTGCATAGATGTAAACTTAAATTAATTAAAAAAAAACAAAAACAAAAACCAAACACAAGCAGAAAAACCCAGCCAAACCCAAAAATCAAGAAATTCCTCTGTTGACAAAACCCCTTCTGCTATACTTGTTTTCAAACAGGATAAATGGTAGACACAGAAGTATATATAGTAAAGTAGTGTTTACTCCCTCTTTCAACACACAATTTACTTGTGCTGCTGGGGAATCACTGTAGGAAAAATTCCAATAACCAGCGTTATAACCACCTCTAAATTAAAATTTCTATTTTCAAGGTTTTCTGCCTTTTATTATTTATTGCAATAGAGCTACCTTGCAAAAAGGTTATGTATAATTATTTGCAAAGAAAAGAGCTCATTGTAAATGCTAATATTAAATGTCTATGTTTTTAAAACCTTAGATACACTAACCCTTTAAATTATTGTTTCAATTGTTTCTTCCTCTTGCTGCCATTAGGGAAATATTTTATATATGCAATTTCTCCCAGTTTGTTTAAGGAATTCCAAATAAATACAGTGGCCATTGATTTCTCGTAGTTCATCTCCTTTGTTCTTGCATCTCAAAAGAGTTCAACTAGCCTGGTAGCATTTATCCTGCCTATTCCCTTCAGAATTATCTCTGACTCAATGAGATGACCTCCTAATTTCCTCTGTTCTATGGACCTGCTTTCTCTAACTTAAACAAATAACTAAGGTCTCTCTGCCCTTGTACCATACTGGCAGTGGTTTTGAACCTTTTCTGATCATACAACTTTTTAAAAGATAATTAAAACTGGTCTTTTGAGCATTACAATGTTACTGTCATGCCTTACCAGTATCAGACTACATGAAGCCTCTGCTTTTGCACTTCACACCTTCATGAACTGATTCTTTTTGCTGTTCTTTTTTTTTTTTTAATTTTTTTTTTTGGTTGGTTTTTGTTTTTTGTTTTTTTGTTTTGCTGCTGAGAACTGTTCAGTCTTACTGCTCTCCATTGGTCTGAGCTGTCTTTGAAAGCATGTTATACATTCTTTACCTGATTGCAAGCTCATGGTATTTCCTATCCCCCTGAGTACAGTTCATTCTGTTTAAATGAGACCTCACTTTGGTCTCATTTTGGTGCCCTTCTCTCTGTTGTAAACTTGAAAAAAGCCCATAGTACACAAGGATAATGGAACCTGCTTTGTGCAGAGCTATTCTCTTGTAACCACAGACAATCCAAACTGCATGTCATGACTTAAAGTCTGCCAAGAACTCCCCATCCAGGACTACACTTCAAGCCTTCAGGCATTTCCAGCCAGGCACTATTTCCAATAACATGGTCAGCATGTTCATGTCTCCTCATGAGTGTCTCAGTTTCTCCCAGAATTCTAGGTCGATTTTTAAAGTGCTAATTTTTGTCAGTATTCAGAGTCTATATTAATTCCTTTTTCTGTTCCAGCGTCTCTTCTTTGTATTATCCTTATATTCATTGGGAAAACTGACTCAAAGAATTTAACATCTGAAAAATATATTTCTTTCATCCAAAGGTAGGCTACCTTTGCAATGTCTCAAACTCAACTGCATTCTCCAGTGACCTCATTTCTTGTGTATTCAGAAAATCTCTTATTTATCTTAGCCTTCACACAGACTTCTTTTATTTTCTTCCTTTTACTTACACTTTCCCCTTTGTTCTGTAATCTTTCAATCTTCCCCACCTGCTTTATCTTACAGATGATTGATATATGCATTTCAACAATCTCAACTGCTATTTTATTTATCCCAAATAAATATCCACACTGGATGGCAGGTAGAATTCTCTAGCTACAAAACTTCAGCTTTGAAAATCTCCTATTTTATTTTCCATCCATACCCTTCCATGATCCCCTCATGCTTTTCAGAGCTTTTCTTTCTTCTTGCACTTTTCGATTTCACTCTAAACCTAGCTCAGTTAAAACACCTCATATCAAAATATTCTCCCATTCTTACATCTCTAGTCATGCTATATTTATTATGCACACCTATGGAAAGGGTTCTTCCCTTTTTAGTCCAAGCTTTTAAATTGTGCAAAGAAGCAATATTACAGCATTCAATCTGTGATTTGAGTTACACACCCAGCCTGATTTAAAGCTAGATGGAGGGGCAATTCAGCCATGTTGTGTGTTTAAAGGTCTCTGTGTGAAATAAAAAGAAATCTATAATGTTACCCTCAGGATTTCAGGCAATGATATCCCAAGTCTGAAAGAGAGGGAATAAAGAAACTGAAAAAGGATACACACCACTGACCAGTCAATTGAAAAGTACAGTAAATGGAAAACAGAAGCCTCCCTGGATTTGCCTTATGGGCTGACAGCAGTGGCTTTGTATAAAAAGACAGAGCACTTATGATCCACTTTCTACTTGAGACATTATAAATTAGTTTTTCTGAAGGCATAATCCACCGTAACAGATTCTAAGGTGGTGTGGAAAAATCCCACCACTCTTTGATATGAACACTAAATGATGCCCTGTCTGTCATGGATCCGGTGTCTCCTTGCTCAGGCAAAGCCTGTCTCTGGAAAACTCAAAAGTTATTGAAATGCACCAACCTTTATTGCAAAACTGAACACACTGAGGATGACTGCAACCTTTATTAAGACTCAGGGGACTTTGGTTAGGCCTCGTGGTAGACAAGTTACAAAAGGCTTCTGTCTTTGTGCTACTAAGTGCAGGAAAGAAGCCTCCTGCAGGCTCTGAATGAAGGGCAGAGGAGCTCCCTACGCCCTGATTTCCAGCAGGGATCCTGCAGTCCCAGCTCCTTCCCAGCACACAGTGCCTCACCATGGGCAGCAGCTCCATCTCCTTTCATGCACACAAAGTCCACCTCATTACTTCTGGACCCAAACAGATCTTGGGGACCTATTTAGTGAAAACTCATATGTGAGAGAGGAACTATCTGGGGCTGGATTCCCCAAGTTGCTGTTACATGGCTGGAAAAGCACAGAAATCCCAAAACAATACAAGTGGAAGCACGTAGTGTCAGACCATAGTGACAGACAGAGAGAACCTCTCAGAGGATCAGTGGTTTCAGAGGTGGGTGGTGATGCAAGGAGCACTCTCTGACACCTTTTTAAATATCTGTAACACCATCCATTTCTCCTGTAGTTCTAATTTTCTCTCAGCTCCAGGAGTATTATAGTAGCCTCTCTCCTAATATGTTAGACTGTATAATGATGTTAAAGAATTGTCAGCAAAAGGAAATGGAATTACACACTAGAAGAGAAAAAAAGGGAAGTCAAGCCTGCCAGTCAGGCTTCCTATCTCCTTCAAAAACTTCCTTTGGAAACATGGTGGAGAACAAAAGTCTGTGCAGGCAGCCTGGGCCTCTCCACACTCATTAGCACTGCTCTCCAGTGAGCAGCACAGTTAAGCTCATCATGACTTCTCTAAAATACTAATCATGATTATTTTCAGTAGGATTCCTTGCATAAGGAAGACCATAGGAGACTTTGCAAGCTCAGTTCTAAAAGACAGTAAGTGAAATATTCTCCTCTACAACACTTTTCTCAAACAAGTTGAACTTATTTTACAAACCCACAACTCACCTTTCTAGTACAGGGACACTTCAGGCAAATATTAAATGAGGTGACTCAAATATTTACGCAAGCAAAACCACTCTTATTTTGTCAGAAAACAAAGTTAAAGTTGGCAGAGTTTTATAAGCCATCACACTTCACTTTTTTTTTCTACTTCTTTTTCATGGCCCAAACCTAAAAGGCAAGGCAACCTTGGTGACTGCTGAGGTGGCACACAAGTGCTCAGGACTGTCCCACCAGCCTCAGGACTTCATCAGGTCAGGAGATGCAGACAGCAGCTCCTCTGCAGGGACTCTGGGCAACAGGAAGCAATGCATTAAAATTGCATGGTGGGCATGTGATTGGGATAAAGAAAGATCAAACAGAACCTCAGTCTTTTCTCTCATTCTTGAAGAACATGAAAAAAAAAAAAAAAAGCTTTGTTTCCTAAGTTCAATATATATAAAAATGTAATGAGGTAGTTTTTGATTATATTTCAGGCATTGACAAGTCCTACCTCAGCTTCTCAGTCACATCATTGTTTTGCTAGTGAGGTTCTCAGAAGGTGGAAAAAGACAATGGAAAGATAAAATCTAATGGACAGGATAAACACCTTCCTTGGAAATAATGCAAAAATTATACGGGGACTATAAAAAACCTACTTAGTTTTAATGAAAGATTTATTTCAGAACAAATCAGCCTTCATTGAAATGCTTAGCTTAGCTATTTTACCTCTTTTTGTGTACAACTTCAGTGATATAACTCAATAGGGAAGACATTGACTGGAGAGTAAGGAGAGAGCTCTGTTCCAAAATGAGGCATGTAAAGGTTGCATGCATGTTTGGTGGATAGTGCCCTAATTCATTACAGAATGGGATTCATATACTTACACAGTGAAAAGCTTGGATTAGGCACACAACATAATTTCCATTATGTTAATGTTGCTTTAAAATATATTGCACAGAGTGCTGCAACAATCAAATTATCAATTATAATGTCTACTCAGAGTAGAAAAGTGTTGCAAACAGAGGGCTGATTACTGCTTCAGTACTTCCAATCTGCATACTCATTGTTTAGTACAGGGAAAACAAATTATCTTGTGTTGGCCCTAGTTCAAATTTAATTAAATGAGTGCAAAGCAATTATAATAAAGTACAATAGTATAGTAATGAAAGGAAAATAACTCATTAACCTATTAATCTTTATTTATGTTCCTCTCAAATAAGTATGTAATTTCTTTATCACTGCATCCCATAAGAAATAGCAGCTCTCACTGCTCATGGCCTGCTTTAGAGGGGCTTATTTTGCTAAAGATCATTTTATGACTTCACTGTTACTATTTATATAGATTTTATTTAATGTGTCTGATTTTTCTCCTCTTCCTTACACAGTGTATTTTAAAACCCTTTCCCACATATCTGTGATGTAGATTATAAACCTGTTCACACCCCCCATTTTCTTTTAGCACTTGTCAGCTCTGAAAGGTAAACCTCTCTAGGAGCACTGCTATGCTTCTGTCATTGCAGAAGGGAGGGAGCACTCCCAGAACATCTGCTCCAAAAGAAGCTCTTACATTAAGACATAAGATGAAAGCGGATTCTTTTTAAGAGGACCTGACACAGCTATTGCTTTACAATCTTCATGGGTATAACAACACACCCCATATTTTCAAATGGGGTTTTTTAATTCCTCATTCTGACTTTTATCTAGGCTGCTGGGTTGTTTTGTGATTCTGACAAATCTCAAGTTTAAGGAAAACCAATATTTTTAGATGATTAGTCAAATATTACACCGTGGTGTACTTTAATTGTGCTTGCTGTATGCTAGCTCTCACTATTACCTTATCTCTCCAGAACTGGTTTTGTTTTCAATGACATCTTACATTCTAGTGTGTACATTTAATGTCACACACCAGTGCTTAGCTTATTGCAGCCAGTCAGGGCTGACTCTGTCCCTTCACTAAGCTGTGCCACTAACAAAAAAAGAGAAAAAAAAAGACAAAGCACGAAAACTGCACCAAACCATCACCAAAACTATGCCATAGAGAAGATTATGAGCAAAAATACATGCCACAATTTTTTACTAAATAGCAGGTTTGCTGGTTTTAGACTGAGGGAACTAATAACATTGATTTTTGTTTTTCTACTAAATGAAATGAAGTAGAGGTGATACTGTGTCATAAGCAGTGACTGAATACTATCCTGGAGTGTGGAACAATTAGTAACTGCTCTATAAACTATAAGAAAAATCAAATTAGAAGGACCACAGATTTAAAACACTATTTCCACTCCTGCATAGACCAGTTTAATCACTGGCACTTGCTGAAGAGGTACCTGTGGGAAATATTTATTCAACAGAAAAACAACTCTGAATATGCATAAAGGATGAATGAAGGCTGCTTTTGAAACTGGGAAACAAAACTTTCACAACAGAGTTTACTGTGTCAGATGTCCCGAGGCTTCCTCTGTTCCATGCATGGACCCTGTGCAGGCAGGATCCACTCTTACTGCCTTATAGGATTCAAGCAGAATAACTTTCAAAAAGTTATTAACAGATTCTCTGAGAGGACTGTAGAGGTGCAAATTTACAGCTCAGATGGCTGAGAAACATACAAGTTCACCATATCTTTCCTCTTCACACATAGCAAAAAACTTCTGCCTTGCAGAGTGTATTTCTGGTTTCACAATCTGCTGCTGAGAACTCTGTTAGCAAGAAATGGAACTCTTTAATCATAATGACACTTAATGAGTCACTCTATTCTTTGCACATTTTTAACACTCAGTTCTTTATTTCACACTTACTGCTCAATTCTTGCTTTTATCTTATTGCAGCACTAGTACTGCATTAATAAAAGCAGGCACAGAGCTGTGTGTAGCCCTGTTGTGTGGTTTGGGACACGTGGCATTGTTGGTGGTGACCTTGCCACTGACCTGCTGGAGAGCAATCAAGAAGTGCAGAGGCATCACCGATAGGTGGCACATTCGCATTTTGCAGAGCATAATGCCATCATTCTTTTTGTTTGTTTTTGTTTGTTTGCTTTGACAATGAATCATGTTTTAATTACAGTATTTCAACATGTGAAGTAACTAAATCATTAAAGGAGGAAGAAAGACAAATAAATAAATTTCACTATGTAAAACCAACAGAATCTCATATGATTTGTCATTTTTTTCTGTCCAGAGTTAAATACTTGTCATCAAGCTAAATCAATGTTTATTCTCTGTGTACCAACCACTAGAGGGGAGTTTGACACTCACATTGCAAGTTCACAACAATATGCTAAACTGCAGGGAAATGTAGATCAGAAATCTGCAGTAATTAAAAAAGACCATCCTGCCAAACTCACGACTTCTCACCATCTTTCCAGATTACTGAGTGAGATGATTTCTATCTGACTTAATAAAAGTCTAAATCCTGCTGCCAGTTGAGCTTTGTCCGGCTTCCTGATACATAAAATGAAGCAATGAAGCTGCAGTGAGCCGAGGAAGAGAATATGAAGCGTGCTCAATAATGAAGACAAATATAAAATAGAATTGCCTGAGATGAGACTAGACTTCACAGTCACTGGATCTTTTGAGCCCTAGGACAGTTACACAAAGAAAGACTCTTCCTGTCTTACTCCGGTCTGCAGATCACTGGCTAAATGTGATATTTGGTGAAAATACACAACTTGAAAATATACAATGATGTCCTCTGTGTGCACCTAGACTTCCAACTGCTCTTGATGTTTCCTCCTGTGTGTTTCTTGATTTTATTTAAGTGAACTGGGACTGTACTCAGTCAGTCTCCCTTTGCTGTGGGTGCAGTGCACACCACCCATGAAATTTTCCCTTAATGCAAGCACACAGTTTCACTCAAGTCAACTTACACCTGTAAGAGGTTTGGCCATACCCATATAACCATGAAGATACCTGCCAGGACACCAGACATGTTTCACAATGCTGGTGGGGGTGGGAATTGGGACACAACTCCTCAAGTGCCGGGGCACAGGGAGCTACAACTGATGCATGATGACCTCCCCAGTCTGATCCTTTGTACACCCACCTCTTTAGCCAGAGGGAATACTTTAAACCTAATTGATTTAACCTATGACTCATACACAATCCCATCATACCACAAGCCCTTGTACCACAGCATCATGCACAACTCCTGTAGAAAATAAAACCAATGTCATGGATTCTGCAACTTCTTAAAACTGTAGTTTGTATGAGTGTGGATGTTTTCAGGTGCAAGCACACATCTGTCACAAGCAGAAAATATATATATCTAACATCATTTTCCCATAACTGAGTTTAAATGTACTTCTACTGATCTTCAGAATACTGGAAGAGTGCAGATTCAAAATAATGAAAAAGATAATCTATCTTCTAGAAGAAAGAAGTGAATGCACTGCACATTGCTTGTCACAAAGAATGTATTTAATCCATGCTCTTATTTATAGCATCGAAATGTTTTTGACATAGCAAGGAGAGTAAAAAGTCAACAAACATGAGACAAAGACTAAACAAAACTGCACTGAAATTAACTCAAACAGTACTTAAAGGGATATCAATCATGTAAGAATATATAAAGCATACCTTTAAAAGTTAATGTTATTTATTACAGTGACACTCCTATTGTGCACCATAACAGCTCATTTGCCTGATTTACTCTAACACCTACCAGTGTAAATCAGTAGGTTTTTCCATTGACAAAAATGACATTTCTGTGGCATACAACTGATGCAAGTGGAGAATTTGACCCTATATCTGAAAACCTTCCATTAAATAAGTAATTAGTGTACACAGGTGTTGTTTTTCCCTGGTAATTGATGTGTAAGTCTAACCATTTCTAAAGCCTGGCTGTTTGCTTGACAGACAAGAATTTATTTTCCTCAGTAATGAGCACAATTTCATATGGATGGGCTTTTTTTCCTCCCCAAAGTAGAAAAGCCATCTAGATTTCAGCATTTAATCTTCCTCATGACAAAATCTCAAATGGCCCTTAAAGATCTTCTGCAGCTCCAGTGAGTTTATGCAGGATACTGTGACTAGTCCAACTGGAAGGCATCACCTTGGGCAGTGGAATACACACATGCCTGAAGATCTGAAAATGTACTGAGAATAACTGCAGACTGCTGCCCTCACCACTCACACTGGGAAGCTTCCAGGAACCCATAGGTAGTTCAAGGCAAAATGACCAAAAGGTATTTCTTCATGCTTACAACTTAGTGACAATATTTTGCACAGCAGCTCTCCCTCCACGGGGAAGGGGACCAGCCTTATAGAAGTGATCACACTCTGGCCACAGCTCTGGCAGCAGAGAATCAGTACTTCTGTCCATCATAAGAATTACTCTTTCTAGATTAATTCCGAGCATGAAAATGAGACATGTCTAGTTTAAAATGAGATTTCAAGATCAGTGAAAGGATTGTGAAAGGACTACAAGTCTCCATTGTAACCCTTAAAATGATCCCAAAGACTTAAAATGATCCTAAAATACTTCATGAAAACAGTCAGAGCACCATGTCAATGCTTTCATAAATACACAGCAAACCCTGCATCTGGAATAGTCCACAGGCTCTATTCTGTTCAATATTCTACATATCAAAAATCATACACATGACAATTGGATGAACATGGACATCAAGACCTAAACTTACAAGAATGGTTAGAATTTGCCAGCCTCACCAAATAAGTAGCTCTGGAAAAAAAAGAAAATCCCTAAAGTCACTATTTACAAAGTGTGATTCCTCTGTTAAGTGGTGACAGAGATTTCAGTATGTAGTCCAGATGGTTGGTCACAGAGATAACAAATCCAGCATGGCTTTTTGGTGCTATGGGCAGGCTGTCTGACTGGCTCACACTGTGATAGACAGATAGATTGATAGACAGACAAACAATGACATTCTCTTTTTCAGTGTTTTGTTGAAAATACACATAATTTTAAAAAAATTCAGCTATGCATAGACCTCACTCAGTTACAGATCTACTACAGAAGAGATGGGAAAACATCAGCAGAGTTTCATTTTAAGTTTACAAGTTCAGATGTTTCTGTTGTCCCCTTAGGAAAGAAAAGGGCAAGGACTGAGTTTGAAAACCTATTCAATAATAGATCTTAAGCTCTTAGCTAGAGCAGGACAATTCTGGGCCAGCACAGTGATTCCCCAACAGCTGGTATACACACTTTGTAGTACTACAAGCTTTTGGCAGAGAAACTCAACGAACACTGGATTCTATTCCCAGTGCTGTCTTTCCCCAACTTTTAACCCAGGGCAATTTAGCTAACTTCTGTCTGTTCCTGGTTAGCCATCTGGTAAATAGATAATATAATTGCATCCTTTATAGGCTTATTGTGGGGCTTAATTATTGAAAGTCTTTAAGATAAGTCAAAGTTCTTGGTGAAGAGTTGTGCAAAGCATTAATAAATAATAATGGGGGCAGCACTAAGAGGAGGGGAAGCTTAAAGCCAAATTGTTGCATAAGAGAAATGTGCCCAGCCGAGGCAAGAGAAATATAGACAAGTGATTAGTTGACATGATGTGAAAAGGAAGGCAGCAAAGTCAGTGAACTAATTGCACTAGAAAATGTAGAGAAGGAAAATGAGCTAAGTTGAAATGACAAAAAGAGTCAAAAACATTTGGACAAATGGGCAAGGACAGACCTGGTAAAACAGAGTAAGTGACGTGTCACTGGAGAGGTGTCAAGATTGGACTGAGCCAGGAAGCTTAAACTCACTGGAAGGAGAACTTCTCTGTGCTTTACAATTCATGTTTCATTTCTCTCATTTCTCTAGAGTGTGGCTTGCACAGATTGTCCTAATGGATGGCACTGCCAGGGGGCGTTTGCCCTGCTCTGCCTCTGCTGAGGTGGGTGGTTCCTCAGGGAGCTGACAGCTTCTCCTGAACGTGTGGCATTTCCAGGACAGACATCTGTACAGGCATCTCCACAACAGCCTAAGGGGAGCAGTGTTGACTCCCTTCACCAGCCTGATCATGTGCAAATTACATCATCTGCACTACCTTCATTTCCTAAGCATAATTGCCCTAAGTGATCCATTGATTGCTATCTGACACTCAGCTTTTCTGCTCTCATTTCCCAGATGTTCCTGCTTTTGTCATGACTCTCAACTTCATTTTATCAGAGATGTGACAACTCGTATTGGAAGGACGTGGTCGTTTGCAAAGAAAGAATTATATCACATAAGTACAGTGGAGAACCACAGTGTTTAAATAGCATTATCACAAATTTAATAGTTTGCAAATTAAACACAATACTGTTTATTCAGCTTTCATTGGAAAAGTTGATTTCTTTATTGCAAAGGCCATTCACTTTAGATAGCATGGCGGCAGACAAAAACTTATCCTTTCTTTTTTTGAAGCACCCTAATTTTTGGGAGGGAGAATAATAGGTACTGACTTAAATGGTGGGATTTTTTCTGAAAGTCCTTCTCTGAACTGGAAATTTTTGGATAAAATTATATTTATAAAATGACTAACTATATCTTCTGCTTGTTTCGCATAGTTTTAAGGGACAGTCCAATGGAGGTGAGAGGGAGGCATGTGGACAAAAGATTGTGCCTACCTATGCCAATGGGCTCTTCTCCCCTAAGGTACAAAGATGACCTTTGGCTTTCCAGAATATTTTAACCATATTGATGAATGCCCCTCAAAAAAACAGGAGTCATTAGGTGCATCATAAAGAAAAATACCAACCAACAAGAAGGAGAAAAGATGGTAGAAGGAGGACTTTCTGGTTGTTTTCCATTTTGAGTCCGTAGTGCACACTCTGAGGTGTACTGAGCAGTTAAGTGGCTTTGTTGCACACAAGTTTTGAAAAACCATTTGGCCTCCTCACTTGTTGCTAAATACTGGGTCCTGCTCAATCTTGCTCTTAGAATTATAAATTACTCAGAAAAAATCTATGCCTTTTAGCAATAAAATATTAAATATGAACACTGAGCTTACCTTCTGTCACTCCAGCACTCATTTGCCTGTTACTGACAATGAAAGTGCATCGCTTCCAATAAAACTTCATTCCACTTTTCATGTTTTTCTCTAAAAAGAAAGCAGGTGAATCCTTGATCTGTCAAAGACAAATGTTATTTTGTTTTAGTCTGTCTGACCAGTCCATCAATTACAGTCATTCATCTGCTGTGGAAAAGTGAAGAGAGCACCATGAATTTGCTAACACTGCATCTGCCATTACATTTTTCTTTGATAGTAAGTGAGGCATAATAAACCTTGATCCTTTCCTGTATGCTGCTTTTTGTTTGAAAAGTATGATTCACTGGGTAATACATGCTGTTCCCTCTCCAGAACCACATTCTACAGTCAAAACCAATTTCTTTTTTGGATTCAACAAAAAACATTATTTGCTGTTCTTAAAAAATAATAATATAATGGAGAAAACTCCATGTGAAAATTTTAGGTCAATGTTTTCAGTGCTGAGACCTGCTGAGTGAGGCATCAGAGAAAGAGGGCCTATTATCACCGTAAGGACTCAAGAAAATTCTTTCTGAATTCCAGTAAATATCTTCCTTTTCAACAGCTCATTCAAGATATATGAATGTGATGAAATTCTGTGTTCTTTGTGAGTGAAAGTGTTTTCATTTTCATTCAGCAAATAATCTGTAACCATCCATGACATTAGAAAGATTATTTGTCTTTTGAGTGCTCCATGGAAGTTATTTTTACACCTATGTCACAACTTTTCAGCCTAAAAGCTAAACTGGTGATCATTTGCACACACACAGTTGATCATTTAGGGGCTGGAAAAGTATTCTACAATTTCAGTAAGCCAAACAGAATCTACTACTGAGCTGCATGTTTCCTGTAACATACTCATGACTCACCTTCTACTATTATGCTTCTTCCAGAAGAACAAAAAAGCAAGGACAGCACCATTCAATTCTTGTCTTTCATTCAAAGATAAACAGCTATGAACTGTATCACAGATTTCTTTCTTTCAGATGTTTATTTACATTGTATTTAGATGCTTTCCCCTGTAATCTGGGTAAGATTTTTCACTTTTTTAGGAAAGAAAGCACAAAAGAAAGAGGAGAGAGCCCAAACCAACATAGAAATAAGCCTACACATGGATGTAATCCAATCAAAGAACAAGTTTTAGCTTGTGCTTATTGCTGTGTCTCACCTGAAGTTAATGGATTCGCAGACACTTATGAACCCAACCCAGTGTGTCATCTGTGCACAGATGAACTGGCATTAATTAATCAACCTCACAACAGAAATTAGCAGAAATGCCCCTGTTAAATATCTTCTGCCTGTATATATGCAAGTCAGTATGAAGATTACTTTGACTCCACTGCTCTTTCCAATGCTGAAATGAATGTGAAAAAGATTTTAAAATAATACAAGATAGGTTTCTCTCACCCCAACACTGAGATTCCTTTAAAAAATAAGTGAATGGAAGCATTGTTGTATGATAAAACATTAATGTTTATATATGTTATTATTATACTCCCTGTGTTGTTTCCTTGTCTTGACCAGTAGAAAATTAGAATCTATTATATAGACACATAACTTACCATAAGGACATAAAACAAGTAGGTACATGACAAGCTGAGTAATGCAATGTAAAATTACCATATATAATAAAAATGAATACATTTTCTCTGTTTCATGGAGGAAACGCTTTTTCAACACTATGCTAGTAATTTCTTGCCCTCCAAAAATTGTCTCTTCTAATGTGTACCCTCTCTAGAGAGAGACTCTAGCTGTATTTATAAGTATACAATGAAACATAATATTCTTAGTTGATTTGAGTTGGGGAAAATATTTGGAACAGCTTAGCTCACACAGTAGGTACATTGTGAAGCAACTTCCAGTTATTAAAACCCTGAAACATAATGAGAATTCAAACAGTAACAGAAGATCATACATGCAAGCTTTATTTGCTCAGTTAATATTAAAATCTTTCATAGAATCACACTAAGATACTTTAGTTTTCCTTTTATATGTCAAAAACCCGTGAACTCTTTACCCCCTAATGTAACTTTGTATAGTCAGAGCAACAGCAAGAACATGAGAGAAAATCATCTTTATAAGCTGAAGGCCCCATCTGCCTTGTATTTCCAAATTACTATGAATATTGTTATGCTGCTTTCAGTTTATGGCAGCACCAAGGAAATCAAACTCCGAATCAGTACTCCCTTCCACAATGACAAGTACACACAACAGAGAAGCAATCCTTGCTCCAAAGCCATTACTAATCAAATTATTAAAAGTAGTAATACTGATCACTATGGCCTGTCTGTAAGGCTGCATTTAAATTCATCAGCAGATGCCACATCAAGCACATGCAGTCATAAATTGTTACCTAATCTGCTCAAGGACACGAGACCAACACTTTTGATCCACAGCTAAGGGACTGTGACTGCAATGAACAGTACTTGAGAAAAATTAATTCACAGAATGCTTTGGGTTGGGCCTGCCTCCTGTGGAGTAAATGCAAAATGTAAATATATAAACATCCTCTTGCAGGAGGATGCAGCTAAGACAGTCTTTAATTTTAAGGTACACAACCTGAACTCCCTTAGACTGCTATCAACTTCCTAGAAAGGGCTGGGTCTGTTTAGAATATTAATTGGAGCTTGTGCATTTTCTGAATTCTATCAGGTCTGAAGACTTTTACTTTAATAGTACCATTATCATTGAATTTCACTGAAAAAAAAAAAAGAAATAAAGGAGTATTTATATCCATTTATATCCTTAAAGTAAGTGTTGCTACCTAAGTTTCACAATTATGTGCACTTTTTTTGAGTCACCTCAACTCCATAGCCAAAGAGTATGTGAACTCAGCAGACTCCACTATAATTCTGTAGAATTGCATATTCCATCTTGATTGTGCAGTTCTAAGATTTTGATTCAGTTTCAAAATGTTGGTTTCTTTTTCTTTGTGTAGAAATTTATACTAATTTCTCACCACTAATAAGCAATATTTCCTTAAACAAGTTTCCTTTCTTTTCTAGACTTTTCACATATAAAGGGACAGCCATTAACCATTCTCCCTTCAATAACTGCAAGGTACCTCTCATGGGTTAGTATAATCTATGATCTAAGCTAGAAGAAATACTCTATAAAACACCCAGCATCCATCAGTTTTGAAAATGCAAAAAATTATACAAGTGGTTTGCTGTAAATTTAAAAGCTGAGAATCTTTTTTTCAGCTTAGGGGGAAATAAAATCATAAAACAGAGTAAGGTTCATGGTTTTGTTGACATCTGTAGTTATGTTCTTACCAAGAACAGGTCAAATAATCATTTCTTGGAATTAGACTGTGGTGAGTTCAGATAAAGAAACCAGACCATGCAGCTCAAGATGCTAACCAGTAACAATCATTCCCAGAATCTGTCTCCCAAGGAAGCAAGCACTGGTGTTTAAAGCCATGATTACTTTAGCTCTGAATTCCTTGTACCACAGTGTGTATTGCTCTATTTCTGAGCAGCTCTGGGAAGCTGAGTGAGTAGGGCTATAAAACTGCACTCGGTGGATTTTGTGTGAGTCTAAATGTAAACAACAGAACTTACAGCTAATTGCCTTTAAGATAAAGCTGACTTAAGCAATTGAGATAACAGAATCCTACAATACTCTGGATGCAACATACTAAAAATGTGAATTAATAAGTTAGCTGATATTGAGCTCCAGATGTTTCTTACTCTGGCAATGTTCCTTAAGTGATGATAAGCAGATTTACATACTTAACTAATATGCTTATTTAAAGAAAATTTCCAGATCCAGACTAGCATCCAGATTTTTTACTTGGCTTCAGATCAAAATACATACTATCAAGAAGGATGGCATCCAGGAAAACCTTTTCAACATCTGCTTAGAACTAAACAACAGATATTTGATTTTCTGCAAATTTAATTTCAGGCAAAATTTTACTTCATCCAATAATTTTTATATCCTCAAGACAGCCTGACCTAGTCATTTTACATATTCAAATCTCAGAATGCAGTTCATACACTGGAAAGACAGCAGTTGCTACAGAGAAACTCTATTAGTTCGTAGTTCACATTTAAGATTGCTATGAGCAATTTCACTTAGAGTGAGACGAGGGCTTTTTAGGAAGCAAAACCCTTCCCTCACCAATAGTATCAGTGAACTAAAGAAACAGGTTCACAAACATTTTATATCTTACTAGTAATCTAAAAAAAAAAAATTATTTCCAGCATGAAAACTTAAGCTCTACTTTTGCAAAAGGCTGAGGAACAGAAAATAACTTAATTATTGAGTCATAGGTGCTGTTCTTTGAAATTCTTATGGGAAGTGCTTATTGTCACATTTAAGGCATGATAATAAAAGACCAAATCCAAGCAAAAACTTAAAAGATAATACTTGGAGGAATGCATACTATTCCAAATTTCTTCCCAGATTACAGAAAGTAAAACACAAATGTACTGGAAGGACCATGTAAATTCCAGGGCAGAGTAAAAGGAACCAGCCAGGAAATACAAAATATGGACTTCATTTTCAAAATAAATTATTTTAGAAGAAAAATGAAACAAAAAAAAAGCTTCCAAATAAGCGGAGTACTGGCATAAACTTCCACTGAAAGCCAAGATAATGATTTTATAAACACAAAAGAGGTAAATGTTAAACAATGCAGATGTGCAGGCTGCTTGAGGAATGACACCAAGGATTAGGAGAGATGAGAGTAAAACCTACTCAGTTTTTCTTGTGGTTCCTTGGTGCACATGAGAGAACAGGACCTACCAGGGACTTGGCACAGAGGAAGGCCCTCTGGATACGGCTCACACATTACATGATTGGTGTCTTGTACCTCACACCCACAGCTCTCATCCTGCTTTGCAAAGCAGGTAAGTGCAGGAAAGCTGCTAATCTGAATCACCCTGCAGGGCCATGGCAGATTCAGAAACATTACAAGAGCCTGCTGCACACACTGATCTTACTTCAATGAGAAAATATACTTCTACCCTTCATTTGTTGTGGGGAAAAATGACAAAAACATGACAGAAGTATTCCCTATAGTGTACTCATAAAAAGAAAATGGAAAACAAGAACTTTTTATTTCATTTAGTAAGTGTGATTTTAGTTTTCCTTTTTTTTACTGGCGTTGAGACTTTGGAATTTCTGGGACCAACAGTGCTGCTATCAGATGGATTCAGACTTTCCCACTGATATTTGTTTTGCCACTGAGTCCTTTCATTCCATTTGCTTCCACCCTGAAGACCATGGCTTTTCCCTTTTTAACATCTATACACAGCACTTCGACTTTTTTCTACTTTTGATTTAGCCTAAGTCCCTTGTCTCCCTGCCTTATTACTTTAATTCCCCTTAGCTGAACTGCAGAATTAATGCTAGATGAACCTACCCACAGGGCATCCATCCCTGTGTGCCTGAGTGGAACAGCAAACAGAAACCAGTAGGGAAGTTTGCAAATGGTTCAATTATTACATGAATTTCAAAAAGCAGCTTCTGATAAGATTAGCTTCTCAAATGTGTTCCACGTGGTTTCACTGAGAAGGCATTGGGGCACATTGTCTAAATCTGACCACGGAGTGATTTGGGCTAAAGCCTGGGCAGAGCTCTAGGGCAGGCAGAAACAGGATGACAAAAATCTGTGCTCACTCTCTTCCTCATTTTCTCCTGGATCTGTGTCCTAGATCCCTGTGAGGTTGCACAAATTTGTGGGATAACTGGCTCATGAGAACACCCTGCTCCAGTTCCTGCCCATCCCTTGTCCTCTTCCATCCAGTATGGCAGCAGCCTCCAATCCTGGGAGAGAATTTTGCCTGAGGTTTGCTATTTCCTGGGAGAGAATTCTGCCTGAGGATTGCTATCTCCCTGGGAGAGAATTCTGCCTGAGGTTTGCTATTTCCTGGGAGAGAACTCTGCCTGAGGTTTGCTATTTCCTGGGAGAACGGGCCTGGTTTAGTCTGTACTAACCCTTGGAATTAGCCAGGTAGTAATGGAATTTTTTTATCAAGCCCCAAGGAAAAGGGAAGGCATCACACCATTGGAGAAAGGTCCTTTTGAGTGAAACTAGCAGCTCTGGTTCTCTTGTTGCTCCAAGTCCCCAAGGCAGGTAAAGATGCTTCTTTCAAAAGGTTTCCTTATTTGAGGGCACCCCAAGACCTGATGTTGTTCTTTCCATTTTGCAGAGTCAGCCAGAGTTCAAAGATGTGCAAAGCCATGTACAATGAATCTGATCAGATGTGTTCTGGTTCCAGAGTCATTTATCTTCTCATACCCAGGCCTCAGTCATGAAGGAAAACAGAGCTCTGCTCCTTGCAAACCATAACACATTTCCCTCTAATTATCCTGACACCATTAGACACACTCAGTCACCCATAAATTAATGTAAATCATGTGAATATCATTTACCATAAAACAAACACCTGCAAAGCCCAGTGAATCCCTCTTTTCCCCCTTCTCAGGCAATGACAAGCATTTCAGTCAGTCCAGAATAGCATTGGGCTAATATTTAATGATCCAACACTGTGCTAGTCTGCTCTGTGACAGACATCTGTGCATAAACTATTCAGCATAAAATAGATCCAAGGGAAGAAGCAAGAACTGGTACACAACATTTCCCAAACTATTTAAGTGATAGAGGAGCTGCATTCCCAACTTTCACTAGTGAATTAAGATGCATATGAGATTTTGAAAATTGTAATAAACAGACAATAATTAGGCATTTGTGTGAATTATACTTTTTATCCCCATTTAATTACTCACTTTACTCACTTCTGTGATTAATTAGGTTTTGTTTTGAAACATTACTCCTAACAGCTAACAATAAAAGATATACTGAGTACTTGCAGCATAAGGAGGTTTATAAAAGTCCCTTGAGAGGGCTCAGAAGAAATGCAGCCTGAGGAGTCACAGCAGGAAAAGGTTCTTACAGGGGTGGTCTTCTACCCTGGAGGAAGGACAGCTGTGAATCAGGAATGGGGAAACCCATAAAAAAACAGCAAATAAGAAGAAATACTTCTTTTTTAAGGTTTCAGGAGGGCTGCAGGTGCTGTTACTTCCAAGAGAAGCTATGCAGGAGCTAGAAAGAAAAATGACTGTAACAAATAGGAGGAGTTTTGTTAGCTAGCTGCCCTGGGAAATGAGCACTGTAAAGGCACTTGGGCCATCTGATCAAAAAAGCAAATATTCTGAAATGGCAGAGAAATTGAAATGAGAGCACTATTGTGGTGTCCTGAAAAAATACTGGAAAGGCTGTACTAGCAAAATTGGGCAGGAGGAATGCTTGTGGTGAATGAGGGAGGGGTGTTCTCCCTGGGCAACACCTGGAGATTTCCTACAAGGTCATGAGCAGCTCTGGCAAACAGACACAAACCCAGCAGCACCCTGAGGTGTCTGTGCTCAACTGAAGAGAGGCTGACCAGAGACACAGGTGTGCTCAGTTTCCTCTCGTGACTCAAATCAGGATTTCCCAAAGCTCCACAGGGAAGAGCCCCAATGACAGTGTGGCACCCCAGGGATCTGCCCTTATCTCTGCATGGAGTGAACAAGCCTCTCCTGCCTTGGACACAATTCCCTTGCTCTTTCCATTACACACTGAAAATCTGAAGTGTTAAAATGGAAAGGAAAATAAGGATTTAATAAACCAAAGTGATTTCAGTATCAACCTGATTGTTTTACCAGCCTGACATGCTAATACATGAGTGTTCCTTTGGTATTAAAAAAGTCATCAAGCCATGATAAGGGAGACAAAATCACTTCCAGTCTCACCTGGGAACTTGCAGCTAACAGCACAATTACACATGATACTCCATCAGAATATAATATACTAAAGCAAAAATTAGGAGGGTTTTTATTTATACACATTCTGTCTGTGCAGCAGTGTCAGAGTTGACAGCTCAAAAGACTGCTTTTTCCCAAACTCCTACTTTTAATAATCTGCAAACATGATTGAAGGAAGCAGTAAGAAATCTAATAAAAATGAATGCAGAAAGGATTATGGAGACAGCTTCATGACAATTTACAGTTCTACATAGCATAGCAGTCTCTTGCCACAAGTTGTGATAAGACAAATCTTGTTTACAGTGTGTTAATCCCATGTCCCAATAATGCTGGTGTGCAGTGGATTCAACTCTTCTGCAGAGTGGAGATGCTTCTGCATTAAATGAACAGCTGCAGGTAGTGAGTGAGAGAGCAAAGGCCAAGGGTTAGTCTAGATTACATTTTCCAATGAGAAGCTCTCATCTCTCTCCCTCAGAAAACGTTTGATGTAAGTTGTTTGGTTGTAAATTGTAAGTAAAGCTTTATTTGAGCTTTTCTGGGTCAATGATTGACTTTTATTATTCTCTAAAGAGGGAAACTTGGAAGCTGGCTTGCAGGTTTTTTCACACAATAGAGATTTATGCATTTTCTATGACTAAAGAGTACTCTCACATTGTGAAATACCTTTAGCCATGAACAGTGTGTTTATATAACACCAGGTACACTCCTAAATCAATTCCCCCTAGGAAAGTAAAATTTAGTAATTCTCTTTGCAGAGCTGGTAAAAGATCATGGACTATTACCTTTTTATGTCTGTACAGGTGTTAGGTCCTATCACTGCTTACTCATGTCCAACCTCTTCAAAATATTAGCTAATTAGACACTGTCCAAGCTATTGGCCTCACAAGGTAATGGTTTGACCCAGATAGGACACATGTCTGGATCTCAGAAACCGGATTATTTTCCTAGATCTGATAGTTAATTTTCTGGACACTTTAGGCAGCTCACTTCATCTTCTGTGACTGCTTAATCTTTGACCTTTGTTCCTGTCTATCTCAACTCTAAAACATTCTCTTTTTCCATATGGATACCTCTCCTATTTTGTTTGGCAGCATCAATATTCCACTAGGAAACAAAAAAAAACAACTTATGAAAATAATTTTAAAAGTTTCAAAAATCCCCCCCACAGACTGGTATCTTCAGTAAATGCTTATTGGTAATAATCACTACTCTTCTGTTTCAGTGTTTTATTCATACATTTAAGAATGTGAAAATTTATTTTTCTCTAGGCTGTACTTTACATAAGTAAAGGAAAGTTAGCTGTCCTTTAGTCAACTTTTATTTTGTTTCTGGCCAGCTTGTTCTTGGAAGCAATAATCTGAGTTTCTTGTCAGTCTGCCACTGGGATGTGTGCATCCTGGATCAGTGCTAACCAATCCCACAGCCTGGAGATGTACTGTGTGTAATCACATCTGTCATGGCAGGAGATGGTCACCTTAGCAGAAAGATCACTATAATGGGTTGCTAATGGGCTATTAAGGGCCTTTCAAGTAGCAAGATGATCATCATAAGTAAGAACTGAGAGTCATTCTTTATTTCTGTTAAGATTAATTTTTCCCAAGTAATTTGGTGGATTAATAATGCAAGGTTTGTGCACCTCAGGAACTGCTTCACAGTTTCTTACCATATGCTATGCAAATTCAATAATTAACTCTTGACTTCACTATTTAAATATAAGGTGCTACTAACTCTATTTAGGCATGGGGAAAATACCAAGCTGAGCAAGCATTCTGAAAGAAACAATTAGATGACATACTTAAAAAGGGTCATGATTTCATCAGAATTTTCAGAACTACACTAACATACACCCAGTTATAGTCCATAAACATTTTTAATGGCAAAAATTAAGAAAATATTTGTTACCTCAGATTAATCTTTATAATGGCTTTGTTCTCTGAATAATTTCTGGATACTGACACCTCTCAGAGCTTTGCAGACTATATCAAAATATTCTACATTGTGCCTAAACTGGTTCTCTCAGGGTTGATGTCCTTTCAAATGAAAGCAGAAAACATGAAAAGTGGCATTATATGTTCAGATGTGGAATACTGAATTAATTTTGGCTTATATAACAAATGGAAAGGAAGAAAGCAGGTTCTTTCCAGTCCTAGCTGGTTATACATCTTATAACAAACTGTCAAACAATTTGACTTTTATGTCAGAGTTTTTCCTAGGTCTAGTTCCCAGTTTCTTGTGAGTTGAACAGGTACCTGTCACTAACAGACAACAGAAGTGCTGTCTTACCTGCACTTACACCTTTGAGCTTTACAGGTTATCATTGCAAAGCTGTGTACACAAACACAAATAAAACATTTAAAAAACTTGTTTTCCCGTTTTTTTTGGTTTTGGCCATCAGTACACTTATTCTCAAGCTCTTCTTTACAGTTAAACATTTCTGCCTTCTCTTGGATCTGCCCCCTGATCAATATGATCAGCATGCTCTATGTTTAATATGCCTTTTTGAATTTGCTCTGGTGATTCTGCCTGTGTTTTCTGACAGTCCTGAGCTGCCCCGTGTTGCATCTCTTTCTCTCTTTTACTATTCCAGCACTATCTTGCAGGATAAGTGTCAGCAGGTGTAAACAGGAAAAAGGAGACAAGTGGCACCATTATAGCACTGCTTTCACTTGAAAGGGGCTACTTTTAGAAAAGAAAGCACTTGCAGCAACTCTTATTTGATTGGCATCATTGTCTAGTGAAGCTGGCACACCATCTTGTGAGCAGGCACAATGCCATGGGAGCAAATGGGCATGTGCATGGGAAGCCAAAAGATAATGTACAAGTACCAAATGTGTGTAGTGGAGGGCAAGTTTCCCAGGAAGGAACATCAGAATGGCAGTTTATAAGCTTCTGCACCTACTTTGAGGGAGATAACACACACATCAAATCTTCACAATACATGCATGGGTAAAACACTCCAGAACAATAGACTGGGGCTTAAGAGTCTGGAATTCAGTGGCTGTTGAAGAATTATCAAATTTGTAACCTCCTAAAGTAGAGGAGCCGTGTAAAACCCCAAAGTGGAACCTTTACAGGTGCAAACTAGGGCATTATTCTGGCCTTGACATCAACCACGAGGAGATAACTGCAGACCAGGAAGCAGGGGCTGTGTGGAAGCATCCTCTCCAAAGTATTCCTCCCAAGCAAAGCTTTCTCAGATGAAGACTTCATGTGGACCATCACATTTAATAACAGCTGGACTTAATGCCATGAATTTGTGTTACATTGTTGTGAATCCATTCATGGTTTTGGTTTCCACAGCACATTAATGAATTCTACATGTGGATCGTTCATAAAATGAGTGAGCACTTCCTTTAATTTTTGTTAAACCTGTCCCTTGACCAGAAATATAGAGTGGCAGCATAGTCCTTATGTTGCCAGAAATAACTGCTTCTTTTTCCTCTATTTTACACTGCTTGTGAATATATGGACTTCTACAACAGCCCCCTCCTGCACTAAGTTATGTTTGTATTTCACAGCTGGCATTTCAGGCTGCACAAAATGGACACAGACAGTTCCTAAGGTCTAGTCAGAAATCTGGTTTTGTCTAGAATTTGGTCTTTACTTTTTTCCTGCCAACAACACC
This sequence comes from Euphonia xanthogaster, assembly GCA_034509185.1. Classification (NCBI taxonomy): domain Eukaryota; kingdom Metazoa; phylum Chordata; class Aves; order Passeriformes; family Fringillidae; genus Euphonia; species Euphonia xanthogaster. The sequence continues at coordinate 9,776,754 of JAYDZK010000028.1, forward strand.
ATCACCACCACTAATCTGGTAAGCAGCAATTATGTGAAATAAAATAGAAAAAAAAACAAATCAGAGACATGATAAATATTCATGAGTGTTACCAGTCAATTCTGGCTTGGCAGAATTACATATCATCTTTAATGGGCTTGAATGACAAGAAGAAACAGATCACATCAAACAATGCCATGTTGCACTTCAGTATGAAACCACATTTTTTGGACCTCCATAGCACATGTACTTCATCAAGGACTAAAGCACAGTAGTAGAATATAAAAATAATAGTAGACTGTGATGAGTTATCCCAAGATGTGACAATGGGTATTTCTCACCATCCTTTCCTGTCAGCCCACTGCATACCAATAAAATTAAATTAAAACATCCATTCATATTCTCAACTCATTGCTAAATATTCTCTTAACTGTAGCCTTTTTTTCCCCTGCTGTTAGGAACCAAAGGGTAAACAAGGATGTGACTATAATCTTGTTTCCATACCAGCGTGGGGATTTTTGATACTTCTAACAGTTATACCTCTAGACACACCTAGGCTAAGACACAACAATGTTCCCTTTCTTTCCCAAGAACAACAAAAAGGAAGAACTGCTCTAAGTCTAAATGCTTAGTATTTTATACCAATACAACTTCAGCAACCTCACACAGCACAGACAGCATGCAAGTGATCCTGGGTTACCTGTACAGAAAGGGCATCTCTTTGTCAGTGTAGCACCCTTGTAGGATATTGCAACACAACAGATCAAACCAAAAAACTAAACTTTAGGGTTTGAAAACACTGTAGTGTTTTCTGTAGTAACACCACTGGGTTTAAGGACTCATAATCTGTTCACATTATTACCTCTGTACTGCTGATGAAAGCTGTTTGTTTTAACACCTCTGATTGCTTTCAAACCTTCTTTATCACACTTTTTAGATATTTTAAGAGACGTTGTTAGGCTTCACATCCTGACCTTATTCCCTGAGAACGAATCCAGCCTGCCCCATTTCCTTTCCTTTATACACGTTTCCATACAAGCACACCAAAGCATATTTTATTCCCAGTCAAAAAAAAAACCTGAAAGAGAAAATCTATGATCTTTTTTTGGTATATCTTGGAGCATTTGGCAATCTCATTTAGCACTCATGGTAGAATAAGGGATAATCATTAGTGGGAACTGCTTGCATCTGAATGGTTTGATGGAAACACTACTGAAACACATCATAGTGCCTGATTTGCTGTAACTTGGCCAGCTCTTCTTTCCCCTGCAGCAGCAGCACTGTATCTAACTTATACCAGTTGGTAGCTGAAATCTATTAAATGTTATTATAAGCATTTAAAAATGCAGTTGCACCTCACTGGCATCTCCTACATTAAATTCACTCAGCTGCTTTGGCTCTTTTAGCTTCAAATTGGAACAACCCACAGGACAGGCCAGGTGTAGGTGTCAAGAGCACACGTGCAGCCACTGGTAGGTTCTGGTTCTGGGTTCTCACTGTAGGGAGACTTTCCCTCCACTGGCACAGTGCTCCAAAGAGAGAGAAGTAAGAGAAGTAAATTAAAATTATGTTTCATTTCACAAAGTAACTAGGATGGTGTTCCACTATCTTGCCTGAAGATACCAACAACTTTCTTTCCATTTTGTGTACTAGAACATTATTTCCCCCGAGTTCTACAAAACCAGCTTCAAGAATTTCAGAAAAACAAGATGAACAATTATTGTGGGAGTGATTTTACATGATCTGGATATACAAATGTTCACATAATGCCCTTAGCAACGTGCCAAATTTTGGCATATTTTGAAGCTCATAGTATCCACTATATGCATTCAAAATGTGCTTTCTATGCTTTTTTTTTTTTTTTTTTTTTTCAACAAGTTCCCTTTTCTGGAAAAAAGGTGTATTAATTAAAAACATTTTTACTAATATTTCTGTCACAGAAAAACACACATGTGAAATATAAAACCTGTTTATTTTAGTATTCTCATTTTGTTCCAAATTTATCACAGAGCATTCTTTCATAATAATTCTAATGCTTTTATGGGGAACTTGTTTGTACCTAACCCAATTTTAATTCAATGTGAATTTGGATCAGGTAAAGTGCTGTTCACAGTGTGTATCTGCCAGAGTATAAATTGCTCAATACTAAAATGCCCACCCTCTAGAGAACAACTTCTGCAGGTACTTTATAAACAACTGCTGAGGTTACTCAACCTGTTAATTACCACTGAAAATTCAGCCTGGTATCCAAATTATGTCTGTTACAAAGAATGTTTATGCCAGAATTGTCAGCAGCAAGCTGCCTTCTACATCCCACCCCCACTGCCACTCTGCAATGCCCTTGAAACTAAGCAGACACAGTGTCAGTGAAGAATAAAATGAGGAATTCATGGGAGCGCTCACATACTGCAGGTACACCCTCTGTAATGACACACTCCTGCTCTGTAAGCAGTTCTTATACATCAGATGCTCACAACCTAAGTTACACACCTAAAAATAACTGCTTATGGCAGGAGGTTGTAAAGCAGGAGGAACAAGTTCTACTTGTACCAAGTCCCTAAAACCAAACGGATAAATACTCCAGCTTTAATAACCACAACGAGCACCATTTCACAGCACAATTGATCTACTGATGAGATTGGGTTCAGAAAAGGCTACTAACAAAAATCCACACCTCAGGGTAAAGTTAATGAGGCTGTCGAGGGAGCAGCAGGGCCAGATTTAGTGCCAAAAATGCACCAGTGACATTAGAGAGTCGAGGAAGGTGAAGAAAAAGAGTACTAAGTGATAAGGAACAGTGCAGCTCAGTGACAGATAGATATAAACCTCTTAAGTTCAATAACCACATGACAAAGATGGTTAAATCAATTCATAAGAATTATGCTGAATCCTGACTAAGATGCACATCAGACAAATAGCACAGCATTTAGAGCTAGGAAATATAAGTCGTCAAGAAGGTAATCTATGTGTCACATGAAATATGAACAAGGAAGGGGCTCTTGGACTACTTGTGAGCAGTTCAATGCCTTCTTGCTGAGCTGTAGCAAATTTCTACCATGGTGCTGAAGACACCCCGGCACCCTTTCCCTGGCAGCTCAAATGCAGAACACAGGAACAATGGGAGGATGTCAGACTCAGAAAGGGCTCTTAATCAGGACAGACCCAAAGCTCAACACAAAATTCCCAGTTCTGCTTCCCAGGGCTTTTGAATAAAATTTGTCAGCCATTGTGCTGGGGGTAAGAAATACAGAAATGTGGTGGAACATGCTGTAAATCACTACCTTCCAATGGCTCATTTACATGACATACAGCTCAGAGATAAAGTCCAATCTGGCCATTCCAGTGAAATCCTGAGATCATGGCACTAGGTGATTGTTTAAAAACCTGAGGTCCCCTCTAAACAAACCAAACTGGACTGGAAAGTCTATATTGGAGCTCATCACTGTAAGGCCAGAGTGAGCCCATTTTCTTAGTCCCAGAATGCAGCTGTCCAAATTCCACAAAAGATATTTATTCTGTGTCTCAGTTAAACAGTTATGAAAGAATTGGGAATTTTTCATAATTGCATCAGGCTTCAAATCTGTTTCTTTTTATTTTGACAAAACATTCCTATTGCTAAAGGATGACAAAATCTGGTGTTTGGTAGAGCTATTGGAGTCTTTCAAATGGCTTAATAATGTAGGTCAAAGCCACAGCAAAAAAATTCAATATTGATAAATGAAAATTAATGTACATTGAGGAGGCAATGGGAATTAGCCATTCATCTTAGCGAGTTCCAAGCTGCTATAATCCAGGAAAGGCATCTAAGCAATATTGTGAAGACCTGAAGCATGCCTGCAGCAGGGATGGGAACCCTTGAAAAGAAAAGAAAGTTTTACTATATAAGGAAAAGAATGAAATAACGTGAATTAAAACACCTGGAGATTTTCTGCATCTCATGAGGGATATTGAAGAAATGGTGTTCACAGAAGCAGACAGGTATGATGGAAGAAAAAAAAAAAAACAACAGACCTCTTAGATAAGGATAAATTGCCTTTTAAACTTATTTTGTTTATTTTCTTGAAAAGAAGACAAATAGGGACAGGCGTGACAAAAAGTGTATTAAGAAGTAATGAAAGCTATAAAGAAGGTCAACTGGGAGCTTTTCTTCTTCTCTTCCATAATACAACAAAATGAGTTAGTTATTAAATTGAAGTGGGGCAAATTAGGACCTGATAAAAGGAAAATAATTTTTCTCACACAACACATAATTAGATTTTGGGATTCCTTACCATGGCATTTTGCTAAGGCCATAAATTAAACAAGATTCACAGAAGGAATAGATTTCACATAGATAAATTCTTGAGAGACACTGGGGTTGAAACAAAGAATTTTACTTAATGCTGACAAAGAATTATTTGAAGTGGTTTAAAACTCTGGGTTTTAGATATTAAGACAAACATAATGAGCACTTCACAGATGACCCCTATTAGTCAGAATGCTGGACAGCAAATCTAGAGCTCTTCTCCAGTACAGTAATTGCCATGTACTTGTGTTTCAAACATTACTCTTCATGGCTATAAAGCTGAAAGTATGAGTTTACACTGCTCAGGGAATAAAGACAAGTTTGAGGTCAGGGAGTTGAAGGGAAGGGGATAACTCAGGGAGCAAACTAAGGGGCTTCCCAGTTACTCCTGCTTGAGATTTACAGCCACAGCTGAGGAGAGATTCCATATGGAGGAGCTTGCAGAGATTGTTTTTACCCCCTCCACCTTTATTACTTTTACTGTCATCAGATTATTTTTAAATGCTGATTATGGAACAATCCAATATGGCAGTTTTCATACTAGAAAGTACAGTGATTGCTTTGTTTAAAAACGGGAAAAATGTGATCCTGCACATAGAGAGCAGAGGTCTGTTGCATTTCCTTCCTAAATGCTCTCACAGTGCCCAGGCAGGTCATTGGACATGTCTCTTTTCAGCAGTGGTGGTGCTCAGGAAAGCTGTTTGGCCAATTCTAGAACAATTCTACACAATTTATAGTGATTAACTTAAAGACCATTTTTTTCTGAAAACACTAATTATTATAGGAAAGGCAGTGCTGGAATGATTTATCACAAAACACAGAAGTGTTTGAATCACAGCATTTCAGTTACTGGGATGAAGTGAGCTATTTATGGGGTCAATGGCAAGAGGAGAGCATGAGAAATAAATGAAAAGGAATGGAATCAGAAAAAACAGCTGAAAATTGCAAGGACATCCAAAACTGGAGAGATGCTGTAACAGACAGTTTGGCCTAGCAGGAATATAGAACTTTCCAAACTAAAATAAACATCTCCTCACAATGATACAGAATTTGTGTATTAGACAACCTTTGTTGGCCTGTGCTCAGGGATATACATCAGGTGTTCAGGTCCACAGAATTTCATTTCTTTTTGCTCTTCTAACTTACAATTCTTCATTGAACTTCAGTATTGATTTACTCCCAAATCACATACTGTACCTTCTCACACTATTGCTTTGTAGGTAAATGTTAACAACACTACAAGATGGAGCTGATCCAAAGTGTTTGTTAATTCATCAGTAGTGGGAAACCTATGTGTTTTCAAGCAATGCAAATTGGTTTGGCTCCTGCACAGCTCCTACTTTTTCCAAACACTGATGGCAAAGAACATTTCCCAGGATTCATATCAAGTATTCATTTTAAACAGCATTAATTTATGATGTAGGTTATTCCATTCTATGCTGAACAACATGATTTATTCAAAAAGCGAGCAATTTTCCAAAATAAATACTCATTTTCCATTCTACCAGTGGTTTTCTTTGTAGAATATAAGAGAAAGGGGCTGGGTCTGGAAAACATCTTTTCTACTTTTTTTTTTCCTTAGGGGATCATTCATTGTACTATTAGGATATTTTAAATACTTAACCCTTCCCACAAAATTTTAAAACTGTCTCACTACATCTACTGTAGAAGTGAAATTAGGAATTCGATTTAACTTTCTAAAAGAAAGTTCTTACTTTATTTTTGCTGCTACTATTTTTGTCTGCTTCTCTGGCATCAAAATTCTGTAGATTATTAAAAAGAATAGTATTTTTCAATACAATATTGACCTAATTGTCCATGAGTTACTTAACCTCCCCAATGATTCAGGAAACATGCCGGTGTAGCTGTGCCCTTTGTGCTGGAGTGAATTTGTCTCCTGATAGAATTGATAAATAAAGCAAAGCTGAAGCTGGAGCTGTGGGCAGTCATGACATGGGTGCATGTTCACAGACCCGTGTGCCCATGCAGACATCAACTCTGCCAGCCAGGCTTTTGTTGGGATTATTATCACACAGAACGCAGGGACAAGGGGCTTTCTGGCCAAACCTCAACTTCTGGACTTAAGATCTGTCACTTGAAATACAAATTAAATAAAAAACCTGCAATAATATTAGAAGAAAAACAAGAACTTGGACAGCCTCTCAAGGGCACTGTGTACATTGAATGTAACAGAGCAAGATTCAGAATTACCCAGGCAGTCAAACTGAGATAACTGAAATGCTGGGGTGTAAAACTAGGCTGTCTGAGGACAAAACACATCTATGATTTTGAAGTAAATATCATGAAAATCTTTCAGAAAAATAAATATTTACAATGCATTTCTAAAAACCAATCCCTTACAAAATAAGTTCCCTTGTTTATCCCCACATTGACCTGTTATCTCAAAATTATTAACTGCCAAAGAGAAGGCAAAATGCAATAATTCTGTAGTGATGAATGAATACTCATACTCTGTTTTGATAACTAATAATGTAAGATCAGCTAATTAAACACCCTCTTAAAATGAATGCTTGAATGAATTTTTAATTCACTCACTGTTACCAGCACGGCTCTTAACAGAACAGAGCTCTGTAGTTTATATCTAAATGGATTTTCAGAGTCAAAATTATGCCCTCCATCAACTAAGAGGGAAAAATGTGTGGGTGTATGCATTGTGTGTCTGTGTAAAGGGGAGGGATCACAGAATCATGCTGGTGGCTCTAAATTATCAGCAAAAGCAATCTTAATTAAGCAAGAGTTGCCAGAAACCTTTTTCTAGATTGTTGATAACACAATATGAGTGTTTCTAGTTGATGTTTTACACCAAACAACTTCAAATACTAGGAAAGATAATTATACACACGAGCAGGGGAAATGTATTATCGTGACATGATGGGAACCAAATCATGCAGCTGTGAAATGACAGGTGCCAGGACATCTCCACACATGAGGGAAGCCAAGCAGGTGATAATGCCAAGCCTTACTATCACCCAGCCTGTAGTGTGTAATACTGTGATATCTGGGGCTGGGTGCCACTTTCTCTCAGGAATGATCTCTTGGAATTGGAGTTCTCAAGCCTCCACTACAGTTGGCACTGTGTCTGATTTACTAATTTATTAATACTAATAGCATGCTAATAGAAATTGATGAGGAAGAGCCTTGGTGTCATTCACACTGACACCGTGCCCAAGGACAGGAAGGGGCAAAAATACATCACAGGCATGGAGAACACAAGTGTTGTTACAATTGTTCAACTAAAACCATGAGCAACTGATCACCTGATGTTTTCACAAAGAATCAGCCATTTCCTACTTCTCCAGCCACACCAGGGAGGCCCTAGCTATTAACATTGCTGTATTAGTAGTATTTGTTTGTAGGACTGAGTACTTGGAAACTAGTGGTTGCTACCACACACTCCTCAATCCTGCAGGGTAATTCTGCCATCAGCCACCAGGGTGAATGCAAACTTGAACCCCAAGCTAGCAGCTTCTCTCTGAGCTAATTCAACTGACAAAAAACCACAAACAAACAAACAAAAAAAGCCATTTAGAATAGCAAAAGTAAAAATCAAAGCCAACCCCCAAAAAATCTATGAGGGTCAACAGATCAGAAGATATTGCTCTTTCATTTTCACAGCAATCACAGCTTGCGTGAAGCTGCCAGTATGAAACATAAATAACACTTGGGAAATTTCAGAAGGCAAATTTCCTCCTGCAATGTGACATCAAGGTGGTAAATGGAATTTTATATTCAAATTTTCTTAGCTAAAAACATATCTGAGGAATGGGCCAGAATGTATAAAGGAGCTTTGTATTGAAAAGCAAAACCAGCATAAGCTCATGCACCAAATTAGGTCTAGATAAGGCATTTTTGAGAAATAGGCATTTCTTAGTTACTACAAAAGCTTCTGGTGATAATTAAATCAGTATAGCAAATACCATGTGTAGTTTTAAATTATAATCCTCGGACAAAAATACAGTTTCTGGAAAATTCATACACAACAGAATTTTCAAATACTGGCAGAAGCTTCCTATAGATGTTTCAAACTTCTACTCAGCAAGGACAATTATCTCTGTTTGAAAGTCCTTTTCTACACAACTAACATCTATTTTGTTCATTTTGAGTAAAGGGAAAACACCAGGCTAAACAGATTGCAGCTTTTATGTTCCCAATACTTATTTTTCTGCCTTTAACAACATTATTTTAATTCTATAAAACAGAAGATTTTGCTTAACACTGTTTGCAAAAAAGCACACTGAAGAAACAGTTTTGGTTTTATCTACTCTTACCTTTTTTCATAAAAAAAACTAATAAAGAAAACAGTAAATAAGAAATTATTACAGCTTTCCTTTCAAAGCAAAACCTAAACTGCTTAATAAAAAAGTATTTTCAACATTTCAAGTTATGTACGGATAATGTTTTAAAACATTTCCTATGAAAGATCACCTTTTGAAATAACATCTAAGAAAAAAAATCTCTCTGTAGACATTTTGCTTTTAAAATTTCATCCTGACCTTGAAATAAACTGAATAAATTTTATGTGGATCCAATGTGTTCTAAAATAACCCGCTTAAAAAGAGGAAGCTACATAGCCATAGAAATAGTTATAAATAGATGGTGCATATAGAAATACAAAACCTGATTTTGCAGAAAAAGCATGATTTTAAGAGATCTGCAGCTGTTCTCAACCTTTAGCATTGCCTGTGAGCCAAGAGATTTTTGTCTAGTACTGAAGCTAAATTACCTTCACGGCTTGGATTTATCCCTGTGGTAAACCCCTAATATACACTGTACCAGGCAAAAAGCTTACCCTCAATTTCATTTTCCAAAAATTGAAATGCCTTAAAAAATAAGCATAAATGTATTTCAAAATCCAATTGCTTTGGCCCTAAATCTATCTTTTCTTGGCAGAGTGCAGTTGTTTTTAATCTGAATGCTAATATTTTGCAATGTGGCATCAGACATAAAATACTAATTTACATTGTGCCAGAGATTTATAGTATTTCAATACTAGTCAATCAATACATGATTAGAGTAGTGGGTTTCTGAACAAGGGAACATTATTTAAACTATAAAATAATACTGCAAATTATTCTGTAGATGATATGCACCAAAATGTCTAGAGCAGAACAACTACATTTATTAAATTCTGTCAAAGAGAGGGGAAGCAGAGTAGAAGAGTTGAGTGATTTCAGATCAACCTCTTAAGTAGGTGGATGATCCAGTGGTGCAAAGGCTTATCGAAGGAGGATAAATTTAACAAAATTCTGAAGTAAGAATTTAAGTAAAAATACCTTTAATATCTGAAAATTGGAAGCATTTGCAGACTGAGAGTTTCAATTCCAACTTTTATTCCTGCCAGCATACCTTGCAGTAAGTAGGGAAAAAAAAAATAACTAGTGTAACTATATTGTGAAATATACTATTTATAAAATTAGTGCATTTTTTATATGCAGACATAGGCAGAATTCCTAACTAGATTTTTTGGAAGAACTATCAAACAAGAGTAAGTATTAATTCTTGGTGTTGTATTTTTTTTCTTTCATCTATTGGATTGATTGTCATTTATCAGAAATAAGTAATCTAATACTCCCATTCATCAGGCTAATAAACCTTATGCAGGCATTACTCATGTTACAAACTGTAAAAGCTGAAGGAATTTTCCCAATTATAGCAGGGAAAAGTCTTTATGGAGATAAAAAATTCGGCAGGGAAAAATATGCACATTTGACAGTTTTTCAGCTAATAGTTTTCTCTGCATCCTTCAGGTTTTTCAATCTAACAGAAAAGCTCTTTAAAATGATGTAGCTGAAGTACTAGAAAAATGGATGCACTACTGCTTGGAGCAAGCTATTTTTCCCTTAAAAACTACTCATTTTTCCTTCTTTCACCAGTTTAAACATGATACTCCCAAATAGAATCTTTAATTATCAGCCAGGTACTTCCCTACTTACGGGACAGGTGCATGTCCTGCAAATAAAGATTTTCACTGCACGTTCCACAAAACTATTCTAGTCCAAATAGTTCCATTATTCCAAGGCAAAGCCTCATTTTCTTTCAACCTGAGCTAATGCCTTTTTTAGCTCTATTTACCTCAGCACACCTTCTGAGTTGGCACAGCCTCCATGAGATATTTCATGGATCTGCCACACTGCCAGAGCACAGCAATGCTCTGGTCAAGTAAGGACACTCCTTTCTGCTGTCCCCAACCCTTCCCTTGCCTTCCCAAAAAAGTGAGATCTCACTCACAGGTTCACAGAATGAGCTGGGAAGGGAAGGTGTGGCTGAGGGAAGGATGAAGCTAAAATTCCAAGGGTTACATGGCCTTCCTGTACCATGCAGCAAAGGAAAGGTGGCAGCTGAGGGCTGTAACACAAAGGGTTTCCTCACAGCAGCATCCCCTCTTCCCTTTCAACCACTCTGGGAATTAGGAGTAGCAGACTTGCTTCACAGAGGAAAGGGCCAAAGGGCTGTGTTAAATAGTGGTGTTACAGCAAGGGAACAGGAGATTAGCCCAGCCTGCCTCTTCCCTTGACACCTGCAACCAGAATGATTTAAGAATCTACCAAAGAGGGCAGGGTGGGGTCATGGAACGCAGAGTGGCTCTGAAGCACTTAAGCATTTCACACTGCTACTACAGCCAAATACCAAATTTCTCCAGAACTAGGGCTGGTTTTCTGCAATTTCTATGGATAGCAGCTGTGCAGGCTTAAGGAATGGCAATTATGAACCAATAGTAATTTTAATACTGGAATATACATATTTTTGTATTCTAAGTATTAAACATGACTTTTTTCATTTCTGTAGTCTTTATTTTGCTATGCAGGGATTTACAGTGTACTTTATTATATAGCTACTCTGATAGCAGTAGCTTACTGTATGTATTTTATATGTATTCTACAGAGCAGAAGCTTATTTATTTCACATCCTTTTATTGTAGATTTTTACTTTAATATTGGGATTTGGTTTGAAAAAGTTAATGATATTGTAAGCCCAAGTAGCTGACCAAGGATTACTGAGCACAGAAAGAATAATATTATCACTTCAGTGCAGGATCATAACTGAACAAGAAAAATCTCTGGAAGTTTTAAAGTCTGTCTAACGCTGTAACCATGAATCCACAAGAAAATTCATATTCCTGCACTCCATCTGTAGAATGTGCAGAGGAAAACACTTTTTTCAGTGGTATTTTTATAAAAGAAGCCTTGTCAGTTTTCATTACAAAAGAAGTTAGCTTAACTTTCCTTTGAGTTCTCTTTCTTACTGTGATCCATACACATATTCACTATCTGCTTTAGATTTAATTCAATCATCCATCAGTAATATCTGGAGCCCTACTTACCTGCCTGTTTTCTCTCTGCCCAGTACTGCTGTATTTCATATTTCATTTGCTGGTCATAAGTTTAAACATCTGATTTACTTGAGCCTGAGAAGCAGCACAAAGCTGTCTGGATTGGTGAGAGGCAAAGGCCTTGTCTAGCTCCCTCTGCCACCATTTAGGAACAGCTGCTATTTTCTTGATGCTGGCTTTTTACCCTTCAACATACCTTAGACACAGAGGATCAGGGCCAAGATAGGGTGGAGCTCTTGTCAGGTATTTTATAAGGAAGTCAGATTTCCATATCAATAAAAAGATCAAATTTTAAATCAAGGGAACTTTAAATAGTAGGGGAATAATATTTTACATTGTTTTAGCTCCTATACTCAAGGAGTTTCTCAGTTTGTTCACACAATTCTTGTTACACCAAGCAGCAGCACCAACCATTTGTGGCATAAAAGTTGAGGAACACAACAGTCCTTGGGGAAATTTTATCTGGAAAGTTAAGTTGAACAGGTGCTACTCCTCTCCCTAGCTGATTCAGTTTTCTGTTTGCTGTTTGACAATAAATGCAGGTATTGAGTAAAACAACTGCTTTAATTTATATAATGTACTTTGTTATTTAGTCTGTTCAGGTAACCACTGTGTAGTACATAACGTGCCTTTCATTCCCATTCATAACTGCCTGCAGTATGTCAGCCTAAGTTCTCCATATATATCTCTGCTAACAATAAACTCAAAGTCATTGTTTATGTGGTAAAATCAAGGACATTAAATGAAAACATAATCAAAGCTAAAAAGAGAAGACAAATAAAGCGCCAAACTGCAAAATGCAGTGGAGATTAAAAGCAATCAAGGAAAATAAAGGTGCAAAATGAAAGGAACATTGTAACAGCATTTGGTATAAATTATGACATCTTTAAGAACAAAGAAACCAGAGGTTTTTACCAGAAATAGTATGGCTTCTGAGGCATGCATATTCTGGTGGCTGAAGAAGTAAACATAGAGTAGGCACTGCTTTCAGTAAATTACATGAATCACTCTGTGAAGAATGAAATCTGCAGGAAACAGAGCACTGCAAAAATTGCACATCTGAAGATACAAAAATGACAACATCAGAAGGCTACTGAAGAAGAATACTTCACAATCTTGGAATGATTTAATTTTAAGTGGCAAGAGAAGAAACATGAAGAAATATCTTTGAAAGCAAGATGACAGGTAGCAACTTCTGGCAGATAACATCTCTCAATTACCCCATGCTTATATAAATTACTTCTTTTTCTTAATAAAGGTTTATTTTAATATAAGTAAAAGCAAAACCACTAATACAGCAGTTTATATATGCAAAATAATGTATAATCTATAATGAAGATAGATATCAGACTACCAAGATGAAACTCAAGTTCTCAGACCAATCTCTGAGGCAGGAGCAGAAACTAAGAATTCAAGGATGGTCATTTCCTCTGGCTGGTGAATTTTAGCCTTCTCCATATGGTACCATTATCTTGCAACAAAGGAAATGTAATATCTTGGTATAAAGCACTGAAAGTAATTGCAATCCCAAGCAGCAATTTCCAAGTTAATATCCTATGTTATAAAATTGGTGGGCATTTTGGGCTTCTATTCATAATAAGCAACTTGAACTGGCAGGAAATGTGGGCAGGCTTGAATGCTTACCCCAAAACCTGAAGGTAATCCTGCAGTTTACCTGTGCTGAGACACTCCTATAAACCATGCTGCTGGAACAGAGGGGAATCTAAACTGAAAAATAAGTGGATTTTTATATGCTTTTTGCTTTTATGCTGCATTCGTATTCTTCAGCTGGTTTCTTTTACCACCTACATCTTTAATGACAATTGACAGTTAAGGAATTTTATGATCTTGCTTCTCATTTTTATAATGGAGTTCTGGGGAAAAAAAAAAACCAAACCACATTGATTCAGGACAACCTGACTTGCCAATGTATGACAGCACCAGTGTCTGAGTCAAGCATTCCAACATGTGATTTATGCAATGTTTTTACCAGTCAACAGAATACTCTTCATAATTTCAGGCAAGACAGCAATTACAGATTGCCTCCTGTGTTTAGAAACTGAAGGATTCCTGCTTTTGTGACCATTGTTTCCTGCTGCTGACTGTTTCAGTATCTATCTCACAATTTGAATGCAGTAATTTCTGAATTGAATGCCAAGAAATAACTCCACTTCTACATTCTTGCAACTTCACTGTAATCTATCTTACAGGGAAAAAACAGGTGTTAAATTACTGATATTTTGCTTGAGATTTAGATATTAGCTATTCACAGATATCACTAGTAAAATTTAATTTTTCGTTGCTACATCTGGATATTTCCTGAATCAATTTTCATCCAATCTTTACTTATAATTTTATTCAGACCTAGAAATCACCTTGTTACAGAACACGTGCAGCTCCTTGCATATCTAGGGCCTAAAACAAGGCACAAATGCATCCTTTTTATTGCTTCAATTTTTCCATGTTCCTTCACTTGAGACACCTGGAGCCAAAGCAAATCAATGCCACCCTCTCTGAGTCAGGCCCTTTCTTTGGCTTTAGTGTAATCATAATCAAGATGCTGCTAGTAACTACACAGAACTATTATTAGAAACTTACATATTTTGAAGTGCTCAAATATTTATAAAACTCTAGAGCAAAAGATAGGCATGGTACGTGCCTTATGTACAGGCAGGGGAAATAAGCACAGAGAACAGTCCAAGATCACTAGTCCTCTGAAAAGTAATACATTTTGTTTGTCTGTATTTTCTAAAAAAACCTATTGCATTATGTTAAATACCCTGAGGGCTTAGAGTAAAACGTGACTGGAATGAAAATAAAGACAAAACTTTCTGTCTCATTAGATGATCTGAGTTTCAAAATCTGTTCTAAAAGTGTTGTAAAGTGTGTAGTGTTGTAGATTAATGCACTGAATACATTTCCACAGTGCTTGATGTGTTTCATAAAAGGTCCATTTCAGAAGTGTGCTGTATTATAGGTGAACAGTCGCAGTAAATAATCTTGTTACAGAAACCTAAGCAATTTTTACAAGGCGTATTTCTGGCTGACTGAACAATTTATTCTCCAGATGTCACATTGTATTTTTCCAATATAAAATGAAACAGCTTTTTTTTTTCTCTTTTTTTTAAGGCAGACTCTTTTGTTTGGATCAAAGGTACTTCCTTAAATAGAAAAATCTATTATTAAAACCCATTTCAGTACAAAATTTACACTAGATGTGATTACTATAGTAATTTATAATTTTATTTAATTTAGTGGGATAAAAGACCACACCAAAGTGTGAATACTGCTGAGGATAGCTGTGTACATTTTAAAAATAGGAGTCATTAGTTCTCAAACCAATCATCTCTGTTGATCCTAAAGGTTGCAGGCATCTTGACTAGATCTATGTTTAGTTAAAACTGTGTCACTTCAGATGTTACCCACTAATAAACCCATATGTCACATTATAGGCCCTGGAAGATTACATGATAATGTGATATGATAAGAACTGCTTCTCTGGAAGCAAGGGCAATTAAAAACATTTTCGCTAGGCAGACATCATCAGTAGAGATAAACAAGGTAATTTTCCAGCATATATTTTCTTGGCTTCAGAAAAGAAATACTTTCACAGGAAACTCTCTCCCAGGAAAATTGACAGACTATCAGCAACCTATTTTACTGATGAAAAAAAAAAAAGGAAAAAATAATCCTATGCACTAGTGGATATCACACATTTCTATTTTCTCATCTTGTTTTCTTGATTATACAAACAGAAAATTATCAAAGGATAAATTTCTTTCAAATATCCTCCAGTTTACTCTTCATTGTTTTATTTTTCTGTGTCTACCCACCAATCTGTGTATTCATATAGACCTATATAAACTGTTGCCAAACAGTTGAATCTACAACTTTTTGTCTATTCATATACAGGTGGTATAAGATTTAGGATATTGAATTTGCCAGTGAGTGATTTGTTTGATCCAAGGCCTAACTCCCTATTCTGTATTTAGGTTTTTGAGAGATATGGACCCTACAGCTAAGAATTTTAGGTGGTGTGGAGCATATGGAATAGGACTGTTATGGATTACCTGCAGAGAAAGAGACTCCACATCTTCTCTGGACAATCTGTTCCAGTGCTTGGTCACTGCACAGTGAAGTTCTTCCTCATAACCAAGTGGAACTCCCCGTGCAACAGTTTGTGCCTGTTGCTTCTTTTTCTATTGCTTGGCATTACCAAGAAGAGCCTGGCTCCATCCTCCTACATTAGATTAGCAAGGTTGCCTCTAAAATTATTCAGATAGATTTAAAACTGTGTAAATTTCTAATGCAACTTCAGTACAGCCTCTGAGTAAGAGATTCTTTGCTTAACTTCACCCTCATGATGTTTGGGTTTTTTTTCCTATTGTCGTCTGAATCTCTACCCCTGCTTCTCATCTGGCAGCAGAGGTCACAAAAACTGAGATAAGCTATGCAATATGGAGAGGATATTAATTTGGGAAGCAGAGTGTTGATCACAGTACCTATTGCTGGCCAGTGTGTGCAAAGGCCAATGTGCAATGACAGTGCTTCACTGACTCCTCAGCCTCTCAGCCACTTCCAGGGTCCATTAGCAGGATTTGGAATTTCATTCAAGTCCATTACTTTTGTGGCTGAATCGAGATAATTGGCCTGGTCTTTCTTCTTGCTTGAGAGCTGGAAGGTCTCTGACAGTCTTCTTATTAAGGGGATAACCTGTCAGACCCATGAATGTGCTGTGACATCTCCAGCCTCGACAGGCAGTCCCCTCTGCCCTGCAGTGGGCTTGTATTTGAAAGCCCAATGGAGATGAATGAGAAAATGACTTTAAGGCTATTCTGTGCAAGATCCTTTATATATACTGAGATCCTGATAAGCTCCATGAAGAATCTTTCCACTGCTAACAAGTTATGAGTGACTACAGAACAGCTGTTTTGACTTTTGCTTTTTACCTAAGTTCAAATGGATTTCAGTGAGTTTCCTCACATAAGACTGACTTGATTCATGACCAGATCAAAGTAAAGCAGTGTCTTCTGGACCTTCCTGGTTAGGTCTTCAGTATGAACATCAGCACTAGCTGTGTGGCTTTGTATTCCCTGTGGCTGGTTCATACCATAGCTATTTAATATACCAGACACAGTTACTTTGGTTAGAATCCTTCTTTTTCCAGGGATGTGCTGTTCCTACACTGAGAACAGCACTGCTGAAGGACACCTCAAGCAGAGGAAGGTTACATGGAAGCAAGACCTGGACCTGAGATGGAACTTTAAAAGTCATGAAAGGTGCCAGAAACAGAGGAGTTACACAGCAATGGACTAGACATCCTAAAACCACTTCCAAAAGCACAAGCCAATGAAATTAAACATTCCTATCCTTAAAATAAGCTCCCTGGGTTGTTTTTACATGCCTTTCCTTCTTCCTTGCTTTGGAAGAGGTGTGGAAAAGAAGGCAGACCTGTGATGTACTACTCAGTAGCAGATGGCACGGAAGCCAAAAAGAGCAGCATTATTCATTTGAGAGATCCAGGGACAAATATGGTGGTCTCACAGTAAAGCTTTTTTCCCCTCTGCTACCAGGTTTGGAATGCATGAAAATCAACCTGAGGCTCCATCACTTCCCCCTTTCAGAAGCCCAAGAAAGTGTCTGGACCAGAAGGAATGTGTTCCATCACCACTGCCATGTCCTGCTGGAGAAATGAATGTGCCAACACGAGGTAGATGGTGCCAGTAAGAGACCAGAAGAATGAGGATCAGGTAAACAGGATCAAGTTTTTAAAACTCTAACACAATTAATATCTTGTTGCCTTAGAAGTTTGCAATAAGCAGTTACCAAAGCACAAATCAAGACACCATAACATAAAGTATGGTGGCAAAAGCACTGAAACATACTTATTAATTAGTATTTCTGAGACAATTCTTAAGCTTATAAAATAGGAGAAAGCTTCAAATTGAGACAAATTGGAAGGGAATCCTTTCCTGAAAATACTTTTAATTGGCCATCATTTCCTGTGCTTCTGTTTTCTCCAACTATAGTCACTTGTGTCCCTGTTAACTGCCTCCCACGCAGTCCAGTCTTTTTCCTCATCCTACAATGAGCCCATAACACTGTGCTCATCGACTATCCTATTACCATAGAAATGATAGCTACATCACAAATTCAGCAGTCTGATTCCTTGACAGGGTTGATTAGGAATAGAATATGAGCTGGAGGAAAGCTGAACCCTTGATTAAACACAAACTCTTATAATGAATAGTTATGGGAATAAAAGATATTTAAAATCAGAAGTGTCTTCATATTCTACATGAGAATTATTTCTGGCACTTTGAAAAAAAATTTTTAAACTGTTTCAAATTGTTTCCCTAACTTCTTCTTAAAGTACTCATATACCTACAATTAGTTGTCATATGAGCTCCAGAATTCACTGAAAAAATCAGTGCAAGTACAGCTTGTAAAACACTAGTTAGGACTTTACATTTCTTTCACAACAAATATATTTAGAATTGCAAATGAACTATAGCCAAGTATACACAGCCACACAAACTCAGGCAAAGCTGTAGGTTATTATTTTCAATCAGATCTACTTGAATTCAAAGGCTGTGTTATTTAGGGGCCTTTCTGATAAGTTCTGACTGTTCCTCTAATAAAACCACCTCCCACAAGGTGTTCTGCATCTTGCCCCAGTCCCAGAAAACCACTTTTCCCTACACCAAATGAAGCCCTTGGCTCAGTAGGACACTGACCCTTTCCTCTCCCACAGCTTCAATACCTTAATGAATGAATCAAAGTTAGATACTTTATCGTCTCCTGTATTAAGACCAGTATTGAGCACACAGCCACTAAAGCTGGAAAAATGCTATTTTTATCATTCAAACCATTCATCCCAAAAGAAGAAATACCATATATGAAAATAGAAGTGTTCTAACAGTTCATTTTTCAAGAGCCTGTCTTTTCAAGTTCTCACACTAAATGTAAGTGCTAAATCCTCAATTCATATTTTACTGGAGACTTGACAACTCCGATTGCAACCAGTTTATTTTACCAGTAAAAGTGTACAGTAGGGTGTGCAAACCCATTGCAGACCATCTCTATTCTCAGGCCTGCTGCAGTGTTTCTTCTACTTCAGACTATTTAGTCAATGCCATTAATCAAAATCCTATAGCAGAAAATGCATGCATAAGTCCTACACATTTATTGCCATGGCAACAATTCAGGCTCTTGTTCATATGTCAAGCTACATCAGTGGAGATAAATTCTATTGTTTTCACACTGACAGTTCTCTCTGTGTTGGACTTAATCCATAGAAAAATATAGCTTTACCTCTTATTAAAATAAAACACAGACCACCCAACTCTCCAAATTCTCATTCCTCACATCATTTAAGTAAACAATCTGAATAGTTATAAAATTACAGTTTGATATTCAGTTTTATGGTAGTGATTAAAGTGTAAAAAATGGCCCAGTACTCATGATATTGTCTCAATCTGTGGGATTGGTTAGGAATGTAATTCTTCATGAAAAGATGAGCTCATTTCTGTGAAGCCAAATAACAATGATACCAGAGCACTGCATTCTTGAATTAGATTCCAGTATTTTAAAATAAATGCCTTTAAGCTTTAAGTGAAGTTGATGTAGTTCATTTTCCAACTTAGGTGTGATACTGTGGTTTTCATAACATAAAAATTAATGATTAATGCATAATATCCTGAAAAAGATTTTATATTTCACTCAGCTCATGATGAAATACACTGTCATATGGGTGACTCACAAGTGCAAAAGAAAGATAAGAATCATTTTTCATACATAAGCCTCTCTAGATTTACTTTTGCATGTTCTATTATGAGGAAATCTTAATGCCCAATATAATTTTCTATGATTTTACTGCATAGTAGATCACAGTTTTGATTCCTATTTCCATAGACACAGTATGCTTCTCATTTTCACAGACTAATAAGAAACCAGTGTTTCATTAATAAAATACTTTTAACGTTTCATACTCTCAATATTCCCTGTGTACAGAGCATCACACTCCCTGGAAAGGCAGGAGCCTCGCATCACTGCTGAAGACACATCCTTTTCAATCTGACCCTTTTCCCACTTCCTCATGCAGATTTAAGTCCCTGCTTTTCCAGCATGCTTCATATTGACAAAGCCTATTACTGTGATATACTACACTGGAGTTCATTTCAACTAATATCCACAGCTACATCTGTTACTGTCAGTGCCCAATCCAAGTTGCTGCCTCAATGAAGATGAAGACAGCCATTATTATTTACTTATTGTCACCCCATGTTATGCCAGTATCAGAAACTGCCTCACATCCACGCCATGTGTGACTTGCATCAAATATATATATTTTTAAATGGGGGGCTTTGTGTAATTTGTAAATATCCTGTGAACTTCATTCATATTAATGAAACAGCGTTTGCACTTTACTGGCATTTTTATGCAAATTGCAGTAACTCTTTGTGTGCCATGTCTCTGTACGTGACACAGGCCACAGCTCCTGAGGCAAGGCTGATTTCCCTGGATGAGCAGCACAGGACAGTGTGCCTTTTCCCACCATCTGAAAGAGAGAACCAGGGGTTCTGAAGAGCTTAAGCACAGGATATATCAAATAACCCAAATCTTGCAATGTTCTTAAGAAGAAGAACGAAGGAAATATATGTCAGGGTCTGAGCAACTCAGAGCAAAATCTCTTTTCTGAACTCCAACAAGCAATGTTTTGCCATTCTTTTCCTTGCATCAATTAAAATCATCATGTTTTCTCATCGCTCCTAAATCAGACACATACTAGATTCAATAAAATATGTTTTTAAATAGTAATATTTGAAGCAGAACAAAAGCAGCTTTTTCCCATATGCATGAATTACACATCAAAATAAAATTTTAGTTCCCAGTTTAGCACTGCCCTCTGGTGATACATATCTTGGATATGTATGTGACCTATTTAATCTCAGTGTATCGGGCCCAGATCTGGACAAGACTAAAATAAAACTTAGGCATTTAGATCTAAGACAATAATTCCTTCATCTTCTAATACCTCACCCTATATTTCTGCCCACTAAGCTCCCCAGCCTGAAGCTTACTTTGTGCATAGGCAGAATTCCAGCCATCTGGGATGGGCTTTGGATGGGGTCTGCTGAAATCTCACGGATTTGTCCTGCCATCCCCTAGAGGAGTCCCTCACACAGGAGTGGGTTCTCAGCCTCCCAACATACATCTGCAGTACAGACAACCTCAGCCATGCTTTATCTTCCAAAGCCTTCGGTATCTACTATCAAACAAGTGTTCTCAGCCATAAATCTGTCTCCAGGTGATTGTATCTGAGGTGCAGGGAGTCATCCTAATCCCCACAGGGCTGAAATTTATGAACTCTGCTTTCAGCAGAGGGTTTCCTGCAACATTTGCTGGCTGTTTATGTATCTCATTAGAAGGCACCCAGTTACCATACTATTGTTATGCAGCTCAGTGTCTCCTAACATTTTTTAATCCATTAGGCTGCGAGATATTTGGAAAAAAAAATCGTGCACTGTGATGGCTTTTAGTTACAATTGCAGAAAGCTAGGTTAATATTCAATATTCATTGATTATTATCAAAGAATATTAATCTCCAATCCTAACCTAGAACACTGAAAAACATTAGTCCATTGTTCCTACCATGAGACTAATGAGCAATGCTCCACTCATAAAGGGGTATTTTGTGTATCTGGGATGAAAGGTTGTATGGAAAAATGGTCTGCCACATTTTTGTCATTGGTGTGAAAATCCTTTTCAAGGCTCATTTAGGGAAGCTTTCAGGTGTTGAGCTCCTTTGAAAACCTGACCTTTCATGTGGGTGGCTCCTGTTAGTGTTGAAAATGCACAAGGAATAAAACAAGGGGCTATTCTGAATACAATGCAGTGGAAAGAGCTGAGAAATGTAAAGAAATATTTAAAGTATAGGAAGATTCTATAATGTTTGGGGGTGTTTTTTTTTTTTTTAAACACCAATGAAAATTTGTGCATTTGAACTCTGGGTCAGAGTTGTAGGTAAATAAATATACAAACCTGACGTGTCTCCTATAATGATAATCAAAACAAAAAGAATGAACTTTCACTCTGAGTTCATTGTGCAGTACTTCACATTATTAATCAGAATTATGTCACAGGATTATTACTTTGCTTAATAATGTGTTTAAGGTAAATTTAATGTAAAAGATCCACGACAGAGGCAGTCAAAGCTCTGTTATAATAATTTTGCAAGGTTCAGCCACTGCATTAGTAGCTTTAGTCTAATAGCCTAATGTTAATTTGTATTCTAATCCATTATTTTGCATGATATTTAATGTGGTTTTGTAATTAGATTTTTTTTAAATAATTCCAGAAAAAATCATATGGGTCAAAGTGCATGACTGTCATTAACTACAGACCATTTCTGGGACATGTATAATCATAACACAACTTCTGCAATGAAATAGATTATACTCCAGTCAACAACCTGTGTCTTATCCTGTAAGAGAAAAAACCACATGACAATGAAGTGATAAACACCTGCAGCTGTTCATACACACTGATCCCATTTAAAAGGTTGTTACCCTCTTGGCTGGTCCAGAATATTAATTTACATATTCATCCCTAACTCAGGTTGAGACAAAAATGAATCATATATTAATGCACTTCTGATGAACTTCAATCCAAATGAGAGTTTGAGAACAATTATACAAAATATTGTTCTGGGAGAAGCAATGATACAAAAACCTCCAAGAAAAAGGACACAAGTCTACCCAGAACAAGACTGGTGAATACAGCAAACCTCAGAAGCTATGGAGAGAAAGAAGGGTTATAAAGAGATCTATCTCCTTTTATGAACTTCCTTCTTCATTTCTAAGGAATCTGTACTAAGCTTAAAACAGTGACCTAGAATAACAAAGTATTCTTTTTTTCTCCCTAATTCTCTTAACCTTTAAATTAGACAACAGTATGATAAATTACTATAAAGTAAAAATCGAAGTTCATGATCTAAAATCATTCTTCAATTCAAATGGAGACTTGGTATCCTTCAATTAAGGTGAAAATAATAATAATAATAATAATAATGTGATTCAAGTAGCATCTCTTTGCTCTAATTTAATTAAATAAAAAGTATGTACACATTGCTTAATTTTTATCTTGCTTTTTAGGCCATATGGCCAAATCTTGTTCTTGTCAGCAAATTTCAACCAATTTTCTCTTCTCAGTGGATTGTCCTACTAAAAATACTCAATAATTATTTCAGTTAGGCTCTGTGATATTATCACAGCCTAATCTCAAAAATGTATAGAGCTAAAAGTAAAAAAAAAAAAAAAACAAAAAAAAAAAAAAAAAAAAACAGAAAAAAACTCCACTTCTG
>JAYDZK010000028.1:9808339-9855061 GCA_034509185.1 Euphonia xanthogaster
ATTTATGGATCCTAAAATAACGCAGAATACAGAGAGCATTGTCGAGATACTCCTTTCTTCCTTGCTCAAGGGTTTTTACAGTAATAGCAGCACACAATATAAAGCAATTGAGTTTGTTTTTAATAAGGCTAATGTCCTTTCCTAAAAGACCAAAAAGTCTAAGTCAGATGTTGAATTCACAAGCAATATCCAGGGTCAGCTGCAAGACTGCAATAACCAAATTCTTACAAAGGAAAGTCACAGCTATATGAACTTCATATCCAAGTGACATTCACAAATTTTGCACCTAAGAGTTTTCAATAATAAATAAAATCAGCAAACTGCTTTTCAGATCTATTTTATATTAAGGAGGTATTGCAGTATGGCAAGGTGTGGCAAGAGTTATAATACATCATTTCATCAGAACAGCTTCTAGGACCACTGCATTCTCTCATGTTGATCCTAGAGGAGCCACACTGTACCCACCTGAGATTGTCCCATGCTCGTGGTAGCAGTGGGATCTGTATAAACCACCCTCACCAATACTCATTTCACCCATTTCATAAAGAAAAACTGTTCCTCCCTACACTGCCTACAAGTGGACAAACACCCACTTCTCCACTGCAGGCTGAGGAAACATTGTCACATCGTGCTGAAATTACAAAAAGAGAGAGAAACCCTTGACCTGTGAGCTCACAAGCCAAGGAACAATACAACCTTGCCACATTTATTCAAATCAGGGGTAATTCCCAGAAGATCAATAGATTTCTGTGAGCTTCAGCTGATGATGGGGCCTCTGGTGTAGGCCAAATGACGTTCTTACTCCAGAGAAGACACCTGTGACACTCTCCTCAGTGGAATCTAACACAAGGACAAATTGTAGCAGCCCACACTTTGCACTTTTGGTCTCTTTTAGCTGATGAATCAATACTACAGAATTGCTGTCTCTGGTTTCTGTGCTCGTTGTGCACTGTCAAATAGATTGTCTTCATTCAGCCCTGCATACAAAACTTTCAGGTTTTGGCATCACTTCCCTTTCCACAATTTGAATCTACTTTTCAACATGACATCCTCCTGTCAGATAAGAGACCTCTGCCTGGGGTGTGGCAACACCATGTCTTTCCTGCTCTGCCAGTAAGGACAGCCTTTCAAGCTTCTAAAGAGCTAGAGGGCACAGGAAAGAAAGTACTTTAGGTTCACAGAAGAGTAATTTCTTATGGTTTAATTTGGTACTTACTGGTTTGAAAAACTGCTGACAGAGAAAACATCAAAGGCACTTGTGCACAGAGGGTATTACCTGGACAGGGGCTGCAGAAAGAACAGGTTATGAAGTCATCAGAGAAGTGACCAGTTTGTCAGGAGTCTTCCTGGCAAGCAGGTGGATATTCTGCACTTCTCTCTGCATCTCACTAGCTGTGTGAGATCACTCTGGTGTGTAGTCACTGTTTAATATCATTGGGGAGTTGCAGACAGTGGAACAGTATAGAGTGTGTCAAGGATTTTCATGGTTTGTGCTGGCAGAGGCTACTTACTATGGGCATAGTAGAATATGTCAACTTTCTTTATAATTTTACTTCACTCGTGTTTTAGAACCATTCAGTTGGCAAATCTCAGACTGCAGGGAATTTATTTCTCATTATGACTTGAAGAAGACTGTGACTAGTGAAAGGCTAGATGAGAATCTTATGGGAAGCTTCTTTCAAGGTGAAGTCTCAGTAATATACATTTTTATACTATATAAATTTTATAGAGGCAAAAATCATTAACTGTTTAATCATTTTTTTCCATTTGGGTTCCTAAACTGTATCTTAAATTGAGACTTATCTGTAGAGTTTCTTCCAGCATGGAAGCAATTCCTTGTAGGAACTTAGGTGACCATCCAAAACTATATTTTGCTTTCCTAGCAAAAACCTCATTGAATCAAAGTCTGAACATTAATGAGATAGGTATAAACACTGTCCTTGTGGCATGGCCACTGAAGACTTAGTTGTATATACAAAGCAGTTTGGGATGTGCAGATTTTGATTTCTACAGATTACTTCTGTGTACTATAGATTGTAGGTTACTAAATTTATTTTTTTTTATTATTTCTGAAGATTTTACAGAGTACTTAGGATAGGACTGTAGGTATCCCAGCATTTCAGAGAGAATTGGATGGCAGGATGAATGTTCTTGAACTGTAAAAACCCTGTGAGTTTAAGTTTTCCATTCCTGATAAATTTGTCATGTGCATGGCTTTGTGATAAGATTATTTCAAACCTGTTCTGTGCAGAAGCTCTGCAAAAGGTTGACTGGGCAAGGCAATATGTGCTTATAGCTTGAACTGTGGATTTTTGGAAGCAATAATTTTCTGTATAAAGATGAAAGGGGTGAATAATAAAACATCATTGGGACAATATGACAGTTTAAATGTGATCATATGGCACTCACTGTCAGGTGGGAAAAAGAGCTACACAAACTAAGTAGTAGTGATATCATCTGGAAAAAAAGGTTGGAAATAACTTTCTGCACTAGAAAAAAATGGTCCTGAATGAATAGTCAGCTAAAGCATCAGAATTTTTTAATTACTCACAAGTTTTAGGTTCAACTTTCAGCCAAATAAATCCTGATAGAAGACTAGCTTCAGATAATCTATTTTTAGTGACCCCTTGAATATCGTACAATATTCTATTTTCTACTAATATTCCAGATCCTTTCACAGCACTTCTAAATAGAACCCATATGTTCAGATATGGAAGCTAAAGATATTCCTCCTTTTTTTTTATTTTTTTTAACCTTAAAAAGACTTAATTTTAATAAAATCTTAGGGACAGGTGACTGCTTGTGTTATCAAATGCAAATATGTGTTTGGTTCATATCTTCCACAGGTCAACAGCAGTGGCAGTCACAAGGCAATGTCCTACCCAAATTATAGGGCTGTCTTCAGATGGAAAGAACAGCTCACATAAATTTTCCTAGATATCACAATGGAAAAAAACCACACAGGTGTCACACTACCCAGTACTATTACATTCCTCTCACTTGTAATTCCAGCCAGGACACAGCAAGGTTCAGCCTTGGAGAGACTCATAAATAGTTAAGTACCCTCTATCAACAGACGATAAAAGGGAAAAATAACCAATAAAACTACATAATGAACAACTACAGAGCAAACAGAGCCATAGCACTCCAACCCAGTGAAGTTATTGCCTAGGCTATTACAAGGATTTTACAGTAATATCATTTGATTTTCCAGCTTCACGGCAATTATATCAAAGGTCTCTTACTCTTTTGAGATGTGTATCATTGCTTTAAAATAAATTCTATTATGAAGTCCAAGGTGGAAAGGAGAAAGAACAAAAAGTTGTTCAAGGTCACAGATAACTGTGTTCAATTGCTTATTTGCAATATTTTGTCATCTTTTTTTAACTCCTGAAAGTCAAGAGATGTTATATTCTGGTTCCTACACACAGGATGCAGTACAGTACAACTTTTTCCAATTGTGTGCCACCATATATATAAGGGAAGCTCAAATTCTTGATTTTGGATGAAAATTGGAATTTGCACAGTTCAGGTTAAATTGACTTTGGCTTCATCTCACAACATCTGAAATCATACTGCAGTTCTCTGGTGTTTTTAGGACATAATTAGATAAATTCATAGATTAAGCTGCTCCTGGCAGTACTTGCTCTTCTGTGAATAGTGAACCAATTCCACAGCACATTGAAATACAAACTGTAGTTGCAATACCAAGTTGGCAATGAATCTTTGCTGTTGATTGTTGTGTGCCATATGGACCCACTTAAGCCTCTTCCATTTTTGGCTCTGGAAGAGAAGGCAGCCATTGTGGCCAGTCATGAGGTCAGTTTGGAAAGCAAATGGCCCAGGTGCACAAACTTCAGCAGGGCCATCTGCATCCATGACTGGTTTCCTGGCTCCATTTATCCCTGCCCATATTTAGACATGATATCTGCCTTCTTGCGTAATGGCACAACTCTCTGCCAAACAGGCCCCTCCAAGTCTGTCCTGATTTCTGTTCTGATCACAAAATACACCCAGTATATTGCTAATTTCTGTGCCCTATTCTTATACTTCAAACATGAAAAGAGCTAATATACTTTTTTTTCCCCCCCTATTTCTTCTATCACATAAAGCCCATACAAGTTCAGATGAAAGTTCTTACGAACTTGAATGTGGATGTTAACACTCACTTGTTAAAAAGTTTGATGCCAGCCACCAAGGAAAGCTGAGATACTCAGAGGAAGGATTAGAAGTGTAATTATAATGATATTGATATGGCCACAGCCGCTTACTTTGTTCAAAATGCAAATGCTTTATCCTTTGATACACAATTCTTTGAAAGGCTAGATAGATGCACATTAATCAAGCTTATTTTGTGCTCAACAGTATCACAGTTAACAAATATCTACTGGATATTTAAATTATACTTACATTTCCTGCCACAACTCTCTGAGGCAGAAAAAACTACACTGGGCTTTTACTTTTCACCTCAAAAATACTATATAAGAAAAAAAGTATAAATTAGACACTTTGCAAGGCTGTAACACTGGCTGAAGAGCAAGCAAAATACATTCTAAAGCAACTCATGCATTTCATATATTAATACCATTCTGTGGGTACATTTTCTGTTTGTCACTGTTAAAATATATCATCATGTTTAACCTTAGGTCTGGAGAAAGTACTAAAAGTACTAAAAGCAAAATCCAAAGACCTTCTGAGCCACCACTGTTGTCATTCAACTTCTGAATTTTTCTAACAGCATGCAAAAGAGAAATCAAGAAATAATGAATCAAGGCCACAATATTTAAGAAGAACTTTACAAAATTGCTATTGAAAGAAGAAATATCTCATAAAACATATATACAGAGATGTATTAAAAGTCACATACTAGAATTCTTTTATTCTCATTATTATAATCTATAGCACTCTTCCAGTTTCATATTCTGCTTTATTAGAGCTTTCTCAGCTTTAAAATTGATTAAACAAATTCTTTATTTATTCTGAGCAGGATAAAAACACATCTCAAATGCAATTCATCCTTTCCCTGTTTTCCTCTATCTTTTGTGCCAAACTGTCACACAAACCAGTTCTGTCACTCTGTTTATTTTTGCTGATGCAACTCATGTACAGGACAAAGCATCTACAGAAAATCCTGCCTTGACTCAAAGCAAATAACAATTATAGGACCAAGAAGCTTTGTATGAAGCATTTCAGGATGGTGCAAGCTGCACCAAAATGAAGTTCTGATGGCAAATGAAAATGCCAATGGGGAGTTGCATGGTGGTCAAAGTAGCTTTCCATTTTTAATTTCACTTCAGAAAAGGAAGCGTCTCATTCCCTGTTCAGAGTTAGCTCTGAGTCTCTACAGCAGTGGCCTGAACCTTATCCACAGGTCTTCAAGAAAGTCATGTTTTGTAGTCTGCTGCCTCCAAAAAAATCCCTGCAAAAATGCTTTTCCTCCCAGGAAAGAAGTAAAATGAAGGTGACAGTCTGGAATACCAGTGAACTGGCAGTTATTTCACGTTGAGTCTTTGTCAAATGACTGACAATACATTTCAGAAATATGTGAACAGTGGCAAACACACACAAGCCTTTGGAGAGCCCTAGAATTTATTTGTACATATTTTACACCAAGGATATGGAATAAATGCATCCAGAAAATTATTTGAAATTCTAGGCACACATGCTGCACTCTGATTGGCATTTCAATCATACCTAGGATACACAGGTTTCTTTGCTGGATTTTTGTGTATGGATTCTGCCTCATTTTAGTAATGAGCTGTTCAATTCCAGCCTGTGCATCTCAGAGCACTCCTACAAAGATTACAGTGTTGCTGTTTGAGCTTCATTCTTTACAATGTCATTTAAGTGCAGCAGTTGTCTAATTCAGTGTCTTGTATGAGCAACACAAGTTTGTTTAACTGTATGTGTGTATCCTGCTTAGATTCTTTTCCCTTTTGTACTAATAAACACATAAAACCCAGAAACTATTCATCATTCCACAATACTAAAGAGCTTCTAAATGTCTCCTTTTTATTGTGTCAGAAAGCCCAACAAAAATTTTTGATGTGATTATCAGTAGGTAACAATACTGATAGAGAAACAGGGATCCCAGCCAGCACACAAATGTCAGAGACCCCTCCTGTGCTGCATCCATGAAGATGTGTGTGATGGCCACACCATGCCTACAGTATCAGTCCTGCCAACAGATACTGGCTAGGAGCCAAAATCACAGCCTGTTCTCTAATGAGAAGAGAAGAGATATGATAAGAGAAACCATAATGAACACCAAACATACTGACATAAATCTTCACAAATGCAATGCAAGTGCCTTCGACTTGCTCATTCAGTTTACTGCTAAGGTTTTCATGTAAGCCTCTTGAATCCACCAATTTCACACTGGCTTCAGACACATCTGGAATTACTATATTGCATATTTGTAAAAGCAGAGCTCACCAAGGCACCACTGCTGCATTAACGTTTCCTCAAAAACTGAATAAATCAACAAAACACCTTACAGAATACCTGACAATGTGCTATAGTTACAGCCATGAAGCTTCTCCTTTTTCCGATTTTTCTCCTGTTACCAAGTAACCAGCTGGGAACTCTGCCTTCTTCTCCCCACAGAACATGGTCATTTACCTGAGCTACTTGTATCAAGCTATTTAGAAAACTGAAATTTCTGTTTAAAGATACAAAGGAAAGATTATTTGTCTTATCAGTTGATCTATGTCATGTTTAATTCTATTTGCATTTTTCAAGTCACTACAATGCCCCTTTGAGTGTTTCAGGCTTATCTATAATTGGGAAAACATAGATAAACATCAAGTTGCTCTAAATTTTCATAATCTCTGAATTAATATGGTGTATTTGCAAATATTCATGTGAAGATGAATTTTTCTATCTGAAAAGAAAACCTGGGAGAAATTACAATGAAATAACATGTAAACTTAGCTATAAAATACTTCCAAAGACAGCACTTTGTTTAATAACATATACCAAAATAAAAGAGATTGCTATGTTCTTAATCAGAGCAAATATACAACAAGCTTAAAGGAAATCTCTCTACATCAGACTCTATAAAAGGATATGTCAGCACAAATGTAAAGGACTTGGGGTTTTGAGATAAACCAGCCTTGAACAATAATCTTCTGATAAATCTCAAATTCCAGATGGTCTTTGTGGGTTTCAGACAGCAGCTGTATTCAGAGAGCATCATGATGAGGAATCTGGCTTATTTTAAACAGTAAATGTAGCCAGTGGTACTCTTTTGATATTACTTAAAATAGTATCTAGCATATATATATTTTTAAGAGAACCACTTGATCTCCTGTGAGAACATATCACAATATCCTTACTTAGCTCTCAATTTCTGCATGTAGGTTTTTGTTAAGCAGTGCAATATTTTAAAATGGATTTTGGAATTTATCTAGCCTTCCACAAATGTACAAAATACAATATGCCACTTTACTACCTTTGGAATAATGTTATGGCTAAAAAGCACTTTTAATCCAAATGCAAATCTCCAAATGTTCTTACACTAAAAATGTTTCCAATTTTTTCTGACACATATTAATTAATTTGGCTTCTTGATCTTATAAGCTATAGAGGATCAACTACGTAAAAAAATGAGATGTCAAATCTCTCCCATACATCAGGCATAATGCTATTTTCATTGTATCTTTACAAGACATCAGATATGTTAATATTTATGGTGTATACACTGAGGAATACTGCTAGAATTAATAAATAATAAAGCTAATATTTTTCTCAAAAATAAATCATCAGATATCTCATTATAAACTGGATGTCTTCCATTGTAGATAATTTAGTACCACAATAAATAACAGGAGAGCAGAGTGCTGATGGAATTATATTTCATTATTTAAAATATCTTGCTACTCATATCAGAATGTGTTTTTTTTTGTGTTCAAACTCATGTAAATAGAACTGGTTTAGAATTGTGGGTACTTTCAAACAAATAAAAATCAGGTTGCTTCTAACACGCCAGGTAGAGATTCCTGTGCAGATGTATATGACAAGTAGCATTTCTCAGAGGCACTTTGGAGTCATCCTTGGCTGTGTCTTTGGCAAGATGTTGCTCAGGGAAGTTTAGCCCATTGTTCCTATTGTCTGACAATCATAGGATTCTTCCATCTTGAGCAAAATGTTATCTTACAGGTTTTAACCTTGCCACTTTTGACTCTCACCTGTAAAAGAATCAATAATAGGTAAGGGTTTGGGTGATGGGGTTTTATGCAACAATTAATCAGCAAATTACTAGGTAAGACTTGATAGAGGCCTTGCTCAAAATTTTGTGGCACTCAATGACTCACCATCTAAGAACATGGTGCATCTTGATACTGGCATTCAGCACAGTTAATAAGTTTGTCTTCATTCTGTTTATCCAGTCTCATGGTTCAGTGTTGGAAAATCAACTGGATTTCAGCCTTGGGAGTCTAAAGGGGTACTCAGTATTCTGAGAAGTGCAGAAGGAGTGGCTCCTTCTCTAGAGCTGGGATTTTCAAAGTGTGCTATGGAAAGCAGGCTGAGTGCTCAGTGAAACTCAGAGGGAACTGAGGCTGAACTCCTTAGAGCCCTTCATTTGTAAAATCACAGCCTATTCTCCTTGACCTGGGCCATGTCTTCATTCTCTTTCTAATCTGTGCCTGGTATGCATTGTACGAGTGTTAATTAACCGACAGTACCATAATTAAGAAAACGTTGCTATGGATCATTGTAATTCAGTTTCAGACACTGACAATGAAATATAAATATAATGTTAAAAGAACAACTTGCTGCCAAGCATAATGGGAATAGGAATATCAATATGTGTTAATGATTAAACTCCAGAACCTTCAAAAGTAGCTCACAGCTCTATTGCTTTATTTTCTATCAGCTCTCTTTCTATGGAGTTTGTAATCTATACACAGTATATGAGTACAAGATTTACATATGATTTTAGTAAATCACTAAGCCTATTCTGCTATTAAATTTCTCTGTATGTGACTTGGTGAACCAGTTTTATATCAAAAGCACGTTAAAAAAAGATTAGCCCAGAAATCATTTTCAGCCTGCAACAGATAACACTGTATTGTTTAGTTTTCCATGTCTACACCTAAGTGACAAGGTGATGCTTTGTTTAAACATTAGAACTTTAGATATGTACTGATCAAATATTATCTAAGAAAATCTTAAAGTGAAGTGGCATAGAGATTGATGTTTAATTGATTAATTTACCTCATAAGGGAATTATGATACTACAAACTAAGATGAAGAGGAAATCAAACTGAATTATCCATCAGGTGGATTCCATTAAGTTTCTACATCTGCAAATTTGGTGACAAAACCAATAATATTACAGATAGCAAACTGGCACCTAGGCAGTAGGAAAGTAATAGAATGTTATTTGCTTCAGTTGCCATTGGTTTCTATAGTGCTGTGATTATTTACCCAGTAAAGTTGTGGTTCTCTGAAATCTACCAAATAACTCCCTTTATCTTTTCATCACCATTTACTAGGTTAAGACTGGGCCTTTTTAGACTATTGTAATAACACTGTTGAAAGGGGAAAAGAAATCATATTTATGCTGAATTTTAATGATATTATTATTATACAGATGAGCCAAACTTCTACATCCAAAAAACAAAACTCTAAGCCAACTTTACATATACAGTAAGGAAACAAATCCTGATAGGTTTTCATTTCCAAGCTCCTAGAGGTGCCCAATAACACTATTATTGTTCTACACAGTCTTCTTCTCAATAACTCTGCCAGTGCAGCAGCTCTCTGGTCAGTGGGATGAGAAAGACAGTGAGAACATCAGGGAAGCAGAAGAGAAATGAACAGAGTAATAACAGAAGTAAGAATTTTGCTTATTCTGCTGATGCTTTGAGCTGCAAACAATGCAATCACAGGGACTTCCAGAAGTACTTTCAAAGCTCAGTAAGGTAACAAAAGGGGTCCATAAATATGGCTCAGAGCTTCTTTCTATTTTCATCCTTCCTTTATTTGCTATTGGACACAACCCAGCAGAGTGATGATGCAAAATATTGATTCCCACATTCAGAAGCTGGATCTGGCTTTTGGGATCCATAGTTTCTGTATCTTTCCACATTTGAGGCTCAGAGTTTTCTACTGAAACCAAGTCCACAGGAGAAAGCAGGATTTCTTATTGTGAGGGATATGATATCTGCCTGTCTTACAAGAGTCAAACAAAGCATTTGAAGCCTATCCTGCAAACAACTTAGATGTACCTATGCACACGAAGAAATTAACAGGGCAGACAAACACAAAATTACAGGAATAAATGTTGTGGGACTGGAACGTTGAGTATTATACATCTGCCCTTTCCCAAAACATGAGATGAAGTATATCATCTTTTCCACCTGCACATTGTGTGAAAATGGACCTCAGGGGAGCATACATCCTAAAAAGACAAATGACAGCACCAACAAGGTGTCATTCCTCAGAAATATATTTTAAAGTTATCCAGAAGTTCCCCTATGACCTCATGAGTAATAACTACAGATCACCAATACAGAAAGAAACTGTACCAAAAAAAAACCTGTTTCACACATATACACTGTTTACAGATAATACAGAAAAACTGACATTTTTTTTTTCCTGATTTTGTCATCAGCGAGAGGCTATTTTGTGAATTCTAGATTTGGGCTTT
Source organism: Euphonia xanthogaster (assembly GCA_034509185.1). NCBI lineage: Eukaryota > Metazoa > Chordata > Aves > Passeriformes > Fringillidae > Euphonia > Euphonia xanthogaster. The sequence goes on from JAYDZK010000028.1 coordinate 9,818,997, forward strand.
TTTTTATCTAAAAATGCTGTGTGTTTATCCAAGGCAAATATGCACACATTAATAACATAAGAACATGGACATTCTTTGGGATTAAATTAAAACCATTTGCCTTATGCATGCTCATTTCCTTTTTTACTACTCAATTCCCCTATGATGCCATCTGATCACTTCTTTAATGTCCCCTGTGCTTTTGCCTTAGCAATCTTGCCTGCTAGGCCATTCCACACGTTTGTGATTCTCGGCATGAAAAAAAATGCTTCCTGACATCTGTTCTGATTTTGTTTCTCTTTAATTTCCATTTATGCTTCCTTATCCTAACATCTGTGTCATTGTGCAAACGGTAATTCAGATTGACGTTATCTGTGCCATTTCAGATTTTACATTCCCCAGCTAAAAGCTACTCATAACCACGTAGTGGTTTTGTACTTCTTATTGATAGTTAGCTTAGCAACATTGCCTGGTTCTAATTCATGGCTTAGCTTATACTTCAGCTTTGTTGTAGTTTTTTATTCTGTTTTCAAGCACGTTTCTTCCAAGCTGAGGGTTAGCACTGTACTCAGTGGGCCATTTTCAGCCCATAGGTGTTTCCCACAGCTGTTGTATAAGAAAGGAAGCTGAATTTGGCCCAATAAGCTTAATGGGGGTATCAAGAGGACTGCACATTATGCTAATTTCTGCCGTGGGCTATAATTGCACCTTTGGTGTCTCTACGAGTCTGGGAGTTAGGAAACTTTTCAACTGTTCCTCTCAAAGGCTTGCAGGGGCTGGAGCACCAAACCATACTCAGTGAATATTCCGTAAATAATTTCCCCCCTCTTTGTCCAGACAGATAGAGAGGTAAGAAGGATATTGAAATTACTCTTTATATTCCTCCAAGTCAACAAAAGGATCTGGGACTATTTTTTCTGCACCTTTAAATCCCTAAGACTGAGTATATCCTTTCACTTGTTCTTAAAGAGAAGATTAACTCCAAGAGATGAACTGCCAGAGCACAGACTCACAAGAAGCACGGCAATTACCAGCATGTTTAACAGCAATTAGCAAAGCCCATTTTATACGGCTGGTATCTATGACTGAGCTAAAACTGGACTATTCCTAACACTAGAAAATACAGAGAAGTAAAGGGATATAGCAGCTGATCATGGAGTGTGGAGTAAGGGCTCCTGCTGGAGAACATAAAACAACTATTGATCCCTTTTTCCTGGTAATAAAGAGACACAATTCATACAGACCTGTGTCTCAAGTCACAGCAAAGCTTTACTCTTTTGCTTCCAAAATACTGAAATTACATTGCATGAAATTATTGAAGATTTAGAAATACTTTAGGTATTTATTCACCTTACTTATTCTTGACTGATTACAACCCAAAGGTGATACTGAACCATGAAAGCGGAAATGCCTAGAAAGGTTCAAATAATAATTGTTAGCACTTAATCCCTGCATAACCTCTCACCAATGCATAACCTTTTAAAAGGAGAGTTTCGGAAGAGATTGAAACAATTATTCTATTTAATTCCACCATACTAACAGAGTGGTTTGGAAAATACACCTAGTTACCAAGAAGATCTGAACATATATGTTTGAGGTTTTCTAAAAGTCTTTATTTTCTTTCCACATAGGAGCAGAATGTATACTTCAAATTATTATTCAATGTATTTCCTATACACCAAGAAAGTAAGAACAGTCTGTTTCACTGTGCTTGGAAAGAGTATGTCTTCTGCCTAACTAGGTTACCTAGGGTTTTTTCAATGAAAAACTGTGCCCATCATTCAAAAACTGTTTATTCTACAAGGTAAAAGAGAAGATAAAGGTGACATTAATCGTATTTCATAAAGGATTACACCTTGATTCATTCATCTGGATGAAGTAATGGGCTTTGAAATACCGAATATGATCCAGCTTATATCTCTAGAATATGTCCAATGAGAGAAAAGAAAAGAGGCCAAAATCACAAGCTACTGTGCAAGAAAACATGGTGGAGGCATGTATGAATCCATGGAGGAGGGGAGACTGATTTTAAAAATGAGGTATTCAAGAAGCAATGTGTTACCTAGAGCCTCTTTCACATCCAAGTAAAAGACCTACTCTTTGTAGCCAGCAAAGAACTGCATTTTGAGCACACTAACAGGGAAGGCGGAAAAGGAAGGAGTTGATAGCAATATCTGTTTCAATTAAAGGTGAGGAGTGAAGAATTTTCACATACTATTTACAGGCAGTGCAGATGCCTTTCATCTTAACAGGGTTTGCCAACAGTAAACATGGCATTCTAATAATGCTTAATAAATTCTACAAATGCTGAAGGTTTTTAACATTGCTCACTATTTTCTCAAGTAACACGGGAATTATTTTACATCACATCTTTTAGGTTATTTTAGGCAGGAAAAAAGGCATTTTTTTGAAAGTGCTTGATATTCTGGAATGCAATAGCAATTCCTGTACTTCCAAGTAATGCTTCCTGTCTTACAAAGCAGGCCTGGGTTACTGACCCTGCTCTAACTAAGCTTCTTCCCTGATTAAAAGGCAAGTTTCTTTCATGGTTATATCATCTTAAAACCTATTCAGATGTGATAACATTTTTGCTCCTGTATCTTGGCAACATGATTTATTCCGTTAACACTGAGTGTTACAGTCTGAAAAAGCAGTACCATCTGGGTGGAATTAATAGCCTACCCAGAAAAATAAATGAGAATGGTCTGCTATAATTAACATGTAGGTAAAGTATATTTAACAGATTATTATAATTAATATATCAGTTACCGATTTCATGCTAAACAGAATTGTGCACACAAGATATTAAGATTAGTTACCCTTTCTCTATGTGCCTAGTAAAATTCAATAGAAGAATAGATCCAAAGAATCAATAAAATTGACCTTAACATTAAGAAATTTCAAGCAAAGAGAGACAATGTAGGGTATTATGAAATAACAGTAGAAAATTACTCATTTCATGAATTCTGAATTAACACCTGAAAAACCCAAATATGACCTGAAACAAAACCAAACCTCACTCAAATGCTTGAGAGATTAATTTAAACACTGCTTAAAGCATCCATCTATGTAGGGGCACAGGGCAGACCTGATCTTTAAAGCTGTCTTAGAATTACATAAAATGTAAGATACAGCAGCAAGTCAACAAACAAGATGTGAATTTGATGGAAATGCCATAAAGCATTATCACCCCCACTGCATTTTGTTAGCGAGCTTTTCATAAGACACAAATGTTGGTCTGGTTTTCACAGACTACCAAAGATCCAGGGGTTATTCAGCAACTTCCTCAACCTCTGTATTCCAATGACAAAGTTCAACTATTTTGCTACCCCACAAAAAGCATTTACTTTTATCCAAGGTCCTAGATGTCTTTTCATTTGAACTGATATGGCATCACTAAGAAATGTCAGATAAATAATAACACATTCACAATCCCTACATGTGCATCTCTTTCTTTCTTACTTAACAAATCCAGAAACTTGCACAGAATTGAAGATTAATACACGAAACTAATTCATTGCACAGAAATTTAATAGGTTTTTTTTAAATAAAAGATTTCCAACTGCCCACTCCTCAAATCCCCCCCATCCCTTGCATAATTAGGGCTTTTGTGTCTCCAGATTATCTTTAAATTCATGTTATTATAAATCTTGTTTATTACTAAAAAGACTAAGGGTCATTTGACAGTGGTGTTGGGCACTTGACAAATGAAGAATGTAGGAGAATCCATTCCAAAGCCTTGCAATTTAAACAGAGAAGACAAAGAAAAGATGAAAGAGGGAAATTAAATTCAAATGCAGTTAGAGAGTCAGGGGAATTCCCTGCTTCTCTCCTGACTTTCACTTTATGGACAGACACAAAAGTTAAATGCAATATAGCAGTAATATTTTTAAACACATTTGGCATGAAATAATCATGAACCACTTACAAACAAGGTTATAAATAACATCAGAAACCTAAACCAGCCACCACTATTCATCAGCACATGGGTCTCATTGAATATAATGAAATAAAATTGAAGTTAATTAGGTTAATTTTATTTTTTTTTTTATTTCAGATAACGTTGTCAGGGGAGGGGGAACCCAAAACATTAATTGGCCTTTCTACTAGTAGAATTCCAAAATTCTTACTGCACGTCAATTGATTGTGGAAAATGCTGAACACAAGGCTGGCATGTGGATCACAGGGAACATTTGGAGCTTGCAGGATTCCACAGTTAAGTAGCTGAAGTAGAATGCTACAGTATTCTACAGTAACTGTTACCATTTACATAATTACTTTAGCTGATTAGTGTAGAATAGGAAGTAAAAATCAGCCAAAGTGATAATTACAGGCATGGCAGAAAAAGTTTCAGAAGCTTCCATGTAGAAATTAAGATGAAGAGCATCTCTTTGCATTCCTTTCCTCATTCATGTCAACTACAATGCTGCTGCTAACATTCTCCAAGACTTTAATTTCCAACTCCAAGATATATACCAAAGTAATTATGTTCCCTACTCAATCAAATTTGCATTCTAATGCAAAGCATTAGCAGTATTGTCACATGGTATTATGTCAATAGATTATGACATTTAAGTTCCACAAATTTTGCCTTAACATTATTGAAGCAGCTATTAGTATTTTTGAAAAATCAAATAAGGTTTAGGATTTATGTCTTACTCTGGAACATCTGTTATTAGTCTCTGACACAATTCTCAACTAGGTGGATCTCCATTCTGTTCCAAAGCCCTAAACCCATGATTCTGTAACCCACCCAGACTCCTCTGTGTTAGTGGATAATATACAGTCACACCTAAGTGAAAAGCAGCCTGGATCACTGGGAATTGTTCTTGTGCATTCTAGAAGCATATTAGCACTGCTAACTAGCACTGGATTTCTCACTTTGTCTATAGGAGAAAAATATATAAAGAGATTTTTTTAAATTATTTAGGATTCTTTTATTTTGTGTAAGTTTTTGCAAAATCATTTTTGCTAAGCAGAACATAAAAGTTGGCAAAAATGACATAAATTATTATTTTTAGTTGTCTTGATATATAAAAGCTATCAGAAAGGCTTTATAGGAAAAGAACTTTGGCACTGATTTGGACATGACCATACTGGGACTGCTGTAGCACAGAGTCAGCATCATATGGCCCTGAACACACACAGAATGGAAGAGAAGGGAAGAAAGGTCAGATCTGACAGGAGAAAGATTCAAGGGTTTGGGTGAAGAGTTTTTATCAAAAAACAGGCAAGAAGTGACTGACACAAAAGTCCTCAGTAACAAAGTGAAAATAAGAGAACACAGAAGAACAGGCCTCTTTTTTTTTTTTTTCCCTTTACAGAATAAAAATGTCTTCTTTGGGATGATGCATATGGAAAATAGTTAAAAGGCAAAGAACAGCTACACAACCATTCCCTGCGATAAAGAAATGTAAAGAAAGTTCATAACATTCCACAGTACCATTGTAAGTGCCTGAGTATTCTCTTTTCTAAGTCAACTAATTTACCTGCAGGAAAGATATGTGTATCTTCTGGTATGAAACTACTTTCAGCAGCCCTGCACAGTGTCTTTTTCACTTTATCATAAATTAAATACAGGAATTTAACTAGTCTTTATGAAACTAAATGTATCACAACATTGCTGCTACACAGGCAATGGTCCACAAGTGAAAAAGTTGTATTTTGTCATTATATGAATTCCCATTGTAAATAATTGATTTCTGCAATTAAAGCCTTTCCAGAAATTTTAAGAAATTTTTTTTCTACTACGTAATTCTCCATTCATAAGGAAGGGAACAGATAGGTAATATTTCTAACAGTTATTTTCTTTTAGAAAAAAAAAAACACTGAGAGGCACATTCCTGGTCTTAAAGGAATCCTTAGCCAAAACTCTCCTATCTTAACCTGACAACTTGATACAGGTCAGCTGTATTGGTCCACCATCAACATCAGCTAAAGAAGCATTATTCTAATTGAAGAACAGAAATGCTGATCTTAAAATATGATCCATAAAACCCACTAAAACAAGCTATGATATAACTCTGGCATTTACATGACAGAAGCCACAATAGTCCCCATACCGGAATTGAAGCCCTGCTGGAGCAAGAGCAATGCACATCTAATGAAAATAACATTTACTCTTGAAAAGACATCAATCTAAGTGAAAGATGAGAAGAGCAGATGAACACAATAAGGAAGCAAATGATGACAATGAAAGGTAAGAGAAGCAGCATGATAAACTTCGGTCACAGCACCCAGCCTGCTGAAGTACCTACCATGTGCTCCTCAAGAGCTTAGGCAGGCTTTGGTTAAGGACCACCAAGTTTTATGGCATTCTTTTAACCACTGGAGGGCTCTTGTATTTATGCCACAAATACCTTGGTAAAGAATCAACATGGTAAATGTTCTTGTTAATAGGGAGTCCCTAGTTGCTACATAACCAGCATGCCTGTGCAATTTCATGCAAATCAAATTCAATTTACAGTGCTTTTACTTCATCTGCAATTAAAAGTTGAAAAAAAAGGAAAGAAAAAAAAATCCTCTCAAGTAGAGGCTATCTATTTCTTCATAAATAGGACACCTTTTCAGAGACTGTCTATTGTATGCAGTGGTGGAGATGAGATCTGTACAAAACACAAAAGGAATAAAGTATCAGTGCTCAGTATTGTGAGGGCATTGCCCAGATTCCCTGTCAAGCCTCAGTTCTGTACAGGCAATAATAACCATTACTGGGCTTTTTGGGTTTCAGTCACTGCTGTGACTCTCAATACAATGAATACAACACAAAAAAACATTTTAAAACTGCTGATAAAACCCCTTTCTTTTTCCACCTTTGAAAAAGTGTTGGGAGAGTTTCTGACAAAAGAAGGAAGTAATTTCAATGAAAGGGATAATGGGAAGTATATTGAATGAGAAAGAGGATGGAGGGCAGGAAATGCAACAATAAAGTTTAATTAAATTAAAGAACAAGCTCCAGCAGTGAAGTGTATGCTGGATTTTTTTTTTTTTTTTTGTCTAAGAACTGAGAGAAAAAGTTTAACATAGGTTATTGAAGATAAAAAACATAACCATTGCATATAATATAGAATATACTGATCTTTGATTCAAAAGATAATGTTCCACTGAATATCTCCTTTTCTTTTTAATAATTTACTTTCTGCAACATAGCTGAGGAAACCAAAAGGAGTGTGATACATGGAGGATCTAAACCAGCATCCTCACAGAGATACTTATTTCAGGTCATGGAAGCCAATCAATGTCAGAAAGAATAAGGAGGTACCATTATGAGTCCCATAACTTAAAACAGGTGTTTGAAATGATAGATCCTGCCAAAATCAAAAGCCACTTCAAACCATATCCTGCTTTTTCAACCAGAGACCTTATTAATCTGATAATGTTTCAGTTCCTCCAGATCTAAGGGTAGGTGGGGAGGAAGGAGTTAAATATCCAGCATAAGTGAATGAATTCACTAGTTACCTTACATTAGAAATTTAAGTATATTAAAAAATGATCACAAAATTTAGGATCAAGGCCCCTACAGCTTCCACCCAAAAACCTTCCTTTGCAAGCCTCCTTCCTAAACTTTAAGACCAATGCCCACATTGCTGTAACAGTGGCACAACAGGATTTTGTCCTTAAATTCCACAATCATGCACTGCTTTAGAGGGAAGCTAGAGCTACAGATCTCTATGAAACTCATCAAGTTTCATACACTTTCCCCTTTTCAGTTGTGTGATTTTCCCCACATGGTGTGAGAGAAAAGTTCTTAAACTCCTTGTGATTCTGCGATGACAGCGTGACTTGTATTAGCCATGATAAAACCAACACATAAAGCAACTGTGAGCAGAATCACACAGAAGTGATGGAATAGGAGCTGCTAGGATGCTCCCTGGGCTGTGCACTTGCCACCATAAAATGAGAAAAACCTAAACAAAGTAAAACACTCATGAGTTCTAGACCCAGGACTCCTGGGACTGAGACCCCACCTAACACTGCCCAGCAGAGGAACAGGTACAGGTCAGACTCAGTACCCAGGGCACAGAAGCAAACAGTAACCTCCACCAGCCTTGCCTGTCTCCCCACGGGATTTGCAGCAGGAGAGCTGCATTGCCAGTTGCTTGGCAATAGCTAAAAGCTCAGAAACAACATGAACTGCAACTGGATTTTGAAACTGAGTGAAGCAATTTTTTTTGTCATATATTTTAACTCTCATATTTAAATTAATTGACACACCAAGACTATCAGCTATAAAAGGGGATGGTTTTAAGATTTGAACATGGTTCTGGCTTCCTTTTCTTGACATTGCCCAGATTTGATTACCTTCATTTCAGGAGCAGTTAACAATACAGTATTTTAGCCAGCATTCTGGGATGAGCCCTTAATGTACTTAACTGCTGGTCAAAAAAAAGTAACATTATAATTGAGCTCCTCTCAACAGAGAATATCACAGACTATGTTTACAATGCACCTGACAGGGAAAATGAGTATTTTGTAGGAATAATGATTAATTCATAAATATATATGTGGTTTACTGTCACTGTTTTCAGTGCAACCAAAGCAGTGCTACTGACAGAAAGATTTCCATACTATGGTTAGAATAGGTAAAAAAAAAAACAAAAACAAAAACTAAACAGCTGTTAAGAGATTATTCCATATAGTAGATCAATCCTCTTTCACACATGGCTTTTTTACAACTTCTTCATTACTTTTCTTCATAGCAGGAGTATAACATTAACAAAACCCTATAGAGCTACAGACTCCCTTTAGGAGCATATTGCCTGCACTCACTGTTTACAAATAGTAAAAATTTTGGGGATATTTTCCAGTGCAGTTTACATTTGGGATAATTTTTTATATATACATATATACAAGCATATATACATATATCTATGTGAGATATATATCTATAATTTCAAGAATACTTTGGCAGAGTATTTCATAACAATGGTGAATGGCACTTAAAAAAGCTTTTATCTTTAATTGTCAAACTAGGAAGTTGTCTTAGGCTAAGTATTTTTCCTTGAAAGAAGTAAAGTGACAGAATAATAGAAGCCTAACATGTTGCAAAGGAACATAAAAATTATCCTAAAGAACTTAAAGCACCTTGAACACTACAGAATCTAGGAGCTATAAAGGACTATGGGAACAACACTGTGGGACAAGTTGACATAATATCCTGTCACCAACCAGATGTCACTGTTGAATTAAAAAAAGTATATTTCTTTACCTCATCATCAGGTTTCTAAAAAAAGTATATTTAGTCATATTTGCAACTCTTCTCAGAAAAAAAAAAAATAGACATATTTTTAAGTTTGTGGTACTTGATTTCATTCCTTGTCTTGTTTTGCTTTGCTTCTGTGGATGGCTTTTGCTTTCCCTATGAAACTGTCCTTATCTCAACCCACAAGTTTTCCAGCTTTTACCCCTCAGATTGTCTCCCCTATCCTGCTGGTGGGGAAGGAAGGAGCAGCTGCCTGGGGCTTGGCTGCTGCCTGGGGTTAGACCACGACACATCTCCATGTGAAGAAATTAACTCCACTTCTGAAAAGAAGCTGTTCCACTAAGATGTGGAAGCTGATTATTCCATGTTGTATAAAAGCCTCTGAAATAAGAGAGCCTCTGGCTACCCTCTGGCAAATCCATAGGTGTGCCCAGAGCACTGGCACAACACACAGCAGGATCATCCTTTGGCTCAAGAGGGAGCAGCTGCCTCAGCAGGCACTGCAACTTTAGGTTAGCTCAAGCACTCCCAGAGCATTTCTCCTTGCCAGCTACTTAGCTCTGTGTGGTATTTATTTATTTTAAACCTGATGTGATTTGTTATCTTTTCTACAAAAGGGCTGATCAAGGCTCCCCACTACTAACTCTAAGCTATCAGACCCAAAAAATTCAGTTTTCATTGACAGCTTGAATTCATGTGATCCTAGAAGCAGTGCTAACCACTAAAAAATAACAGGAAAACTTCACCAAAGGCCTAAACACTATTTGATATAAGAATTGAGGTATTCCAAAGCTACTCTCAAAAGCTTTGGTATTACTTTCAAGAGTAGATGCCTTCTGCTGATTCTCCTCAAGACTCAGGGAGCTAATTGCAGTCCTTCAAGTGAAGTCTTTTATGACAGGGGTTAGTATTTCAATCAGAATTCTAAGATTAAATATTTTTTTCCTGAAATGGAATGCATGTACTGCATTTTGTGAGAAATTAAGGGTTAGAAGTTAGGAAAAAAAATCTATAACCTTCATTCAGTTCACTTCGACCATTCCTATTTAACAGGACCAGTGCCATCTTGTAGAATAAAAACATAGTGCTGAAGCATCACTCTGTGCAAATGCAGCATTTAAAAAACATTTGAAGTTTTTAAAGGCTTCTAAGAGGTATGCCCAAAAATGTTCCAGAAGCGTTGGAGGCCATGAGAAACTGACTAATTTAAAACACTTACAATATGCCAAAATTGTTAGCTTATGATTAAATTGTAATACCTCTCCTTTTTCCTGTATTACCATGAGAACCTTCTAATTAGGATCCCTAGCTTCTTAAAGTAGATTAGATAATCTATTGTGTGCTCTAGAAAAGCCTTTTTTATAGACATGCTGCATTAGATCAAACAGACCTTCTGACTGTCAGGAGAAACAAATATAAACAAGGGTCACAAAAATAAGTATTATCTTGATACCTGTTAAACTTAAATAGTGTTCAAGTACAAAAGAGTTGTGATAGAATAAATTGGGTGGTTTAATGTGTATGAATACGTAATATTTATATTTAATGGCCTATTGAGATAAATTATGAATGTACTTTAAACATGCATATCATGATAGCCCATTATTAACTATAACTATTTTGTCAGGCAGTAATTTGCATTTAATAATTTCAGTCATTTTCTTATTCAGACTTTGTCTTTTCCCTTTCGAGTTCTTTTACTCCTCTGCTCCTCTGGGCTTAGGTTACTTTTTCAATGCAGCAAACAGTTGGGATATAATGGTTAAATAATGTGAAATTGCACTGATGCCAGTGAAATAAAAGCGAGTTTTACAAAACCAAGTTCCTTCCCTGAACATAATAACAGTAAATTTCTAGTGTCCTGTAGTGCAATATCCATTAGATTTATTATGTTGCAATTCCCAATCCCACTAGTTCTGCCTGAGGGTGAGTATATTACATTTCATCACAGTTTCATTTTCTCCTACAGATGAGAAATGGGAATGCTATTGCAGTTATGTAGAATGCATGTGTTAAATCTGATCTCTAATAAAATCAAACACATCACAACTCACAGCACTTTAGCACAGTGTCGGCAAAATGAAACACCATCTGTCATCATGTAGAGACTGCCTTATTGTAACACAAAATCAAACTGCTCAGTGTGAACATTGTTATTTAATAAATGGGTAAATGGAAACTGATCATTATGATCTTATTTATTTTAAATGACTGGTTAAAGCTACCAAAAAATGCATTATAACTTATCAATTAGATGTATGGACATTACACTAACACCAAGAGCAAACATCCATAAGCCAAGCCAAAATCTTAAATGCCTTCAGTGAAAGAGTGAGATAAATATGCGAGACACACACTTACAACAAAGACCTGCCAAAATTTAGGCTAAGGATAGAAACTGATGAAACAAAAATTCACTGTCTGCATTCATGAGACAAAACCAGCTGAATGCTATGTTGTTAAAGAATAGCTACTTGTAGCAAGCAGGTTTTAAAAAAGCAAACATCATGCTCTGGTCTGAATGAATTACAATGATAAAGGTTAGTCATCATCCCAACAAAAGCTGCATTCCTAAGAGCTTCTTCTTTAGCCATTTTAACACATATCAGAGTGAAGAATGGAGCAACATATTTGCTGTTAATATGAATTAATTGCCTTAAAGAAAAAAGCATTCATCAACTAAACTGCTCCTTTCTATTGACAACAACAGATAAAACAAGTTTTCAGGTTTATAATTACAAGAACCTAGATTTGACAATTTAAATGCCAGCCTCTAGTTATATAGGTTGCTTTTGCTATTATAACAAAAACCTAAGTCATTTATCGTCAGAAAGGACTTTCACACATCGAATGTGTAGTTTTCAAAGAGCTGTTACTGTATCTGCAGAGACAATAACATGTGCTGACAAAATCTTAATAGTCCCATTGCCCTCATCTCATATTTAAAGGACCCATGAGCCTGGTAAGATGTCAACAGAAGTATCCAATGCAGCAGCACTGACACTCTGTGATGTCTAAGGGAGCAAACAGAATGCCAGTAAAATCTCACATGTTTATGAATGTGAGAATTTTCTCCATTCCACCAATATTGTATCATGACTTGAACAGCCATTAGCATTTCAGCAGAAATGCCCCATGCTATGAATTCATTTATGATTATTTTGCTCATTGTACTGCCCTCAGAAGTTATTATGTATAACTTAAATATATCATAGAAGCTATCAGTTCAGTTTCAGTTTTCTTCAAGCCTTTTCTTTAAACATTTAAAAGAAATATTTGTCTTAAAAAAAAACAAAACAAACTATCCCTCATTCCAAACATGCAATTTTTTTTTTCATAAGGGTAATTTACAAACCTAGTAGGTAAAATGGATGCAGACAATGAATAAAACCTCATTATTTTTACAGTGCAAAGTGGGTCTATACACTGAGTTATATTTTATGTTCCATTGATTTTGATGGCACATACAATTATTTTAAAAATGACAGACCAATATATAGCCTTAAATAAAATTCTCAACATTTGGGACATGAAACATCAGGGCACTTATTTCTTCTTTGATTTGCCTTGTTTTCCTTGGGCCTTGAAACACCAATGTTTGTCACAGAGAAATACCAACCACACAGGACCCCAATAAAACACAGGCACCGAGTGGTGAAATAAAAACAGTAAGTGTCCTTTATCCTGCTAATTCTCCAGGCACTGAGGGAGAGACTCATTTACCTACCACCGAAATGCAGGCACTTGCAGTGAGAAGCACAGCAGCTGTTTAAGAGCCGCATTAACGCCGCTCGGCAGCGCGGGACAGGCGGCCAGGAGAACACCCTATTGAGATGAAAGTGGAAAGAGAAATTACAAAATCTAACCATAATTACCAGGGCTGGATTAGGGCCAGGAAACAGTCACTACAGCATCTTGAATAACCACAATAATTCTGCAACTTGGTTTTATAGCTCAGCCAGGAGATGGCATCTCAATGAGCACCGAGCTCTCTAAGGCCATATTGGGACACTGCTTTTAGTGCAGAGCAAAAGGGAAATTAAGGATGGAGTACCAGCTTTATGTGTCGTTGTCATGGCTCTTGTTGCCTGAAATTAGATCTTGAACATTAATTTAACATAGAGTTTTTGTGTTGATTATATCAGATTAGGAAGTTATATAATCGTATATGAGGCTTTTGAGAACACTGAAACATTCTGCACACAGGGAACACTGATATACTTTCCGTATGTGCTTCATTTATTAAAGCACTTATACAAGGGAGCCCTTGGAGAAAGAACATCTTTCCAGAGAGACTCTGGAGGTTTGGTTGCTAGGAAGTTACATATGCTTCTCTTTTTAATGAGATTTAAAGTATCATGCATTATATATTTTTTCTACATTTAGGATATTCACCATTATTTGCCTTATTTTGTACTTCATTTTGCATTTCTGGCATGTAAGCTCTCCGTGTACAAAACAGCTTTTGTAAAGAATTCCCTGAGAAATTCCAGAGAGGCTATCTTCCACAATTTTTCCTCAAACAAAAAAAGCCCAACTCATACAGCTTTTTCCTTTATTGACATGTCTGCTGCAGGCATTCATTCATCAAAAATTTGTTTCCACCAACTGGAAAAAGAATTAATCTTGGCCTGTACCACAGTAACTATCAGTGTGGATGCTGTGTGCCTTCTATATATTCTCTTCTGGTTTTTTATAACAAGAATCCTGCTAGCTTTATTTTCAGAAGAGATATTTAAGTCTGCCTCTTCTATTTTTCTGAAAATTACCAACATAGTGTTTAAAGAGAAATTTTCTAAGAACAAATCACTCAACTCTTCTTACCTTTAAACTTTAATTAAAGGCACAGCCATTAGATAAAAGAAATTCTAAACTGATGTAGTTTTAACTGCCCATCTTACAAAAGCAAGTAATTATGTAAATTAACAGCAGAGCCAACTTTTTATATGGCCTTTTTTCATTTACATAATAAGAGATGCTAATCAAAGGTCAAAAAATGGTAGCAAACAGTTCTGCTGAAATTAGAAACTGATAAGGCAAATTATGACACTAGCTTTTGTTTAAGGAACTGTTTTGAACTGCAAATAGCTTTCAGAACCGTATATTTAATATGCATAAAAAATTATGGGATGTGCTTTGCACCAGCTCCTTGTACCAGTACTGTGCTTGCATTGCAAACAGAAACAAATACAACTACATCAGTATTATAACTAAACCCAACTCAAGAAGTATGAAGATAGCAGTTGATGAGATGTACTTGATGAGTTGTAGTAGATCTCCAAACCCCTGTAGTATGGCCATAACTATCACTCATCCCTTCTGTGCAGTGGTTCCTATCCTTCTCCACACTTCCCAAAGACATTTCAATTTCTCTTTTCTCTCCATTTCCTACTAGGCTATAAAGTATGTACCTATGCTGATAAACTATGATTCATGTCTAGTTACAAAGACCTAAAAGCCAAGTGAAATTTCTGCAACAGGGGCAGAAAAACTGTGATGAGTTTTGGTTTGTTGGTTTTGGGGAGATGGGTTTTTCACCCCCTCATAAGCCCTCAGCTTTCCTTTCAATTTTGGCACACAGCAATGTGCTTGGATACAGCTGCTGTCTGAAGCACAACACTTCTGATACCAAACCAAGGTTTGAAATATGAGACAATCAGAACAGTACAAGCTAGAACGTATCTCATGGTATCAGAACTTTGGAAGTTTAAAGAAAATTTTGCCAAAATTTTACCACTCCAATATTCAGCCTTGGCATTTACTATGTTATTTTCTGACTGCATTACAAACACAAGGAAAACTTATTTATGGCTCCTGCCATCACAAACAGTTTCCAATTTAGAACTTCCCAGTGGCAGCAGGAGACAGTTCAAGTTCTAGAAGCATTCACAGAAACATCCACCAACCACCATATGATGCTATTTCTGTGCACAAGCCAGTTTCTTTTTCATTTTAAACTGTGTTTAGAATAAAATTGAAATGACAATAGCAACTGCTGTCACTGTGTTTTTATCCTGTTAATGTTTCCAAAGCTCACTCTCAGTAACTTTGGTATTTGCTCTGTTACATGTTGCTCCTGTAACACTGACAGACACGAACTTCTCAGTCCTGATTCCCTCTAACATAGGGAAAGTCTCCAAATTATCAAACTGTGATACAGAAACTGAAAGATTTTAACTCAAGCCACCCTGAAAATCAACATTAATTTCATAAATTAAACCCAAAGCTCAGAAAACATAGTATGAAAATCATATCAAACAGATAAATAAAAAGATTACTCCATAGACACAGTACCATCCCAGCTGCAAGTAGAATATTTACTGTTTGACCTGCAACTCTCACACTTCACTGTCACACATAAATCAGATTTTTGCAATACAGGGATATTTCTCTTGCAATTGCAGCAAAACCTCATTAAAATGAACTGGCAGACAGAATATTTCTCTCTTACAGAAAACTAGTGAAAAGCCAATAAAAAATTCCTTGCCTACATTTTATATTCAAAAATTTTTAGCCACTCTAGCTGCAATATTTATGCTGTCCATGTGGATAGATATATTCAAGCTGTAGAACTCAGTCAATATCCTCCCCACCTACAACAAAATAAGCCATGTTTTCAGATGCCTCCATGCACTTTTGCCCACTGATTTATCATTAAACTGCCACCACAGAACACTGAAATAATAACTCCTGAAGAACAGCTTACATTTTTCCAACCAGTTTCTTAAGGTTGGCTTTTAATTCCCCTCAGAATATATTTGATGGAGAGCACACTGGTTATTTTTATAAGCTGGCTGACTCAAAACAAACTATCTTCTCTCAATTACCAGTAACACACACTGTATGTTCAACTTGGATTTTTGTTTGGAACAGAGGTAAAGACCAGCAACCACAGCCTTCTCACATAAATTCATTACTCCTCAAAATTATTCACTTTCCTCTGGTACCATAATCCCAGTAACTTTCACAAGCACTGAGGAAGTTTTAATTAAAACAAAGTTGATTATTCCAGCAAGGAATGCCTTTTTAACTGAAGTGCTCAGCTTCACTTTGTCCCTGCAGAAAAGGCCCTGAAAAGGAGGGTGTCAAAGGGAGAAAATAAGAATACTTTGGTATAGGTACAAAGAAAATGGAAATATTCTGTCAAGGAAAGAAGCTTTTTCTCTCCCCTAGTGCTAAGCTGTGCTACACGATCTAGGAAAGGGAGGGGCTGTCTCTCAAAGAGGATTTTAAACATAGTGTGCTGATACCGCTTTTCACCTTTATATAATTTGAGGGTGACTTCTAAATTATTTAAAGTTACAATTTTTTTAGATTCTCAGAGTGCTAGATAACTGCCCCAGGAAGATAATGGACCAGTGACAGAAGCAAAATAGAAGAGGATTTTTTTCCTTCTGGAAATTCAGGTCTATTAGGAATCTTTTCCTGATTTTTTTTTAAAGTAAATCAAACTAGAATATCATTAGGATGATATGCCTGTAGCCTACATGAAGGAGGCTGCACAGTGATCAGAAGAATTGGTTTGGTCAGAAGCTTGGCAATGAACCCGGGAGCTCAAAGTACAAGAATCTCACAACCCCTGGCTATGGCTCACACCAGCCAGGCCCTGTGCCTGTTCCTATTCCTAATGCTTGTTTTTGAAGGAGCACAGAGTGGGGAAGGTGGGTTGATCCCTGTTCCCGTTCCCGTTCCCAGGCAGGATGTCACCCCAGGTCATCATTGACAGGGACTGCTTTACGCCTCACCATACCCAGATCACCCATCTGCCTTAACACCAAACTGGTCCCAGATGTTAAAATGAGTCTTCCTGCCTTGGGATCATTAGCTCCTTTCCCAATCCCTTTGTCAGCTTTGGCACTGGCATCAAACTGAATGACCCCCAGCAATGTTACTGTCCCAAATTCAGTTTCCCTTAAACTGCTCATTGTAACTCTTCAACACCCAAGAACAATGACCTTAATCACACACTCATGTAATTGATTCTAATCCTGCAGTTAAGCAATAAAGAGAGGTTGATATTTAGTAGACATGTGAAAAACACCCACAGTGACAACTTCAAATATTCAGAACTCATCTGCTCAGTTCCAGCTTCACACTCTGACCAGTTTCATCCCAAGTTCCTCTAAAGACTGACTCACCATGCTCAAGAGAACTACAGGACATATACACTAATCCACGGCTTGAGAAGAAGCAAAGCAAAAATAGAACTGTTTTCACCACATTCTTTTCTTCCTCAATGACCCATTTAGTGCAGCAATCAAAAAACGAGAAACCTGTTTCAACATTTTCTTCTCATTCACTTGGGAATATTTGAATTCTGTTGAAGGGCATGAGAGCAAATGTGATCAGATTTTGGCCATGAACTGCTAGAATTGACTGTATTTAATAAGCAGAGCTTGGAAATAGGCTGCATATAGTAAGGATCTAAACAGTGTGAATTCAACCGTGCTTCAGTGAGATAAAACCTAATTAAGTTTCAGGAGAACAAAGTGTGAAAGAACACAAACAGGGCTGGGTAAATTATACTCAAACATAGTACTGAGTAAAGGGCACAATATGGAGAAAAAAGTTCTCCAAGAGAAACACACATTCTCTAGTAAAAAAATGTGCTAGTGATCAAAATATCCAGAGTAAACAACAAAACAAACTATAACAGGAAAAGGCAACACTTCTGAGATATAAAGCAGGAATCCTAAGGAAAAGAAAAAGAGGCTGCATAGACTAAGTTGAAAGATAAGTATAGATAAGAAAACAGAGTTCAGGAATGAAGAAGCCATCAGTAAAAATAGTCAGAACAAAGTACCACTGTTTTCTGTAAATGAAAACCAAGAGATCAGCTTAGGAGATGGAACTACCACAGATCCATCATAGGAAAGAAAAGAGAAATTCATTAAAATAGTAATCATACATTACTAAAAACCTGAAGGTAATTCTTTAATCATTGTCTAAAAATAAGCTTCACAAAGAAAATGTCAGACTTATAGATGACAAGATGTCCAGCAGTCTTAAGACAACCAGATAAAAAATGGAAGAACTTTGAAAAAATAAATGTGACCTCAAATACACCAAACAAATTAAGCTCTGAGGATAGAAAAAAAAGCCTGAATATCTGGTATAAAAATTTTCTTTGATTAGGCTATAGATGGTTGTAACAGGAGAAACATTTTAATTCTATGTTGTCCCCTTTTCAACATAAATTCCAAGCAATCTGACAGGTCTTTTCTTGCCTTGCTAATGAGAATTAATATGCTTTCAGGACAGATGGTTTAAAAAGTACAAGTGAAATTGTAATAAAAACCATGACACCAAAGTAGAATGTCTAAACAGATAATTAAATTGTAATCTCAAGTCAACAACCCGAAAGTTTCCATTCAGAAGTAAAAACAAAAAGGAAGAACTACCTGAAAAAATTCTCAAGATTTTGGCCGAGGAGACACAGTAGAAAGAATTGAAGTTGCATGGATTTTAGAAACATCACTAAGTCTCTGCTTCCACCTCCATTCCCTTCCTGTCCTTCTTTCAGTCTTTTATTTCCCTCTGCACCACACAATTGAAAAGAGCATTCGGTCCAAAGTCATTAAGCAGGGTATTGGGGTGAGCCACATATGTGGATAGGGAACTGGCTTAAATGTCACAGGCAGAAGCTGTTTATGAGACAGAGCAGTTTGGGAGAGAGGGATTAGTGGAATGCCACAAGAATCAGTATTATGCCCATTATTGTTCATTTTATATATCACTGACCTAGGAGATGAAATATGCATGAAGGTGAAGAAATTTGCTGATGAAACAAAACCAGGGAATAGAGCTTGTAAAGACAAAAGGAGAAAGGCAATAAAATTCTGAATGACAAATAGACCAGGATCACAGGCTGATACTGTTAGTGGTTTCACTGGCATCTGCAATTCATTGTAAAGAAAGGTAAGGTTATGAGATGACAAAAAAAAATAATAAAAATTACTTCTCTCTCCATGGCCATATGCCACAAAACATTGAACAGGAGTTGAATATGGTCCTAGTTCTGAAAAGAACTGTAAAAGCATCAACACACGGATTAACTGTATTTAAATTAATAAGACAAGAGATTCTAGGGTAGATACAGAAAACAAGATTAAGACTTGGATTAAAGCATTCAAATACTGCATAGGGGACTTGAAGCCTCATTTGGAATGCAGCTGTAGTTCTTGTCCCCTTAGTATAAAACAAATATTTGAAGAGTGAAGATAAGAGGGCAATTACTGAAATTCTAGAAGTTTAGTGCACAAAAGAGTGAGCAGATAGTATTCTTTGAAAAAAGACCATGGAGCATGAAAATCTTGAAACACACAGAATATTGTGGAGAACATAAGCAAGGGAATACATCCTCTTAGAGTGTATGGAATACACCAAGTTGAAAATTATTTTAAAATTTTATTTTCCTCAATGAATCTATTTTCTGATTACACAAAGTTCCCAGGAAAGGAAAAGGAAGTATCATGACCACCAGTGTTAGCAGAATGGCTCTACCAAGTGATGGCCAGAAGTGCTGAAGCAATTTCACTGCTGTAGCAATTTCATATCATGCTATATAAGTGACCACCAGATGTTGGTCAGCATCAGTTACCCAAAGAAAAAAAATTGAGCTGTTATCATTATTAACATCAACTCCTACTGCATGCTTACCCAAGCCCATGTTAATAACACAGATATTCTACAAACAAGGACTTATTAATGAGCTTTTGAAACTGTAAGGAATTGCTTATAACATGGAGAGCACACTTTGCCACAGCACATCCCTTGAAACCATACTCTATTTCACAAGGGCTGCACAATGTGCCAGGCTATGACTCATTCCCTCATCTTACATTGCCTTCTTTTCAAAATAGTCTCAGCTGTTTTATCCAGGTCTGATCAAAATTATCTTGCAAATGAAAGATTCTTGCATGCTTCAGAGAAAAAGAGATCCACCCTCAGTCATTCAAGCATATTCTCAATATCTTCAGAATTATTACATGGCACAAGTGTTTACTGACCAGATCCATAAGATATATAATTTTTGTTGTAATGCTGTTGAATTGTGGGCTTTTCTTAATATGTACTATTTTCCTAGCCTGAATAATCTTTTCATACCAGCCTTAGTAACTACCAAAACCCACTTAATATTATTAGAATATTATCAACTTTCATTATATTTAATTTGAGAATCTGACAAGAGATAATTTTAAATACATTTTCACTGAAATTAAAATCACAAATTGTAAAATTAATCCTAGAAGTGTAAGTTGTAATGTAATGTAATTTCACTCTCCTTGAAGTGACTCTTTATTAACTGCTACAGACTGGAATCCCAACCAAAAAAAAAGAAAAAAAAAAAACAGTGAAATAATTTAAATACCACTAGTTACAAGCAGCGGGATAAAGTGAATTGGGAGAGATGTGTTCACTTGGTTTGATAACCATCTACAAATATCCAAGTGGCATTCCTGTCATCCACATTAATTACCCAAACAACTGGCACTCATGATCTAACACCATAAAACCTAACAGCAGTGTTGCCTTAGGCTGAAGAGAGATGGAAAGAAGAAGAAAAATGAAAGAGTTGTTACTTTAATGTATTGTCAAATTAGATTTTGATACAAGGAGAGGTGTTAGGAGTTCAGAGGGTGCCTCTCTGCCCTTCAGACCCTCCCAGTCTTGTTGGCCAGCAGAATAATTGTAGGAAACATTTTCAGGGGAGCCCGTTGTTAAGAAGGCTCCTCTGCACTTGATCTATCACCTCTGCCAGCAACAGATCACTCAAAGTACCTCGAAACCAGGAGAAGCACCAGAGATCTTAATCAGAGCAGGCAGTTCTCCATTTTTATCATCTAGCTAGTAAGAAAACTATTTAGACAATTTCTTTAACTGCAACCACGTGTTCTCCTGCCATTTCCCAGTTAGATCATAAGTAGCTTAGCATGTAAACCTGGATTTTACATACTCTAAAATCAAGATGAAATGAAGCATATGCTCTTGGATTTTGGGCGGGTGTGTGAGTGCAGACGTGTGATTATCAGTACATTGGAACAGATGCAGAAGACTTCTAAACCCCAAATCACTTGGCCCATCATAGTTACTGGGGAAATACAAAGGTATTCCAGCTGCTTCTATACAAGGCCTGCTTAGAGAGAACACATCTTATAGGAATAGGATAGTACTAACTTCAATCTCCAAAACCAGAGGAAAAGAGAATAAAAACAAGCCAATGGCCTTATAGAAGGCCTGGGAAAACTTGCCATGTTAGAATTGTACAGCAGTGGGAAGCTGAACTTGCTAAATGCTATTGCTCACTTTGGAGGATAACTGTAGTCCCTAAATAAGCTATTTAGTTGTACTCAGGTGGAACAAGAAATATTTTGCTAATGCTAATTCTCATTTATATTGCAATTCTGTTACATATCTTGCACCATTAGTGTTAATCAAAAAGTTACTTACCAGTGTTGTCTTTTCTATAGCAAGTTTGAACTTCCAAATGAGACTTGAAATATTATGTATGTGATAAACAGAATTATTTGATAATATCTCGTATCATTACTGGAGTAGTAAGAAAATAATTTCAATTGGTGGAGGATAGACCAGGGTTCCTGTTATTGCAATGATTGAGGTCTTTTGCAGAATGCATTTCCTTTGCATTTCTTCTCTTTAGTCTGGCCATTACTATACTTGCACCTAAAACAGAAGGAAGGCTTCCTTACAGTTTAGAGTGATTTCCACTCACTTTGTATTGACATAAATGAATTCATAAGGTGAAGAGGGATGGAGATTCAGCATTTCAGTTTTTAGGCATTTGTCCTCATGTAACTTTGAAAAATGCTGCCTCCTGTGACAGCAGGGAGAAAGAACCACTACTGATTGAAAATAATTTTATACAGATGTTTGCTTACAGGCAAGTGAGCCTAAGAGAATAGAGCAGAGGATAAAGATACAGACCAGACCTGCCAAAAACTAGTTCACCAGATTTTGATCAGAAAGTAGATGACAACTGATGACTTAACACAAGCTGTTCTGAAATGCATCATGAGATGACAAATAAAGAACAAAAGGCATATTTGCAAAAAAATTACAGTATATGCCCTGAAAGCCTTTGCTGTTCTAACACAGATGTTATTTTAGTATTTTCAATGTCCCTTATAGTTTACTTAAAGTTCCTAAAAAACATCAAAAAACTTTTTATTCTCTTGCAAAAGATCCTGAAGTGCAAAAGCCATTTCCTGGCACCCCGTCTGTATAT
Organism: Euphonia xanthogaster; assembly: GCA_034509185.1. Lineage (NCBI taxonomy): Eukaryota > Metazoa > Chordata > Aves > Passeriformes > Fringillidae > Euphonia > Euphonia xanthogaster. The sequence goes on from JAYDZK010000028.1 coordinate 9,841,424, forward strand.
GTCATCACATATTCTAAATGCATATCATCACTGATATCAAATTCAAAATATTCAGTATTTGATTCATTTCTAAATGGACAAAGTTACCTTTATATACTTCTTGAGTCTTGAAAAAAAAAACACCCTAATATCTTCCTTTAAGTTTCTCCCTTTCACCTCTCTTCCTTCTCTTGTTTTTCCTCTGTCCATAAGCAATAACACCTCAGTAACTCAATTTTCCCTGTCCCATGCCAGACCAGGGTGTTGGCAGCCACAGAGAAAGATGACAAGAGAAGCTCCCCTCTTTTAGGTGCAATGTCAGCCTGCTGAGACTTTTTTCTTCACTTCACCATTCTCAGACCACGAGACTTGCTCTGGACTGAAGGACAGGGAAGTTCACTGCTCCAGTGCCTCAGTTTGCTTCCTACATAAATCCCAGTAGCACCCCCTTACCTGACCTCATATTGTTGCTGCCTGATCCTACAGATCATTTTCCTTCAATTTCTTTAAGAAACTTCTCTGAATGTCAAACCCCTCATGGTGAAGCTGTTTCTTTTCTTTAAATCATCCACACATCCTACAAAACACTTTCATGTCACATATCTTTGCAACAAATTGCACACAACCACTAAAAAGTGGTTTATTGCTTCTTATATGAAAACTCTTAAGTAAATTAAATGGTGGTAGAGGTTTTTTTTTTTCTTTTTAGAGAGTAAAAATATATTCTGTCAGATTAAGGATGACTTCATAAGATACCATTTAATCCTCTGCAGTAGAGAGAAGTAGCACAAATCTGTTCCACATGAGTTACAAGACTGTCACCTCTCGAAAGAAATTCAGTTTTGACATAGAAATCACTAAGTAGTACAAGAACAATCTGCCAGCTGCAAAACTACTTGCCCCAGAAATATGGTTTGTAGTGCTGCATGACCAAAAAACAGCCCCAAACACCAGTATTGACCTCAATTCTAGAAGTGACACCACAGGAAAGTAGACAGCACCTGAAAGATAAGAAAGGGGAAAAGAGAACAAAAGCCCACCAAAACTTGTCCATTTACTGAATATTTTGCACCATTTTCCGAGATAATCTTGATGTCAGAGTTAACTAGTCAACTAGCTAATCGTAAGCTGGAAGCAATTTTAGCTACTTTCAGTATCCTTGATAAACTGGTGATTCAGTATGCCAGTGTGAGTGATGAATTTCAGTGGTTTCAGGCTGAATCTTACAGTATATTATACATGTCATAACAATCCCACACTCTCCAGAAGTTAGTAGTCATGGAATACATCACACAGTTTGACAAGCAAATCTCTCAACAAGATCTACGTTTATCTCCCATGACCTACAAAGCAACTCCTATCACAAAAAATGGAGCAAGCCCAGCACATCTCAACATAAAGACAGATTGAGACAAACCTATCTACTTTACAGAACAGCCTCAGAGGACTATCAAAGTAAGCTAAAGATATATGTGCTCTCCCACAGCAAGATTTTGAAATCCATCTTAACCCAAACTAGGATGTTCACAGCTTGGGGAAAAAAAAAAAAAAAAAAGAAAAGGAAAAAGGGAAAAAAATCCTAACCCTGTAAAGTGCCAGGAACTAATAAGGAAACAGATAAGTTCCAAGATCTTACATTCCATGTATTGTACTAAATAGCATCCTGATAGTGGGTAAGGATCAACTGTAATTTCTGCCAGAAGTAACCAAGGAAACCACTCATCTAAAAGTGCAGACATGGCGGGGGAGGCAGGAAAGGAAATGGACTCAAATCCAAACTCTGAAAACTTGGAAAGCTTTCTGCAGCAAGCCTCCAAAGGATGCAGCTGTTTGGAGAAACAGCTTATACATATTTATTGAAATGGTTTTTTGGGCTAAAAATCACAGTGAAGATGGAGCAGATTCTCATACAGTACTAAGAACAGGCAGTATGGACTCTGAGGCAGTGGTGCTGGGGCAAGTCAGGATTCACATTTTGGCAAGTCTTGACCACAAGGTCTGAAACTTCAGCAGTTCATAGAATCACAAAAGGGTGTGGCTTGGAACACCTTGGCAGGGACACCTTGCACCTTTTCAATAGTCTCAGTCAGAAGCTGTCTGCAGCACTGAAAGCTGAGTGCTTTGAGCAACTGAACGTGGAGCAAGCATCTGCTGCTACATGCCCCTAAAGAATGCACAAAGCCAGCCCACTCAGTCCTGTCTGGTAGCCCAGGAACCCACTGGGCATGCATGATCTCTCACGCTGGACCTCAGATTTCACAGGGGATTTCTGCCTCAGACAGGTAGGTGTGATACTGAGAGCAGCCTCAAAGATGTTTTAAATACAGGGCTGAAGCTGGTCAGAAAACCTTAAGCAGTAGAAATTGATAGAATTATTCTTTCTTTGAAGCTCTGCACTACAAGGTTTCTTTGCAGATCTCTAGAGTGGCAACACTTTTCTTAATAACCTCAAAAATTAATACTGTAGATGGCTGGTGAGAGCTATCCCTGACAATTCCCAAAAACTTTGTTGATACAGAGTACATACACCAGTAAAACACAGTCCAAAGTTCTTAAACTCAAGACATGCATAACTCCCTGTAGTATTCTGTCTACATGTTTAATGGAGCATTAATTGCTACCAGCTCATTTGCAAGATGGAATTTACTAATTCTAGTTTACAGAATTGCATTTAGCACACCTACCTCCATCCATGCCCCAATACCCCTACTGGCAATTGAAAATACACAGTTTTTCATAGAAATTGGAGTATTTCTAGATGGTCATGCACTAATTTCTTGCTAAAAAACAATGAGAATTTAACATCCACCTGCCTTTGAATAGACCAGAATTGTCTCAAATATCAGGAATTTCTTCTTACTCACATATAAAGGTTATTAATCAGGGGCCAGGACAGACCCCACAGTAAGAGTTGTGAAATTTTGTTTGGCTTGATGTTAACTAGAGACCTTTTTCAGTCAGTTCTTCCTTAGGTTACCATTATTACTTTATTATTTACTCTACAAAAAATATTTAAAGCTTCCAGAGTACTCTAATTTAATGTCTATGTCTATCAATGATAAATATACTAGTGGCAGAATATAGCCTGCAATACTGTTTGAATGTTCTGATGCCTGACTCCTAGTAGTTAAAATTAGCCCCTTTATTATTGGTTGCACCATAATTAAGTTTAGGTTGGTTTTTCTTGGTGTTTTTGTTTTTGCTTTTTTTTCCCCATGCATGTGATAGGGATTTTCTGTTGAGTCTTTTTTGGGGTTTTCTTCAATTTCAAACCACTTAGAAATAGATCAAGCACCGCAGCTGTGGTAGAACAGAAAAGAGAAAGAAGAATGTCTCCATGCAAATTCACAAGCAGAGGGAACACTTTTTAACAACTTAAAAACCAGCTGCACAATTAATTAGCCAAAATATTGGGGTATTTTCCTCTTGAAAAAATAAAGAAATACTCCATTTTACAGCCATGTGTGCCCATCTCCTAACTTCTCTGTGCCTTAGTTTGGAATGGGATGATACTATCTCTGTGAATTTAACTATTTAAACAAAGTGGGAAAAAGTCAAATCACAACAAAGATGGAGTAGAAATCTTCATGGATCTAGGAGTAATTCAGGAAGCAAGGCCTCAGACAGGAAGAGAAAAAGAAATACTGATGTAGCAGAAGTAAAATGAAGGAAGATGGTTGTAAATATATTTCTGGAGGGTAAGGGGAAAGACAGAGATTGCTCATTTTTGGCCTAATGAATAAACCATTTTAGTTCCTCCCCCCTTATGCACCTGCTGCTTTGAAAAGCCCCTTCCACAACCAACAACTGAACAGCAAATGCTGCACAATGACTCAAATGTTGCTGGAGCCATGCCAGCAAAAATTACCACTCTTCAACCAAGATAAACATCATATTACTTCATTACCCTTTTAAAACATATGCAAATTAAATCCATTATTCTTTTTTCTTACAGAAATGAAGTTCCTTTGGCTGGAATTCAACAGCTCCCTTTGTCATCATTGACCATGAATGGATGAACTTCATGTAGATGATGCCCATTTCCCATCTTTGAATCAAACATTAATACCATTTGACAGTAATAAATAACATTTATCACAATAGGGATCTACTAATGATTTTCCCACTAAGCTGGCTCATCAGAACCTATCAGCTGACAACTGCATAAATGAGATTAGCATAACAGCTGCCTATGACAAATGTATCTAAATCATTTTAATGCCAGCTAGCTCTTTGATCTCCCTATCACGTTGTTGCCAAAACTAAATCCATTTCTTCAAGATACATGTTGTTTATTACAGATACATGTGTATATTCCACACCATTATGTACTCAAGAGAGTTCAGTAATTAAAAGAATTAAAAATACTGATTGGGTACTGCCACTATAATGTAAACTCACAACACTGCACGTCAGAGCAGCATTCCACAGCCTGCTTAATTCCCCACCTCCCACCCTGAATTGTAGGATTTAGTGTTTAATAGCTGTTTGTTTCTCAGAAACAAAATACATGTTTTAACATAAATAAGTGTATTAGCTTCTCTCTCTATTGCTTACAGAAGCATCATTTTCATACAATTTAAACTAATTCCCAATAATATGGGACTTGGTTCCATGCACACATCAAAGCAGCAATTCACTGTGTTTGCATAAATACAAAACTGACAAGGAAAGAAAAACTTGCTGGTAGAGAAATCTGCTTGTGTTTTAATTGCTACTACAAGCAAGACCTAAGAGACGGTCATGCAAACTCATGAAAAAAGATTTCAGCCTGAACCCAAGGTCAATGGCTCTTTTTCCACCTCCACAACAACTTTGTTAAAAGCACTCTAACTTCCAAACACTTTGGAAGGTGACAGTCAATGAATTCCACTACCTGAATTCAGATTGCCAGAGATCTTTAGGTCCTTAAGGACACAGGGGGCTTTCTTGATGCTTCAAACACAAGGGAAAATGCCCTCAGGGCCTTCAAAATCCCAGTGAGATTTACAATCATGTCTTCTTCTCTTTCCCCAAAATATTTTCAAATATTTTTACTTTCTTAAGTATGCTAAAATTGTTAAAAAATTATATCTCTTTGAATATATTAGCACCTACACCTTGCCAAAGACTGCCCCTCCTCCCCAGCTGAATGATCTTGAAGCCACCAATTTGAAAACTGCAGTAGAATTGCCACTGATTTTCTTAAGCTTATATTAAGCTCTTGATGACTTGACATATAATGTAGCATCAGCCATGCCTACACTTCAGTGCCCTTGATTTAAAAATCTGTATTCACACCTTCCATGCACTGTGTAGCTTTATGTGCATTTTTTTGTAGTTTTGTAGAGATTGTAATTTGTTTTCCCTTCAGTGTTTTCAGGTGAGTTCAACACCGAAATATTCACAACTGTTTATACTTGAATCATCTTAAGGGCTATTCAGTGAATAGATAAAAGACAAACTAGGTATGTGTGCTGCATTTAAAATTGCAAAAACACATATCCATTTACACAGTCAGCTAAGTAAATTCTAGAACATGAGTTTGGCTCCCACTGAAAACCAATACTGGAATCAGAGCTCAGTTCTCCTAGAAGCAGCACCAGTTCAAGGTTTCTAAATGAGAACTTTGGAGGGTTTTGCAAAAGCATGGAAAATGTGCAAGTAGGAGAAGTAATGAGATTGCAGACTGAGAACTGTTAAAGTATTCAAGTTATAATGCTTTGTAGCAAATATCTTGTTTTCAATGCTGTAACATTCTCAGACATTTTATTCTTTTTTGCATTTCAATTAAAATTCATGGGATGTTTTCTCCACATAGTTTTCAAGTGTGCCTGCATTTTTCACATCTTTGAAAAATTTCTGGCCATTATTTTTCATGTAAAATGGACAGATCTATGGTCTTTTGTCCAGGGCTTTTGTCTTGTGGAGCAGGCCATTTTTCATTGATGAAACTGAGGCACACACTTTCAGTTTTGACAGCATTTCTTATCATTCCCCACAGTTAGCATTGTCAACTTTCATTATTTAATTCTGAAGTACAAGGAAGGCTGATTTATACCCATGATGTATAATTACAGGCAGATGGAGTGCTTGGAAAGTAGAAACACTGAATTAGGGCTGATGCCTTTGAGCTTCCTGTGAAATGTCCTGTCTATGCCACCAGCTAAAAACAAAAGCCAAACAATTTAAACTAAATTAATTCATGCTGTTGTAAGCACTGAGTTAATGAAAGTGAATACAAAACTAATAAAGTACATTGGTTGTGGTTGGGAGGTAATTTAAATTGTTTTTAAGTACAAATGCTGAAATGTGTTTGTATTAATCAAAATCATCTTTGAATGTGCTCATGGTCAAAAGGCTTTTTTTTTTAACCTCCACTTCACTTGAAATCACTTTGACACAAGTCCACTCTGCATTTCGAAGAGAGAAGTGCTTTCTCCAGTTCTTTCATATGATAATATACAGTATATTTTCAGCTGTCTTTTTAAAGTTTAAACAAATGGAAGGCTTATTAAGAAGATATCATAATTACATGCAGCTATTTTACTAGCTCTTATCTGAAGCAAAAGCAAGCAATTAGTTGAGAACATAAATTCATTCAAGACATTTACTGAGCATGAGGGAATAGACCAGTGGGAGAAAATCAGCCCATTTTACTGTTTCATCTTCCCTGCAGAAGTACAGTAAACTTATTCTAGTAAATTTAATGACACCTACAAAATAGCTCCTTTTTTTTTTTTAATGAAGTAGTATTTCAGAAGGCCTTGAGACTCCTTAGCAAACATACAAAAAATAAAAATTAAAATCCCCCCAGCAGACTGAGTTCAGCTGCTTTGACATACAGTAAGGAGTTACTCTTTTAATAGGCACAGAAAACATCACTGGAGCAAGTGGTAACCAGTGCTCAGAACCAGAAATCCAAGCCCACTGCTGTCTTGAGATGCCATATTGCTTTCAAATTATGACTCACTGAAAATAAATCATTAATAAATAATAATAATAAATCTGCTTGAAGCTGAATGCAGACACCAAAAGGGAAATATCAGGAACTGTATTAGGTTTTATTTGATTTCTCTCTGCTTTTTAAGCATTTTATTCCCTAGAGTGATGATGATCACCACAACCTCCAGCCCCAGATATCCAAAATATTTCACATATGTTTAACATTAAGCACTTGAATATGTGTATAGAAGACTATAGAGGCACTCTTAAGCTTTAAAACTAGGAGACTTGGTTATAAGTGACAGCCTGGGAGGATGGGAAGGAGGAAGGACTCCAGGCCTTGAGTTGTCCCAGTGATGGTGGTGATGTACACCAAAAGGATATTCCCAGCCACAGCAATGACTCCCGGCATGTCCCAGATGAACCTCCTGGGAGCATGCAGCTGACCAGATTTAAGCTGCTGACCTCCACAGGCCAGGGGCTGATGAGAGCACAAGGGACAAGACTGATGATGAAAAAGTTCTTCATTGCCACCTGACAACTCCATTTCCAGCTCTGTGTTTAAGACATGAACATTCCTGTCATAACAAAAACTTGAAGGGAGGGAAGAGGGAATAAAGTCCAATGTCCTTAATGGTTACTCCATTGTGGTCAGGTTCCACAATTACTAAAATCCTTCACTGGACTTCTTCCCAGATCATCTGAGACAGCTCTTCTGGTTCATAAATTATCATTTTGTTAATACAGGGCTCACAGAGGTGACTTTTAGGTCCCAAAATGCAATCAATACATAATGGTTACTTCATATGTGAGATTTACTTTTTAATATTCCCATTTGATGATTAAAAGCCAAACAAAGATAACTTAAGATACATATCAAAATTATTCCCTCCTATGCTTTTGTTTCGTGGGTAAGCAGGAAAAAAAGTAGAAGAGTACTGGAAAAAAGAGTTTTTTCCCCTACTTTTACTGGAAACATGGATAGCAATTTCTCACCATACTTAAGATAACACCTATATGCAAATCTTCTTTCTCTAAAAAGAATAAAAAATATTTGTGCTAGAATTTGCTGATGTTTTCTGAACTAGTAGAAAAACAACTGCTTTTCTAGCAGAAGGATTTGTCAGCCACACAGGCAGAGAAGTATTTAATCTTTCTGCAGTTCTCTTCACTGGTAAATCTCAGTAATATTAATTCATTTTGAGGAACAGTCTAATGACTTTTTTCCCCCCCTCTTGTCACCAGTTGGGCTCTGAATTTTTCTTTTAATGAATGCAACATAATTCATGCATAGTCACTACTGAATCCAGCAAATTCATAATTAGTGACAATTTTGCACCTGCTGTTATGGGTAGATGCTATTCACTTTAATTTGATACCTTGATTATTCATTGGAAACTTCAGGAGACTCCAATTATCTTACACATTTCCTGAAAAGAACATAAAATAAAAATCAGGAAAAAAAATATTTTCGAGAACTTTCTAGTAATAAAGACCCCAACCCAGCAATACATCCATACTGGCTAAACATGTACACACAATGCATTGATGAGCATCATCCCCAAGATAATGGTAATTTTTCACATGTATACAAATATACATTATGGTTAAATTTAACCATATTTTTAAGTTAAGCTATTAGCTAAAGCTGAAATTATTATGGGTATTTTTATGCAATAATTGATCCTGCTATTCTATGAGTGTCTGCCTGCCTCTGATATCAATCCAACAACACAGAGCCTTCCCACCACATGGCATTTCTTGTTCCAAATTCCAGTAGGTCTTGGTTGCTGAAAGAAGGACATATTGCATATACAAGGATTGAGCACAGATGTGCTGTTTGCACGTGTCTTCATGACTGTATTCATCTCCCTGCTCCATATCCCACCACACCCAAAGGAATCAGACATATTTGACCATTTAAATATGGTTTTGTTCTCTAAATCTATTAAACTTCCCTTTTTCCCCCCCCCCCCCAGAATCCTAAGAAGCAGTAGGACTTCCAAAAAGAAGAGCAAGGGAATGAAACCAGCCTGTATGGACATTGCAAAATGGAAACAACTCCTCTGCAAGTCCTGCAAGTGTTTTAGAAACCCAACAGTCTGGGGGCCAACAACATTTCTGCACTGGTGCTACTAAAAAGAACAGAGTACATTTGACACATGCTGATGGGCCTGATTATCTTCTGGGAAGAGCTGAAAACATACCAGAGACTGTTCCCAAAAACGGGTTGGCACATGGAGAGTTCTAGACTGGATCAGCCATGGAACAGTTTATAGAGTATAAAATGTGACTCTCAAGACATTTTCAATTCTGCCTCACCCTCCAGCATTCAAAAGACAAAACACACACATGAGCCACTGCTAGCTGGTGACTGCAGCTGCCATCAGCAATCAGGCCCTCTGCTGTTTTGGGTGGTTTTAACATCAGCAAAATTGGTGTTTCCTGCCTAATCAAAGCTTTTTATCTTTTACTTTAGAAAGAAGCAACATTGCATAGCATTACTAAAGAGAATAGTCCCTTCCTGTCCCACACCACATTAAAAAAAAATAATAAAAAAAAAGTTGAAAGCATTGCTGCCCTTGTGCCCTTGCTTGGTCCTGAGGCAAGGTTTTCCTGACTCAGCTTCCATCCTTAATAAGCAGTCTAATGGCTCTCAAGATGATTGGCATTACAGTTCACTATTAGAATATTCATGGAAAATGCTATTATTTTAGAGTTGCAGAGATATAATGGGAATTAGACAATAAGGAACTGCATAATCAAGAATTTCTTCCAATACTAAAGAAGTCACTATAAGTAGATACAGAACTATCAGCACACATGAGCACTGAATGAGCTTTTTCATACATTTTCAGTTCTGGGATCTCCAAATTAGAAGGACTAGATAGGATAAATGGACACTGATGTCATTGCCAATGGGGGACATTGCTCAGGACCACTGTCTCCCAGTAAACAAGTACAGCAACTTAACTTAGGCCACAGAATTCACCTCGTGATATTCTCATCACAAGGCAATCCTTCCTGGGACAATGCAGTCATGCAAAGAGCTGAATTCGCCCTACACAGCTGCCTATGTCTGCAGGCAGCTAACAAAGCCCTCACAGCCTCCAAGACACACCCTGAGCTCATTCCAGAGCAGTGGAAGGCTTTCTGTGGAGGGTGTAAACACAAGAGGACACTGGCCCTGTGGGGTTCTTGTGGCCAGACTGAAGCTGGGTGGGCCATGCAAGCCAGGGCCCCTCAGCTGCTCATGGCATCGTGTCTCCATCACCCCTGGCACAAACCTCCCCTCCTGCCAGCTGTAAAGGACAGCACAGGATTTATTCTATAACAGCTATCCAAGAGCTAAAGCTAGGTCAATCAGATTAGCCATCCCCAAAACTGTAATAAAATCTGTGAATATCTGCAGTCAGACAGTGGTTTCCTCAAGAAGTCACAGGTTCTACAGTCACATTTTTCAGCCAGTCATGATATCCATTATAACTGTGTTTAATTTTTTTTTCCTGTCCAGGACAGTACTTGGGACCTTAAAATAAAGTAGTTAAACTTGATAAAACAAGGAACTATGTCTATGAATACCAATCTAAAGTAGCAGTTTGTGCTTGTATGCTGGCTCAGTATTATGAATTTAAGTGTCACACAGGAAATAATTTGCATTCTTTTTGTTTCAATGGTGACTACAGTGAACACAAACTCACTGAATACAAACGAAACCACTAGAATTCATGAAACTTGCTCTTCAAACTAATAATAAATCTACTTAAAAGTACTTTCTGCTGACTCAAGGATTGACAATATGTATTAAAACAGTTTTAGCATACACCAAAAAAGCCATGAATGTAACATCTTAAATTCTGTCATGATGCTAGAATTTTAGCTCACTTTATTTCTGATCTGGACTATAAAGATGAGAAAGGTTTAAGAAACTCCTCAGGATATAGGGAAATCACCATCTTGGTTGCTGTAAAATAGCCATGGATATGTCTTCGGGAGAAATATCTCCATTTTCAATCATGCAAACATGTTCAAACCTATGGGAGAACGACAAGCTGCTTCTCCCACTTCATCTGTTGTACAAAAAGATGCTGCTTTGTCTTTAGAGCTCTGCTGATGCTGCTTTTGGCAAGCCAGTGCTCCATTGTTATTACTGTCTTTTCATTTGCCTCTAGGGGCTGAAAGGATGGTGCAGATGGTAAACAAACATGCTTTATGGTCTTGGAGCTTAGACTGAGAAATTCAGATTTGCTTTTCATTTCTGGAAGGCAGCTAAGCACAGAAATTACTCAAAATTATTATCAAGCTGCTCCTAAGTCCTGTGCAACTCCTCTGCAATTGTACTACCTAGCAGAGAGGCCTCCTCTCAGTTTCCTGAAGTGACTGACAAGTATAAAAAAATTCTTTATATACCAGAGTATTTCATTCTACTTACATGGTATTGACACAAGCTGCTGTTCTAATAAATTTAATTTTTAAAACCTGAAGCTTTATATCATATACATATGATATTATTCACATAAATTGCGTGATCTTTAATTTGTTTAAAATTCAAGTCCAGTTTACAACTTGAATAAAGACAAAGTAGACATCTCCTGCCATCCTGTAGCTAGCTGTTCTCAGCTCTATCAGAAGCCTTGATCACCCTCAAAGGCAAATAGTTGGAATTCTACCAACAGTTATATCCCTGTGTGAGCAACAGAGATCAGTGTGTGCACAGTCACATCATTTGAGAACATGCTTTCCTAAGGATCCTGCAAGATAGAAAACAAAGCATTAAAATGTGGTGGCAGTGAAAGCAGCAAACTAAAACACCTACAATCCTTCAGTTTTACAGCTACATTTCCTCAGCCAGCATATAACCCACCACATTTGCAAATATGCAGCTCTGAAGGGAGTCCCAGCACAACTCCAAGACAGACAGGTGGAACACAAGTGCCAGATATGGTGCAACAGCAGCTCCTCCAGCCAGGTATCCCACACTGGCAGCTCACCCACAAACATCAGGATCTGGCAGCTTCTACCGAGTCAGACATGCACATCCCACTGCCCTAATTTCTTCCCACTTTGTATATATATACACACATATATATACACACTTTGTGTATATATATATAATACTGATCTCATGTGCTAAGGACAGACAAACGTAACTTGCAAAGGGCTCTTAATAACAAAACATTTCATAATTATCATGATACACACCACACTGCAGTATGGGATCATAAGACCAGCACAAGAAAATCTGCAATAGCAATTTAAGGGCACTGTTCAGGGATTCAGTGAGTAGAGGCAATAACTAATGAAAAAGGTGGGGAAAAATATCACAGAAAAAAGGCCACAATTAGGGGTACCTTGTGGAATGAAGAATAAAGGCTCAGAAAGGGGTATGTTTAAAGCACATTTATAAGTGTTTGAAACTTTTTATCCTGCTCAAGTCCCAGTTTTTAATGAGACACTACAGATTAAAAGGGGGCAGAAAAAAATTTGAATGAACAATCAGAGAAGTGCTTGAAAATTGGGAACATCTGAGGGGGTTTAGGGAAAATCATTTAACAGAAATCTTGGTTACAAAAGTTGAAAATAGCTTTCACATTTAATATCACTGTTGAAAAGCTATAATTTCAGCTGGATATTTCATACAAAACCATGCAAAAGAAAAAGGTAATATTGATCTGACAGCTAAAATACAAGTATCTCCCTAGAAATAAAAAGAAAATATTTGGTCTAGCTGATTTAGTGTGATAAGAAAGTACCATAGTGACTTGTAGCAATTATAGAAAAGACACTGCAATTTCAAATTACAGAGAAATAATATGTACTTATTTATCAATTCAGCTTCAAATGTTATCCCATTTATTTGCTCCATGAAAAATGTGGTTTAGATATTGTATGTGCACATATTTTTCGACAGGTATTTCGTTTGAAATGTGCCTTGCCTTCATTAGAATACAGCAGAGGCATGAAGTGCATAATCTACAAATCTTATAAGGCAAAGGGCACCTCAGAAGGAGATATTTCAATAGCAAATTGAGCTGGAAGAAAATGTGTCAGTTCAATTCACCAAATTGAAGAGATTTCATTTTAACCTACTTATCTCAATGCTCCATGAGAAAGATTTAAGAACGGATACAACAATAAACCCACCAGTAAAAAAATTAGATTCTCAGATGCTAAGCATTCAAACCCAACTCTCATGGTATTATTTATCAGCAATTTTAAAAGATCTGAGCTCTATGAAATTGTTCCCTACTTTAAATCATAAAATCTTAAAGAAAATTTATCCTCGGACCTCAAGATCTTGGAGATACTTGAGTATCTTGGAGATACTTGACATCAGAGTTGAAAGCTTTGCAAGTAAAGCCAGCAGTAATATCTAGTCATGATATCCAGCATTTTTCATGGTATCACTTCCAAACTCTCTTTAGGCAGTGTATTGAGAAACTTATTCACTATACAGGCTACTTCAAAGTTCTGTATTTGAATCGTACTCAAATCGGATATCATTCCCATTCCCAGAACTGTAGAACAAAGCTTAACCCTACCTAATCTGTCAAATGCACTCACAGCCTCTACCAAATATGTTCATTGACTATAAACAGCAGACTGCTCCTCTCGGGCTGGCCAGCACACACAAACCTGTGTTGGGAAGCAATGGATTTTCTTGCTTGGCAGAAGGTACAATTCTGGGAGAGGAAATACTTCCAACACTGCCTGAAGAGAGTTTGGAAGGAGATC
>JAYDZK010000028.1:9855161-9907954 GCA_034509185.1 Euphonia xanthogaster
TGCCTGAAGAGAGTTTGGAAGGGACAAAAACCAGGGAAGACTTAGAAATATACAAGTTTCTCAATTAAAGACCTTAAATTTTTGCCTTGTTTTTAGTAAATAGGTACAAATCACAGAAGTTATGGAAACAAAATTTTACAGTGTTTGACATAAGGTGGAAAGAGTCTCAGAAGCTCCTTGAAAAAAGCATATTAAACAGGGATTAGAAGAGATTAAAAGATGACAGAGCCTGGAACATAAATACAACTGCCAGTATTATCACTTTGCCTTTGTAAAGTCATTTAACTCCCACTTGGAGAAGTGTCTCTACTTTCTGTGGGTTCTCTTCCTGACTTCCAATGGTTTTAAACACTGCCTGAATTGGTGTGAAGCCCACACAATGCAATCAGCATGTTGCTACACTGTCCCAGAGTTCACAGCAATGTTATTTTGTGCATCTCTTGACTGTCTTGAAAGAATGTGAAGGAAAAAAAAGCAGTCCTAGAAGACTGAGATTTTAAACACATATTGAACACCACTGGTTACACATCATAAAAAACATCCCACGAGCATCATCTCTGATAAAATTCTAGTCACAGCTCACATTAAACCAGCTTATTCTTTTCTATTAAATAAATAAATTACTTGAACTCAGGAACTGTTTATAAATTTAAATACTATTCCTTTGCAGAAGCTTTTTTATTGTTACTACAAGCGTTGGTTTTGACAAAGACTAAATTGCAATGTTTGGTAGGTTTTTCCTCTTTCCATTGGGAACAGCAGAGAGCTAAGGGAAAGGGAGACAGCTGTTAGAGAAGTCTGTAATTGTGTCACTCCAGAACTTGCTTTTGTCTTTATTCTCCAAGTTCTGTCTTTTATATTATTAATTATGTGGCTGTATGATCATGGTAATGTGCTATGGCATTTCATTCCAAGAGACCAACCACAGAGCCTGCTGAAGACACCTGTACAGTCTGGGGGTTGCTCATAAAAGCCAGACTTTACTCACCAGTGCTGCCAGGTTATTGAAAATTGGTCCAGATTCAACAAAAAAACCACCATTCATTCTCATCACAGGAAAAATAATGAACTTACAAAGTGTCATGAATTATGGAGTAGATTTAGTTCCTTCTACAGCTTAAACAATAATTGTAATACTACCTCTGCTCAGATTTGTAAGGGTCTTCAAGACCAGTGGAGAGCCATGACACAAACACCCCTTCATGCAAAGTCTGGTGGATAAACTTTCACCTCCCTAAGCTGAACAGGTTAGTACAGTGCATCACCTGTTATGGGCATCTTCTCAATTCATTCAAAAGTCAACAGCTGAAGATCAGATGCAAAAAATTCCTGCATAATTCACAAGTCTGGAAATCTAACTATACATTGTTCATCCCTCCATGAAAAACAGATTTAAACACAACAATTCTCTAACATATCGTAAGAAGTATGAAAAACTGAGCTACCTTTTATAAGCTATATCTTATTTATGAAAATGTAGATTCATATTTTATTACCTGAAAGAAAACAGTTCAAAAAGATGACAGAAAAGGAAGCAAGTCCAGGAATAAAGGAACCACCTGCCAAAGGTGCTAATGTGGTTCTAATGTGGTTCATCAACACAGAACCAATTAGTGAATTTTCTTCACTAAAATAACCTCTACAACTTCAGCTCACAAAAAACTAAATACAACATACCAAGAGAGTCAGAGAGAAAAATCCTACTGCCTTTGATGAGAATCTTTTATTTTCCATAGTATTTTCTGAAGAGAATAGTGGATAAGTCAGTAGCACTCGATCATGTAACATAGCATTTAGCAATAATGCCAGCTAACAGTATAAGAACTCTGTAGCACACAAAACTTAAAACAACTCTTTTCTCTTAACAGCTTTTATAGATTTTCACACCTATGCTTCATCAGAGACACAACAGATACACAAAAAGGAGTATAAAGTGAAAAATGGAACACAAAGACATACTGTTATGTTTTGCGCTTAGTTTTGGGAGAGAGTATGCTTCCTTTTTTAAGATTCAACAATAAAAATAAAATTTAAATACAGCTTCTTTGTTCAAAACCACTAACAACTGCTATTGCAGTAACACAATGCAAATATGCTGGCTGGCAGCAGGAGACAGGGTTTCCCCAAACCTGCAGTTTTCCCATACCTCATTCAAATGTATGTTCTTAATTCCACAGACAGAGTTCTTTTAAAAATTGTATTTAAAGTTCCTTGTGAAATACAGCCTTATTATGAAATCCTTCTTGTTCACAAGATATAGAACATTGTGCCCACTGAAACATTCAGAATTATAGCCCACAATTCCATTCTGTTTGTAGTACAGGCTTTCTGGCACATTCAATTTTTGTTTTAATTATTTTATTCTGAGGAACAGAATTCTCAGATTTATTACTAAGGTGGACTCCAAAAGCAATTTTATTATAAGGTGAATAAACCAATAAATTTCTTCAATCCATAAAGCAAACAATAGCTCCTGGAGAAAATAGATCTGGGAGGCTGAAGCAGATTTCAGAGCCTCATTCCAAAAGTAAAGTAATAATGCAGAAAGAAAAATAACTATTTATAAATGTCTGTTCTGGTTCTAGAGCAGACCACTACCTGAAATATGTAAGATTATGTTCTAGCCTTGAACAATGAAAGAATTTTTATAGTATTATACTCAACCTTTTTTTTTAACATTAAACATCACAATTTTTTGTTTTCCCCCAGTGACATAGGGGTACAACTTTAAATGGCAGATCAAAGGGGTTTAATTGATCTAAATTATAAACCACAGCAAGTATTCCTTGCTATAACTAATAGAATATATTGAGTTAGAAAAGAGAGGAGGGATAATAAGCCGGTAACATTTGTGGTTTTATCACACCCATGTATGATTTAGTATAAATAAGCAAAGGTACCACCATAAAAGGTACCAGCATAAAATCAATGTTTCATATGTTATGACAGCTCAACACCTTATACATCACAAATTCAAAATATACTCTCAGAATCCCAAAAGAGGTAGATATAAAATAATTTTACATATGAGTAAAATGGAGCTACTTCTGGATTGAAATACAGCAGCAATTCAGCAGCACACATCAGTTTTTATGACAGGACATTAAAGATTACTGTTATTCATTTCAAATTGCTGTAGATAATTACAGAACTTAATTGCAGAGCTGGAAATACTCCAGACATGAAAGGTGCTAATACCTTCCATCTTACAAAAAATGCTGTGCTCTCTAATGATTGTCAGTATTATCCACAAGGTTTTCATCCTGTACCTTCCAGCACTACGATAAGGCACAAATTGATAGCCCATTGGAAGAAAAGAACAAGGCACCTTATGACAGTATCATTACTGACTGTGAGGAGAATTTGCTGAAAAGTATTCCACCTAAGCAGATCTAACACCTAAATGCTCATGTGGATAACAGCAGCCCAGAGTACATGGCTGGGTTACAGTGTCTTTATTCATAAGATAAGTGAATATGTCTTAACTGACCACAAAAAATGCCATTGACATCATGGAATTATAAAGCAGCTTCTCTTTCTGCTTGCATTTTGGGTTTTTTAAACTGAATTAATCCCACAGATTTCCAAATCATTCAATATATTCAGAGAACATCACTAAAATACAATACTGAACAATATCAAAAGACTTGATTATTCTAATTATGGTAGAATATTAATCAAAAAATTAGATTCGGCCTCAGCTTCTTCTGCAGTCCTACCTGCACAATCTCAGCAAAGCTACTCAGCCTATGCTGCAAATAGTTCTTACACCCCCTGTCATGAAGGAAAAACCATGCATGTCTGTTTAGTCTTTTGAAGAAAAACAAAAAACACCAAAAAAATCCCAACAAACCCAACCCGACTATAGGTACTACAAGTCATGATTCTCCAATGCTTCCTCCAAATTTCAAAAAAAGTCTGAGCACTGTCATTCAAACAGCAACATGCTGGGATATTACACTAACACATTTTCTCTCTGATCACGCTTTTGGGATCTATAAGAGCAGTAAACCACTACAGAGATATTCTGAAAATAAATAAAATAAATATATAAACAAACCCCCCAACACAAATGCACAACCTGCCAAAAGAAGCAATGCACTGTAACCAAAAACTGACAGGAAAGAACTTCTGAATTTCATATTATTTTGAAATTTAAGTCAGCTGCTTCATGAATAAGAACAATTAAACTTTGTATTTACAGGTAGCCAAGTAGCCAGGAGATATGTTAAATTTAAGCAAGAAAGTTCAACTTCCTCAAAAAGAAAACACCTTCAAATGCACAAAAAACCCCAAGCCACAAACAAGCAAACAAAAAACTAAACACAGAAAACTTTAAATCATACATGTCTGAGGCAGAAAAATGTGGACAACAAACCCAACAACAATGCAAGTGATATGTTACAAACTCAAGCCTCTAAATTAGTAAACAACTGAGTTAATGAATATCCTGCCTCATTCAGTGCAGAGAATGGCAGTTTGTGTAGTGAGCAGATCTTCAATATTTTGGTTCATTGACACTAAACCCAAATGACTCCTACTTCCTTTATCACACATTATTTAAAACACCATCCTGGCAGCAGTTAACTTTTCCATTTAATTTTTCTTCAGCATTCATCAGTATTCTGTCTTACAATTCCGTAACTGTGGATTAGTATTGAATTCCCAGAATTTTCCCATGAGGCATGGGTTGGAATTTAACATGAGACTATTCTTTGATTTCTCATCCCATTCATTATAACTTTCCAAAGACAAAACCCTTTCTAACTACCCAGCCCTGATTCATCACCGAAGGAGGCGTCCTGAGAGCGTGGTACAGGTCTGGATCAAACAGGAGTGGGATTGTGGGGTTAAGGCAGTTCTGGTGCAGCATCACTCCAACACCCAGCTGGCTGTCAGCAAAGGTGGAATGGTGAAACCAGTAAACAGCACTAGCAAACCATCACAGCAGAGAGACAAAACACACTTCAGAGGACTGCACCATTTTTCTGCTACCAACCATACCAAAACTCTTATTTATCAGCCAGTTCTCCCCATGTTTTTCCTTGTGGTTGCAATTACAGGTTTTTCTCATGAGCCTTCTCTGTTCTAAGTATCCAGTCCCAACAGGCAGGACTGAAACACCAGTTGCAGACTGTTCTGAAAAAAGAAGTTGTCTGTCTATCTGGTTAACAGAAATGGAATCAACGTGAACAGGTAGGATCTTTTTTTTTGTTTGTTTTTAAATTCAATAAATAAAACATACAATAAAATCTCACATGCATTTCCACATGGCAATTGAATTCACTGAAGAGTAATGGTGAGCTCCAAAAAGCCAAGGTAGAGAAAACCAGCTCTGGTATTGAGTCTGCCTCTCTTTTATACTGAAATAAGTGGTCAATATCTTAACTTCACTGGCATCAGTAGAAAAGCTCCTATTGACCTATGCAGAGCATGGATTTTAACCATTGAGTCAAATAGTGCATTAAGTCTCATTTGTCTTGAAGAACTTCACTGAAAGGATTATCAAAAACAATTAAAGCAGCCTGGCAACAGGCACGTTAAAGATCAAGTGTGGATGTAGCTGACATGTCTGCAAAGCCAGATAAAGCCTGGTATTGTAGGAACCAAAGCCAGCCCCATTGAGCAAGTGTATCACAGAGATAAGAGCATAATTTGAGTATCAATACTTTCAGGGAAGAAGCAAATAACCAAATACCAAAGGTGTCAAGAAACAGCTTCATGAATCCTTACACAGGATGTTTAAAAAAAAAAAATGTGCAAAAAAAGGCTTTTACTGTATACAAGATCAGTTATGGTAAGAAACCAGAAATTAAATTATGACATCATCTTCAAGACCTGAATACTGCTCTGGATAATATTTCAGAAAACTAATCCATGCTATGCTCTTTGGTGTAGAAAACATTGAATTCTCAGAAACTGAAACATTCCTTTTCTTTTAAATGACAGTGTATCAATTATTTCTATCAAAGCACACACTTCATTGTTTCGGAAGGTATGACTAGCTGGGTGCTGGCACAAAAAGGAGATAGTAAACCAAACAAACTTAAAGCTTGCAATTCATTCAAAACAATGTACTGTACCCCTTCCTCAGGCTTGTCACTGGAAAAAAATTAAAAGTTGGTTAATTTTGGTTTAGGTGGTTTGTTCTGCTGGTTTTCTGGACTATTCAAAAGAGATTATTCACCTCTTATATCTTGAAAACAGTTTCAAGAGCTCTCCCCTATTTAAAAATTTTTAGGTATATTACCTATACTATTGTGAGATTTCTGTGAACAATCAAAATATTAATTGCCTTAATGGATTGTAGTTGTTTCCTTAAGTACTTCTATTTCTATTTGTCTACGAGCATGCTCAAATGAAGACATTATACTGCTGTTGGATAAGGAAAAGCTGCAACTATATCATTTACCTACAGCAATTTATTCAAGGTTTCATCACCATGCTGCTTTGAAGATGAAAATGAAGGCGTTTATGTTTAATGAAGACCATCTGAAGTGCCTCCACTGCAGCTGCAGGCTCTGTAGAATCTGTCGTGCAGGAGGCAATATGCTGCATTGTAATGCAGATTTTCTTAAGAGTGCATCTGCAGCAACAAGATCATTTCCCATGGTCTTCACTGTATTTCTTCTATTATTCATAGAACACAATGTAAATGAAGCTATAAATTTTACCACATACTAAATGTAGAAAGCAGATAATGGCAATTGTGAATTATGAATGAATCACTGTTACTGTGATTCCTCAAGGATTCTGATGTAGATGATTACATGCATGCAAGGACACTGTAGCTAAACTTCTTTATATTGATCTTGAAAAATGATTCTAAGAATCTTATCATTAATATACAGAACTCATAGATTTGTTTTTCATGACAATGCCAAATACAACTAACTGTCAAAGGCAATTACACATCAATGCTACCTAGGGGCAGGCAAACATACTTGTATTTGGAATTACTGGATTGGGGAGAGAAAGATAATAGCTTGCAAAAATGTGTTTCCCAGCTACCCACATGTGTTCTTTCACATTTAAATAAGCCACAGGCAAACCTTGTGGAGTATTCTGTAGTGAGCACATTCAAATGCCAAGTAATAAGCAGGGAGATAGAAGCCTGTCTTTTTTTTGTAGGGAGGCTGAAAATGAAATAGTTTCTTTAAATGAAAGAAGCATTCTTCTACAAATTGCACAATCCAAAGAACTCTACAAGTATGAGCCTGTCTTTGCCAGTTTTATCATGATAGCAAGAGGCAGATTATTACCCTCTTACCCATTAAGAATAATTCTCTTAGTGATACGATCAAAGTCAGGAACTGTTCTTGTTTGATAATGTTTATAAATTAGTAAAATCATTCACTAAAATTGGTCTAGCTATAATTAACATCAGCAAAACACTTAGTAAATCCCACAAGATATAAAGAGTAGGAAATGTACATTAAACTTAATTGGATACAGAAATTCTCACCCACTCTGAAACCTCTGGAAGTTTGTTGATTTGTCCTAGCCCCCTTTGGTCTGTTTGCAGCTACAGGGTAATCAAGGGGCTCTGTCACCCCTTTAAGCAGATTGTTTGACTTAAATACTCATCCAGGAAAAGGATGATTAAGACATTGCCAATATGCATCTCAGATGTTCCTGAGTTCATTATTTGGGAATCAGAGGCAGGGCCCCCGAGTCCTTGTCCATTTTTTCCACATTAGAATCTGCAGCACAAGAGTCAACTTTGAAGTAGTCAAAGTGAGGGATAATAATGGAATTTGCACACCCTCTTTATATTCAATGCAGCCCCTTTAAGTTGGCAGCAAGGCATATGGAGTGAGCATGAAAAGAAAGACTTTGACACAGCCTTCTCTCCAATGGAAAAAAAAAGATATGAAATAATGAGGGTTCTTAATCCAAGTTAATTTCAAATAACAGAAAAAAAATCCACCATAAAAACAAAATAAACAACTAATGACACTATTTGTAATCAACTTTGAAATACTTTAATGACAAGACAGAAAAACTTGAAAATGAACCAGTCTCAGGATCTATTTTTGGCACATTCTGCATTTCCATACAGGACAGCATCAGCCTACCATAATTGGGACTTTGAGGGTACAAGCTGATTTTTACACTTTCTGTAATTTCTAACCTGCATTATTCATTCACTAGAACACCATGCTACTCATGTGCTTATATTCCTGTAGCAATTTTGTTCCACTTTACACCAACACAGATGAACTTTCTTTTATTCACTGCTATCATGATCATATTCATTATCACAATACATTTTAAAAAGAAAAAAAAAAACAATAACAAAAAACCTATGTCAACACACAATATCACAAGTTATTACAAAAGTCAGAATTTCAGAATTATTTGTTACAGGATTCCTGTTGTGGCATGAACAACTTCAAACAAAAAAAAAAAAGTAGCTTAAGTTTGCTAGTGTACCATTAAGCTGAAAAATAAAAGTGATTAAATAGATTTGAGAGCCTTATATTTAACAATATAGAACCACTAGTTACTACACTGCAGCAGGATCTCACTCAAACATATCATAAAATTCATTCAGCCGGATGCATTATGTGGAGTCCACAGGCTTTCACTGTAATAGATCTTCTGAAAAAAAAACCCAAAACACAAAGCAACTAAAAAAACCCCAAAAACAAATCAAGACAACCCAAACCACAAAGTTTAAGAGGCATCAGCCCTAAACTGCCCTGTTGCCCTCAGCATGCAGTGTTCCTAAATCGTGGAAGATACAGATGTAAATTTATGCAAAATAATCCACATAGTGTTCATGATATGCTTTAAATTGCTGTGCAAAAACTGCACAATTAAGCTCCAACACAATGGCAATTTAAATATTATTTTAATTTCACAGGTGGAAAAACTGAGTGGGCAGTGAGGCTACTGATTCAAAGTATTTTTTGGAGGGACCAACTGTGAGGTCAGATACTGAGGGCTAATCCTCAGGGTAACAGAACAGAACACACACAGGATTACAAGCTGACACTGAAATGCAACAGTGGGGCCATAAAGCCAAACCCTCCCCAGAGAATTGACAAGTCTGCTCAGTCCTGTGGGCAAGTACCCAACTGTGGCAACCATTTAAAGCGCCTGGCTGCTTGTGTTGGCACACCTGCACCTTCTGCCTGCTCTAACAGGGCTTCTTACAGGTGTGTCTGCAGGTGCCACCTCACCTGGCACGGCTCAGACCCAGCTCTGAGCACACACAGAGGGTGGCACTGCCAGCACCACAGGCTCAGACTGCAGGCTTGTCTTCATGAGCTTCACCCTGCGATGGAAGTCCTCTCCTAACAAATGTGGTCAGCTTTATACCTCTTCTGCATGAGAATCCAACAATCTGTACTAGTTAGATAAACTAGTTGGAAAAACTAGCACACTAAAGAAACTTAATGATGGTTTCCAAACCTCTTGAGCAGCATTTAATTGATTGGAGGGGAACTTCTTAGACAGTAAAATAAGAGAAGTCTACATTATTCCCTCCCCATGATATTCATTAGAGTTATAGAGGAAACGACTGCATAGAGCAGGGATTATGTATCACTGCACAAACGTTTTCTTTGATCTGGTGTAGATGTACAGACATTAACTTTCACAAGAAACATTTAAATAAAGTGTTTGTTTACTTGCAAGAGCTCCTCTGAAGTTAAATTGGGATGAATGGGCAACTAAAGCTCAGAAACATCAGATGTAATTAAAAACACTTCCAAGTAGTTCTGTACATGGCTGAGTTACTCTCACCACATGAAGTTTAATACTGTTGTGCAGAATAAAGAGAAACTAATTCTCCTTTTAAAGCAGATGCTGGTTTTCTTGTGTCTTTGTCAAGAGAGGTTTTGTTAACTCATACTTCTCAAGCTGACTGTCCTGATAGCACAGCTGGTTTTGGTTTGAATTCTCTTAAGACAGGATTTAGAGAAAGGTTTAACTTCATTTGTAAAAAGAACCTAACATATTTATGAAATCAACTACCGTGTTATTACCAAAAAATTAGAATCCTAAACCAAACAATGAACTTAGTTTTGATTCTGAAGTGACAGTCAACTCAACCAGATAGACCCAGGAGTTTTGCTCTGGCAAAACTCTTGTTTTCTCCCAATTCTGTTACTCATGCTGTTGCTCTGTGCACCTGATCAACAGCAAGCTTCAACACATAAACCAGGTTTCTATTTAAGATTCACAGGAGGCCTGAAGTGTCTCCAGATTTAGAACAAACCACCCACAAGCCAATGCCCAGTCTGGTACTTGGCAGGGTACACAGAAGCATCTGAAATATCATCTCTGAAAGAGTTGGATTTAACCTTCTCTAAGTGTATCAATTACATTCACTCAGATAACATGCATTGGACTGTTTTTAAAAGAAATCCCATCAGCAATACATGTAAGTCGAACAATATTTAGTACCACCCTTTCAGAAGTTTTTCAGGTAAGCTCTAATTTATGAAGATAGTTTCATAGAACTACACCAGGGGTGTTTGAATCTGAAGTGCTATTGCAAAAAAACATTCCCTAATACATTAAGATTGATAATGTTTGTACAACAATTGTGTCAAAATCAGGTAAATTAAAGGACAAAAAATTAAATTCAAAAACCACACATCTCTCATCCATTAAATCAACACAAGGCCATTACATGAAGTTCTGAACACACAGTAATTCTTGTAGTATCTATAAGAGCTCAGCTTCCAAAGTTTGAGGTTACTATTTGATGATTCCATACTTCAGAATGTTTGAATATCTCTCCTGAGGAAACTCATGGCAAACATAACGCTCTCCACAAGTCCACCTATTTATTGGGCATTTCCAATGGCTTTTGAGAACACCCAATGACAGCTCAAAGATGAAACAACACACTGGTGACTACAGTAGGAGCATGAGAGTCCAACTCAGCTCCTGATTAAGCATCTCTTTCATCTGTTCATCTTAGAAGAGTGAAATTAATGAAGATGGCACATCCATCTCTAATGGGGCTTCAAAACTAGGCCTCTGCTTCAGCAATAACCTGTATTTGATGAACCCAGCTACATGTTTACAAATAGTGAGTCTCCAATGAGGACTAAGAGTTTTGTTTTGCTGGAGCAGATACCTATTTCCATCAAAAGCAGATTTATTTTCACTAGGAAAAAAAAAATTGCCAAACCCAGAATGGTGAATACTTAGTACTATATTACAAACCTGCTGCTACCAGAACTTCATTTTATAGTTCTGTTAAAATTAAGTTCCCACACACATTGATGGAAAGATGCAGTTCTATTACTGCCTTTTTCACAGTGTATTCCTTTATTCTAAGATTCTTCTCCATTTGTCCATAGAAATCCATTTTATAGAACATATCGGCAGCCTTTTAAAATGTGATTTATGGTACTACTTAAGCACTTATCACTTGCTATTTGGTCTTCCAGCTACATTATTATTCTGGGCTACAAAACACTAAATACCTCAGCAAAGCAAACATTTCATAATTTATGTTTTTAAATTATTTTTCAGACAGAAGGCAGTATTTTTTTCTGGCCTGTTTATTAACTGAAAAACTAAATAAAGCTACTAACGATTTAGTTGTCAAAATTCCTTGTTATTCATCAGCATGACAAAGCCTAAGGCCTTGATATTGAAAATATACAGCCACCTCCTTAAACTTAAGCATGAAAGTAGCCTCAATTTTCTCAGAAGACTTCCTAGGACTGTAAACTAATTATGCTCTTTTCCCCCTCATTTATAATGAAAAGTGATGGCCATTACTACATGAATTAGTACAGCTAGAAAAATCAGACGTTTTTGGAAAGAACCCTTCTCTAGACTCTAGCAAGAGCTCTGTACTCCAAAGAGCAATTTTGCTTTTCCTTCCTATCATATAATTAATAATATTCTCACTCTTTTCAAGGTTTCACTCATTTTTATGCATAGGTCATTACAGTTGAAACAAGACAAACATTCCTTTTCTACAGCATAATCAAGGAGATGAATTCCCTGGATTCCAGTGATGCTAACCAGGCAAAGAGACAAGGAGACTGCACCCCCCCAGCATAACCATTCTGAAATGCAAGCAGAAGATAGCTATTTGAAAATTATCATTACACATACAAAGCTCTGAAGTCAATATTACAAGGCTTTCCAAGTGCATAATACAGGTTTTTCACGTCCTTCCAAGCCTACTGACATCTAGAAAAATGAAGATCCCAATCCACCATACCAGGATTCACTGTGAACACAGAAAATACCTTCTCTTCCATCACAAATTACCCAGAACCTCTGGAAGCACAGCATAGGATCTGCTCGGTCAAACACTGCATCTGAAGAGACAAATGGAGAAAAAGAAAGTGGAAGGTGCCCAACAAGGAGCTGCACACTGGAACTGGAGTTAGCATGAAATTATGGGACTTAATTTCCATAACTGAGCACTGTAGTCTTCCATCTCTTCAGACAAATATCCATGACACAAAAGAAAATTCTGAACTGTACTGGCAAGAAAATCAGTTTGGCTTACAGGAAAAACAAAAACAAATAAAAAAACCTCCCACATCTATCTCGACTGCTTTTTTGTGTGTCATATATGCATGAAGCTCTATAAGCAAACAAATTTCAATAATTGTTTGAGGTTGCTGAGTTACAGCACATGAAACTAGCACAGTTTTAAACTTAAAAGCAAGGAAATTAAGTTAGGGACATCAATCATTAACTGTCAATGTCACACTAGTCAGTATAAATGTACATGTAAAAAAAACCTTCAAGAACACATAAATCAGAGTTTTAAAGGTTTTCTTTGTGTAAGAAAACACTACTTTTCACATAAATAGCAAATCAACATATGCAGATCACCCAGCAACAAACAGTCATAAGGTTCATGAGCCAGCACTGACTTAGTTTTAGTCACTTTAGTAACTCAGAGGGTGTAGAAGGGCGAAGAACTTACTGAAATCTGCTGTCAATTCAGCACAGCATCTGCTTTGCACCAGCAACCATCAGTCCCCCAGTAACTCAATAGTCCTTAACCCTTTCTTCTGAGCATAGAATGAGATGACCACAATAACTTTTAACTGTCTTATATTGCAATACATTTTTATCAAATACAAGTTGAGTTTCCAGATTCTGACCAAAATGTTTGGAGAAAAAGTAAGAGGACAACTAAAAATGAATACATAAGTAAAAAAGCAAAATGAAATTACATGGCTAAAACTTTGAGAAAGTAATTTTAGCAGCTTGTAATAGGATCCAGTTCCTAAGATCCTTATTTTATCCTTCCCTGTGATAAATGTTCAAAAGTTCTCTGTTTTGAAGCCAAATAAATCTCCAGTACAGCACTAACCAGAGAATGAATACAAAAATTGGAAGGGCAACAGCCTAAATATACAGAACACTTTCTTTTAAATTTTATTTTAAAGTAGCTCCATCTTGATAATGTCATCACAATGAACATTTTAGAAACCCCAAATACTCTCTTTAGAGCTCTGAATTGAAGCAGAAGGATACTATAACAGTGTTATTCTTTCACACTGATAGCCAGAAGATGAGCATACTGGACTTGCTGAGAAACCATCAACTGCCTAAAGAGTTTGTTTCTAACAATCCAGTGTTTGCAGCTCTCAGTTTTGGAGGAAAAGTCTGTGAATGAAATATCTTCTCATGAACCCTCTCTGCCTTCTAGATGATACTTTAATGAGCCTTGTTCCTCTGACTTCAGCAAAAGCAGCTGAACAACGGAAAGCCTGCACAGAGCCACTGCCTCACATGCTGTAGGTCTCTTAATGAGTTAATAACATTTAGGTCACATCCTGCACAATCAGCATGAAAACACCGAAATTCACACGTTGCCCTTCAGTGGTGCTCCTGTTCTTTGTCTCTTCACTCTGCTCTAACTTCTATACCAGCTTCTTGCCTCATGACTGGCACTCCCTATCAGACCACATTAACTCCTGACTCCAGCTCTATCACTGGCTTTCCTGGAAATCATCCTATTGTGTTCTTAGGACTAACAAAGGGTACAGAACATGTATGTGATGTGGAAACTCTACAGAATAAATACACCAAAAAAAGCCCTTATTTGTGCCTTCCCAGTGTTATATGTACATGAAATAGCAGGAAGGCTGAAGACACTCTAGCTTGGCAATATTTGCAGAATGACTGAATGACAGCTAGAAAACTTGAAAGCACTTGACATCTTGTTAAAAACTTACATTCCATAGCTTTGGAAACAAAAAACTTCTTTTACAAGGCTTACAAATTCCCCTGTCCTGTGGGATACTATACAAAGTAGCTGCAAGTCTATGCTATCACACCATCCAATGCATTCTCTGTGAAAAGTATTTTTTACTTCTGCTGCTTTTAAAATCAAGTATCAAAGATATTCTAATATCTTTCTCAAAGCACTTTTTTTGTGATGTTACTCATTGGTAACAAATTACTCAGCTGGGAGGATTAGAAAAACCCTTCATTTCCATTTCCTGGTCTTCCTATCCTTGAGAAACATTGTCAGGCTAAGAAGTAGCTATGGGGAGCCCCCTGTTAAAATGCTAGCAGTGATAATGCACATTAATTTTCACCACTGTCTCATGAGTATCTTCATGCTGGGAAGGGAATTGTTGTTTACATACTGATGAGAGCAGCAGAAAGATACTTCCCTGTAGTTTCACATAGACAGTACACGAGAATGGGACTGCAGGGTTCTCAAACTCTCACCTGAAGTTTCTGTACAAAAAGGGACACATTTATAACCCCCTACTGCTTTACAAAGAAGAAGATAATCTGTTCTCCATGCCCGTTGTGAACAAGACTAGTAATGGGTTTAAATTACAATGAGAAAGATTCAGCTTAAACACAAACAAAACCCCTTCTATTACCAGAGACTGGAAGACATTGCTTGGAGACACTTCAGAGTTTCTTTCATTTCAAAACTTGAACAGAAGCTTAGACAAACACCTGTTCTAAATCTCAAGCTTGCTGAGCTTTGAACTGTCCAGCACATTAAGCGTGGCAAGGTTCCACATGAGCTCTCCAAGGATTCACATTTACAATGCTATTCAATGTACATTAACAGCCACTTAACAGTAGGTGCAACATCAAAACCCACATTTTATTTTACTCTCATCCCCAAGAAGTGAGAAATACATAGAAATAGTGCTGTGGTTTGATTAAAATCTGGTAGTACAGCAATCTACCACTACTTCCTTTAATTTCCAAAGCTGTGCCTACAAATTCAGTATCTAACTATGCCTATACACTCCATAAATGGAGGCATATTTTGGTCTCATTTGACAAAAACCTGAGTTTGACTTATGATGATATCAAAATTGTTATGATCTCACCATGTATTCACTAGTGAACACATTGGGCAAGAGACAACATCAACTCACAAACTTTATTTTAAGGAAAAACAAACATATTCAGATTTCCTTTTTTACATATGCTTCTGAACTCCCATTTTCTACTTTATGCTCTGTTGCTGAGCATGGTAATTATTTAGACAAACAGAGCACAACAGGAATTTGGAAAAAGCATGAAGTAAATTGTTGGGTGGAATCTTGAATTCTTGATAAAGTAATACTGGAGCTTCTTTTGTATTAGAAAGAAGCAAGATAACATCATTTAAAAGCCATGTTTCCCAGCTATTCATAGCACATCTGAACACCCAGTTCACCAACATCCTTTTTTAAGTTTTAACATCAAAACCAGACACCAGCATTCCTATTTTGGTTTCAGTAATGCAATCTGGAAGGGAATATTAGCTACATATTTTCAGTACCTTTGCTTAATCATTGAAAAACATCCTTCACTTGCTTCAGGGTTGGTGTCATCTGAAAAGATGTTTAGGGATATCTCTCAGCATTATGTGTTTGGTCCTCAGCAAGCAGTAAGTGGATTGAGTTTACTAATAAAGCTCACCATGTTTCTTATCCTTCACATTTCTACTTAACACAGAAAAGTAACAGCCAAAAGGGAGAACAAAAAGTATTTTTGTTTAGAACATGTGGGTCTCTTTTTCTGACCTCCACTGAGGTTCTTATGCTGCCTTGGGACCATATCTGAAATTCCTATTGACCTTTAGATTTACTTGACACATCCCTTGTAAAAAAATGTTTAACTCCACTTCAGCTCATTATTTAATTACTCGGACATATATCCACATGTACAACTAGCTGAACATAAGAGCCTAGCCTAGAACTTCAGCTTCTGAACTTATGTTCCCATTCTATTCTAGCAGTAAGAACACAGGAAGAGCAGTGAAGTCAGTAATGTGCATCAGCAGCTGGAGGCAACCCACGGTAAATGTGAAACCAGGCAGAGCTGCAGCTCTGTGAAAAGCGAGCATGGCCAGCTAGGAAAAGGGTCACCTTGTTTACCACAAAGACTGCATGCACTATCTCCAAACAGGAGTTGGGCACACTTCAAAGTACAGCTACTTGTCTTCATCCCTTTTCTTTTGGAATTTAGGAAGCTGCAAGGATAAAGAAAGTCTGCAAAAGCACCTTCATTGTTTGAACCAATCCTTCATGACTTGCAGATACCTGACACCATTCCAGTCCCTTCTATTGAAACTATATCTTGTCATCAATTTAAAATAGACTAAATTCCATTCAGTCAACACTGCAGGCACCAACTGTTCAAACAAATTATTACAGTTCATCACTACACTACATCCTTTTGGAAAAATTGATGTCATTCTCAGTAAGTAAAGCACAAGTGTTGTAAGATTAGTTCCATCTTAGCTGTTACACAATATTTGAAATGGCCTTTTTCCTAAAAATGGGTTTTTTCCCCAGCTATGCTCTAGATGCATCTCTCATTTTGCATTTAAACAGGGTTTCAGGTGAATTAAAAAGGACAGATATGGCATCCCTAAAGTAATATATGAAGGCCTTACTGTATTAGTCATTTTTCCTGTCATTTTGCATTAGTGTCATATTAGTCTAATGCAATACTAACATGATACTGAAATGTTAGCATATCACAGATTACTCAGTGTGTCAACCTTGAGTCTGATCATATTACTTTACTGTGTGTATTCCAGTGATGAAACTCTTCCTTTCCATGCCCTAAAACTGAGCAGGACTAACAGAAAACATGAAGCAGAGGCTGTACAAGAGCCTAGGACTTGCATAACAGGTATCAACACCTCTTGTGCCAAAGCAAAGAACCAATCTGCAACAGATCAGATAATATTGAGTCTAGGATTCTGTTAGCACAAGTAAGATATTCCTTTTCACTTGAAGAAGATTTTTATTCTCTTCACACATACTGAAGAACTCCCATCAAAACAGCAGCACTTCCAAGGGTTCTATGATAGGAAATATGCCCTTTGAATCTTTGCAGAACCAAGAATGGTTAAAATTAGGTAATAAAAAATCTACAAGTTTTCTTTGAGTGTATTTTATTCTAATGGCCTAAGATCAAACAGGAAGTTAATCACATAACTGAGAACTGGGAACTGTGTCTGGGTCAGGTCTGGAAAAAACAGCAGAAATGCAGAGTAACTTCTGACCTAAGCAGTAATCATGCTAGGGAAATAGCATGTTAACAACAACAGAATAAAAATCCCATCCAATCCATCTCTATTACATTCTCTTTGGTGATAATTTGTTTGTTGAACCACTAATTGAATGTTTCTAATCTGGGTGAATACTACAGGCATTACAGCGTTCTATTTCCCCTTCAGATGAAGGGGTCCCTTCAGTGGTCCCTGTGATTCTGTAATTTAAGTAACCACAGCATTTTAAAGGAATATTTAAGTAAGTAAAATATTTAAATAAAGTGTTTAATGCAAACAAACACAGAACCCAAGAAAATAGACTGAAGTCCTATTCTAAAGGCCTTTGGAAATTCAGCTTCACAGACATCTACAGAAGAACAAGAAACTCTCATAATTTGAAATGGTCCTATGTGAAAACAAACACTGTTAAAAATTAGGAAACAGTTTGGCCAAAATAAAGTCCACTTATTTAGGAATCAACTACTTTGATTTATTCCAAAACTGCAGTTAACTAAGGAAGCTTTCAGGGAAAAGAACATAATTCTTTTCATAGTCTTTGCATCGTGATTACCCTGCACTGCTTTTGCAATAATTACTATGGATTGCATTTCAGTGAGATGACACAGCTTTCCTGTCTCTAAGTTTCTTCATGATTTTCTTTTACAAGTCATCCATAACTGCCATATGATAACAATTAGTGCTGTAGAACAGTGTTCTAGGTGACCAATAATTACTATCACGTGAGGTTTACACATACAGATATCCACATGTACCCTGACAAGAGGCACAAGAGCAAGGGTTATTTCCAGTTGGTTCTTGACTAAGTGGGAAATGATGGATATAAAAGCATTAAGTAATAACAATAACAAATAGCAGAGCCATAATAACCCATAAATGCAGAATTCTGCTGCAGTATTAAACTACATGTTGCAGTTGATTTTTTTGTATTTTAAGTGTTCATATTACACTCACCTCTGTTCAAGTATAATAGAATGGTATAAAAATTTCTCTTCGCAGTACACTAGAAAGATATAGGCATGGGCCAACTAACTGCTTTAATACCATCATTTGTACTTTTCCATATGCACAAGCAGGCAGTTATTTCTATATAAGCAATAATGAGCCCCTCACACATCACTTCCCAACTACCCCAAAAATACACAGGCTTTTGCACAAAAATATATTGTCCACAAATATCAAGTACAACACAACATGAAATTGCTGCTTGTTGTTTCAGTTTTTTTAAGATTATTTTGGGCTCCCTGTTTACTGCAAGAGCTGGTAAAGTTTCATCCTAATTTTACAGGTTTTAAGTCAAGACTCAAAAAAACAGATTTTACATAAAAAAACACCATAGAAAGCTAGACTACTTGTTTAAAGCATTTAAATGTACTGAAAATACTGTCAGCATGTCATTTGATGAACAGAGTTTTATTGAATTTGGTTAAATATTTAAAGCTTTTTAGAGTCCTATGTAAATCGAATAAACACACATTTGATCAAGCTGCCATCTGCTGGGTATTCCTGGGATTTGTTTGTTTAAACACACACATACTAGTGTCTGAAAATATCGTAATAAAAACTATGAGAAATTTTTACATTTTAATAATTTTTTTATAGATATGTTTTTTTAAGTTTGGTTGGCAGTAACCAGTTGCCCTTGTTCCAGTAGAAATCCTGTGTGCAGTAGCTGTGTTCAGACATCCTGTAACCTTGCCCAGCACAATCCATCCTCCTGACACCCAAACTCTCATTCAGCTTGCTGGGCTCAGGGAGCTTCACCTCTGAAGCCCTTGAATAGAAGGGAGGACACAGCTAAATCCACATTGCCTGAAGCAACCATTTTCTGTGACCACACTACTTAGTAAAAGTCCCTACGGTTCAGAAAAAAAAAAAAAAAAAAGTGACAAGAACAAGAAAAAAATAGAAAATAATGATAAAGGAATAGGAGCAAATTACTCCAATGAAAACAAGATGTATAAAACAAAGTACCAAATTTCCAACAACTCACTTTTCAGGAGTTTAGGGAAATATTTCTCCTTGGAACCATCCAAGGTTATATCCATCAAGAAGCCAGGCCACTTTTTACCACTTGTGCTAAACAAGTTTATCAATCAAGTGCAAACAGAGTGCTCCCAGAAAATTTATGATAAGAAATAATGGCTGTATGCAGAACTTAAAAGTAAGGTTTCAAATTACTGAAGTCCTGAAGAGAAAAGCAAAACTAAAATCCAAAAGCTTCCAAAAACCACTAACAAAATAGGTACATGATACAGAAGAACAATTTATTGCACTCATCTTCCATCCAAGAAGAGGGTGAAGTTACAAAACATAAGCACAGAACCATCAGTGGGGAACTGGGCTGGTATGAGAGGCACAGAGGTGTGCATTGAGATATGACTTTAACTTCTCCTAAGAATCTTGGCTATAGGCCCTGAGGCTTATCTGTTTTGCAAAGCCACTGTGTCACCAGCTGCTTCTCTCCTTGAGTCCCTGATTACATTTTACAAATGCTAAGTCACCTTTCTAAACACTTAACTTCTAGGACATTCAGAAGTAGAAGTTCAGGTACCACAGTTTTTCCTAAAAGTGAAAAATCACCTCGAGGACAGGGGAAGGTAGGAGCACCTCGCTATATAAAATGCTGAGGTGCTTGGGGGCACAGTTTAGAAGCTCTGCTTGGGGGTAGGACTGCAGCTCACACAGTTCAACCTTCCCCTTGAAGCAGGACTACTCCACCAGCTCAGCTGGGGCTTCACCTTGCTGATAAACCCAAGGCTCCAAACGTCCTTATGCACCTAAGTCTGCACAAAAGCATCACAAATGAGAAATACAGATAGCCATGGTAGTTGTTGGGGGTCTTTCAAATGCAGGGACTCTGATCTTCCAAAGGCAGGACAACTGCCAAGATTAAGACTTGGAATGAGACCACACTGAAAATCATCAACCACAAACTCATTTAAAGCCCATCCTTAGACAACCCCTGTTTCTATCTACTGTAAGGCTCCTTTGGGGGATCAGAAACAAAGTGATGAATTGCATGCACACAGGATGGTAGGGTAGGACCTCAAGCTTCAGAGATTTTTCTTAAGGCTCATCTTCCATATGAAAGAGGCAGCTGGAAGGGTAAGGGGAAAGAAACAAACTCAGTTGTGTCTCATTTCCTTCCAGAGCACAGGCAGGATTCTAGTATAGGAGAAGATGCTAAAAATCACTCAAGACAGAAGGATGCTGTCCTTCCTTGTGTAGCCCTTAAAATTTTGCTACTTTACCTGCGTTTGGACAACGTAGGTCTAAATAAGCTAGAATTCACTGTTATTAAAAAAAAAAAACAAACAAACCCAAACAAGTCACATGCTTAGCTTCCCTGTATAGGGAAAAATATGGGAAGAGATATACACTTTCCTACTAATGAAACTCCCTTCAGAATAAATTGGATTGATAAAAGTATGCTACACTAGAAAAGTCATCTCCATAGTCAAAGAATAATGTACATATTACAACAAAATAGAAATCAGTGTGAATCAAGCTAAAGCAATTTAGCTGAATTCAGAACATGAGATCAGGTGACACTACACTCTAATCCTTCTCAGAACCAAGCCATCTATGCATAATTGCTGGTTTTCAATAAGAATGAAATAGCCTCAGTGACTTCCACAACATTTACAAATGTTTGGGGATCCTGATGGGTGAAAATTATACAGAGATATTACTGTACTTTTGCATCTATTTCTATAGTATTTTTATATTAAAACCACATATTCTGCAAAATTCAAATAACCAAGAAGGATACATTCAGAGAGGTGCTCCTTAATTTCATAACCTACTCCCACTACCAAGGATTAGCTAAGAATCATTTGCAAGATGTAGTGCTGGATTGTTGGTCCTTTATGACATTTTTGTAGCCTGTCTGAAACTGCAGGCTCTGGCATTTTCTAAGAATTACAGGATCATCATCTTATGACAGATGCTTGCAAAACCTGCACTTAGTTCAATCATTAAGTTCTTTGGCAACTGCAGCAGGAGAAAATGCACAAATTGCAACTAAAAATGCTCACTCAAGAAAATCAGTCAGCCATGCATTCATACACCATATTTCACAGGCCAGATATGAAGTAGTGCTTTGGCTTTGTCTAAGTGAGGCAGATGAAATACCTGGGTCAAAATTAGTCATTCCTTAGGGAGGATGGCCTGCGCTGTCAGGGAAAGTGATGGTGGAACCAGCCAAAACCACCAGACTGCTGTGAGAAGAGGATGCCATGCCAGCATTATGGTATGACAAAGAGGATTACAGTTCACTTATTAACCCAAATTTCTCGCTTTGAAGACTTAAATTCACCTGCATAAAACGCATGATTATCCCATTTGCCTGTGAATGCCCAGGAAAAGCACTGCCAGAGCTGCCAAAGGTTCCCTCTGGGTCTAGAAGCAGCAGATAGAGACTTCTGTCAAAGCCTCGAGTGAAGACACTTTACACAACCAGAAACTTTGCCAAACTCTCAGGAAATCTGGAGTTTTACATCAACCCCAATGCAGAACTAACTGCAAGCACAAAATTTGTTTCTACTAATTTCTTCAACGCTCTTAAACCATTTAGACTTCTTGGCCAGAGCACATTGTAGTAGAGAGTCTGTATTTATATTACTGTTTTATATATGCTCCAGTCACTTGGTTTTTATCTGAAAACTTGACAGGCTCACAACTGCAATCTTTAGGCTGGAGCCAAGAAACTTTGTTTATTAGAGAGCTTGAACTTCTCTTCAATGCCCTCACCAATCAAAGACCTTATGAGATTTTAGAATGAGATTACTACATGCATACCCTATGTGAGGTTAACTATTATTTAATAATAATCTAGGTTAAAACTACTGTTACTCTGTACAAAGTAATAGGAGTAGTTTACACAAAGTATTCTATTAATGTTCATATTAAATGAAAAAAATTAAGGTGCTAAATACTGCATTTTAAAAAATTATTATTTACAGAAAAGTATACATAATTGACATTCACAGGCTGAATTATATGAACATAGCAATCAACAAAAAAATTGAAAACATTAATTAAATTAATTCTAACTTACTAGGAGTCCAGAAATGGAAATGTATCGTAAACAGCAGCATCAGGGTTGATCATGCATGCCTTAAGATGTTATTTTATCCACTTTAATACAAAAAATATTTCAAGATATCACATAACATAAAATAGCACTTTTTTCCATGTATATTTTTCATATATCACACATACATATGAATATGTACACATTCCATATAAATAGTCTTTTTACATATACCTGAAAGCACTGGAACAAACAGCACAAAATATTTACATGGTCACGCCTGAAACAAGCTACAATCAAGCTGGGGGCAAATGGGCTTGTCAAATGCTTTTGGAACCCTTACACAAAGTCTAGTCCACCTTCCTGCTCCATCAAGGAAATTTTATGGAGCAGATTTTTCCACCAGTTTCTTAATATGCAACATGCAG
This sequence comes from Euphonia xanthogaster, assembly GCA_034509185.1. NCBI lineage: Eukaryota > Metazoa > Chordata > Aves > Passeriformes > Fringillidae > Euphonia > Euphonia xanthogaster. Next base: position 9,878,119 of record JAYDZK010000028.1, read on the forward strand.
GGATTACACCCAAAAATCCTGCATATGGAAATCAGACACTGCACAAAAAATAAGATTACCTCTGACCCCAATCCTGACAATGAAGGGCTGGCACAAATACTTCCACTGCTGAATTAAGTAAATGCTCCTCAAGCTGTACTAATACTTGACACTTTCACATTAATTTCCATCCTTGTCAAACTATTGCACTTCTAGACCAATTCTTCTTTGTGCTATAGCATCATACAATTAAGATTAAGCATTTTATATTAATTTTTTTTCCTCCATGCTCTGACATTACTATATTCACATAAAAGTAGCATAACATACTTGGTTTACTCTTGGATGCTAGAGAATTTAAATACTTGAGATATTGGAAAGTTACTTTTGTTGATAATTCTGGGGTTTAGTATTTAATATTGCATATACTCAGTGCTTATATGACATGGATGGAATTGAATGGTTGTTTTCCCTCCACTTGTGTCAAAGAATACAACAGGCAAACAATTTAACCCCATTTTACACATCTGTTACTTGTACACTGCATTCACTTATCTAAAACAAAGCAATTCATTCCCTTTGATAAAGAGCTGCTCTCTTATCTGGGAAGAAAGCATGAGAAGTTAAGTCAATAGGCAGCAATACAGATTGATTCATGCAGAGCAGAAAAACACTTAAGTGAAAAAATGCCCCAACCCTGGAGCCAGCCATTCTGGCATAAAATTTGGTAAAATCCTTTTAAGCAAGTGTTTAGGTATTCCACAGAATAGTTAGAGCAACATATGAACAGGTTGTGTTTTCTGTGCACTACAAGCCATACTTATGCATTTATGAGTTGGTAGATGCCATTCTCTATTAAGCTGGTGAAGGATCAAAAGCATATATGGACAGGGCACAAAGTGCTACAGGACAAAGAACATTTACTTCACCAAAACTCCCAAAGTTACATTTATGGGATTTTTTTTTTTATTCCACTATAAAATATATTCCATTCTGAGAAGTTAAATTGTCATCTCCAGCCAGTTTTTCACATCCTGACATTTTCTCCTATTGTTAAACTTTTCCAAGTGTCTCATGTATCTCTAGCTAATTAGTAATCCAACCTGAAAGGCAGCACTGAATAGTTCTACCAACTATTGTCATGAAAACATTTATTTTTATATCTATAAAGACTTAAATATTGACTCAACACAGTAACAGGCAGGAACAGAAGTGATTAAAAGTATATAATACTTTTCTATCTTTGTCTTGTCATATTGAAAAAATGTAAGAAATGTAAGAAAACCTCTAAAGCTCTGAAGAGGTACATGCTACCTATGAAAATTGTAGCAAATTGCATGGATCTTCAGGTTACTGGCAAATGTCTGCCTGGCTCTCCTCAGAAAAGGTAAGGCTGTCACAAAAGAAGCTAGAAAAGGAGATCAGCAGAACAGCAAGTAGAGATGCATTACTTCACTGTTAGTCTTTGAAATAACATTCTGTGAATTAAGAACCAGTTTTACACAAGATTATCCAACAGACATGGATGTTACAACAATATCCTAGATCTGATCCTTTGTTTATGAATGTTTTAACATAAACATAGAACCAGAGTTATCAGTTTACCTTCTCTGTCAACAGTGAATGTTTAGTGCTTGGCCTTCACATCACCCACGTTGCATTAGCCTCCAGTCATCCACACAGAAGAGTTCAGAGGATTATAGATTACTAACTATATTGTATTTCACAATATTATATCAGCACTATATTACAAAGTGCAAATTTAAGATGTTTAAAATATCAGTATTTCTAAACACTGTAATTGTATTTTTTCTCAGTTTGAAGGAGATGAGACAGCTCATTACTCTATGGATCAGCTTACATAACATTAAAGAATCTGAAAGCTGTGACTATTGAATTTGAAAACTACTAAAGCTTGAAAACCTGAAAATTTAACAGCTGTTAAGAGCTGAAAAATTTAACAGTTGCTTATTAGATGGTTGTTATACATCCATTTTAGATGTTTTAATACACACAAACCTGAATGCAGTGTTGCATCAGTTAAATACCTTCCTTCAAGTCTATCAAACAGCATCCCTGGAACGATTGGCCAGGAACAACTTCAAAACACCCCAAAATAGCATTCTCCTGCTCTATGTCATTTCTACTCTCTGTCAATTTTCTTCAGATCATCATTTTAGTGCACATTTTTCTTCAATTATTACAACAAAAGCTCCTTTCAAGTCATATCAAGTGATGTTATTTTCTTCTTGCAGCAAGCAGCACTACCAGAAAGTAGCAGTGATACTAAACATTGTCTACAATTGTTATGGAAATATATTTATCTGTATCCTATTGTCAAAGAAGCCAGAGATCAAGGCATACAAGCCACATGCAATAATTTATACTGATTTGAAAGAACATTTCAAGGAAGCATTCAAATGTATAGCTCTATGAAAATGAGACTAGTTTCAAAGGCACTAGTTACCCAAGGCATGATTCTGAGAGAGTGGTATTTCAATCAATATTAAATTCATTACTTACATCCTCTAGGTTCTATTAATATCCACAGTACATCCAATTTAACAGCTCAGGCACTCTCAAACTTCTAGCACTTCTCTATCCTGGCATTAGACCAATTTTAGCAATGCTCCAAACTGCAGAAAAGGACATTTGCTGACATTCCACATTTGTCTCTTTTTCATAAGGCAAGGCTGTTTACTCAAGTCTGTTGTTTTGCAGTTGACCAATTTTCTAAAATGGCAAATTCATGTGCAAGTTTGATTTTTCACAACATGGACCTGCTAGTCTTTTCTAAGTTGTGTTCAGTTTGTCCCATTTTTACTCCTCAAAAAAGGAACACTACCACTTTTTATGTACTAACAAGTCTGAACACTTCCTTACAACAAAATAGTCTTTGTCAAGGTGTGAAACACAGTTTTACCAGTCCACATGCATAACCACTGTTCCTGGAGAAACACTGGGTGCCACGTAGCATTTTATTTTAGAATCTTTATGCAGAGCAAAACATGATACAAACGCAGTTTTGTGAAATAATAATGCATCCATTTTGTTTCACCTGCTAGTCAGGAAAAAAAAACCCAATCATTAAGTCTCCTAAACCAACTCTAAGATTTAATAAAACCTCACCAATGATTACCTTTATTTCCTGTATTAAACCAACTCCTTAGGGCTACTAATAAAGTAGAAATTATTTTGTCTCTTCTGTTATGACTATTATGCCATCATCCAAATGAGAAATTGGGCTATTTCACAGACCTGCATTAGAAGGGCATCAGCACTTCAGTTAAGTCTACTTGTCACTGTGACTACATCTGATAATTGGAGAGACAATTATTTGATCATAGGATTACATCAAAGTAATTCTAGAACTGTTAATAGCAGTTGTAATTAATCAAATTGACCACGCCACAGCTTCCACACTCCACAAAGGTGACCTGAAATTGTTTTGAATGATATTGTACTATGAACCCCAAATGGAGTGGTAATGGAATCACATCAGAGTCTGTTCCATCTTTGCATTCCATAAAATGGTGCTATGGTCACAGTGCTGTTATGATGCAATACTCTTATGGCAGAAGGATTTAATCTTTTTCTTATACCACAATAACACAAGTTAATATATGCACAGTTCTAACCTAACAGAATACTGAGAGAATACAATATATTGCCATGTTTAAAAAGTTTGCTGTATTTTACAACAATTCTAGCTTGGATTTTTTTCCACAGAGGTTCAACATACTAGCACTCAATTATACCCATGCTAGGAAATTCCCTTCCCACAAAAAGCTGGCTAAACAATGACAGGAACACACAGAGTACAAATCTAAAAATATTTCAAGTTGCATATGAATGCTAATATCCAATCAAAATTCAAATATCATCAGTTTAAAAGTTCTTATAATCACAGAATATCCCAAGCTGGAAGGTACCCACACTGAATTCTGACTCCTGGGTCTGCACAGCACAGCCTGAGAATCCCGTGCTGTGCCCAAGTAGTGCCCAAACACTTCCTGAACCCCAGCAGGTTTGGTGTATAAAGCTGTTTTCAAAAAACTGGGTTGCACAATTTTGAAGATCAGTTGGTTATTTCCAGCCCTCCCGCCTTGGGCAGGGACACTTTCCACTACATCAGGCTCCTCCAAGTCTCATCCAGCATGACCTTGAGCACTTCCAGGGATGGGGCATCCACAGATTCTCTGAGCAAGCTGTGGGAGTGCCTCACCACAATAAACCTCACCCGCAATACAGATTTTTTCCTAATATCTAACCTAAACCAACTCTCTCTCACTTTAAGATCACCCCCCTCCCCATGCCCTGCCACTACCTGCCCTTGTGGAAAGCCCCTCTCCAGCTCTCTTGGAGAAGGTCTATACAAGGTCTTCCCAGAGATGTCTCTTCAGGCTGGAGAGGAGCTCCAGCCCTCTGAACACTTAACAGAGAAGAGCAAAATCAATGTAACAAAGCAGCCCGCCATATCCCAGGGCCAGATGTAACTACAGGCAGCTGATCAGTTCCCTTGCTGTAGGCACAGAAATTGCATATAATGGGAGGATGGGTGAGAATTACCACCTACTTTGTTGGTTTATTCACTGACACTTGCCAAGATTTACCAACTGTTCTTTTCAAGCAAGAAGTAAATATTGTCTTTGGTTTGTATTTCAGCACAAATACTCACGTGCAAATGTATGCACACATACCAGAGGAACACTGGGTTACTTACATTTGTTCATGTTCTGTAGTAACACAAACAGCAATATTGCACCAAAACAATCAGACTAAGGAATAGACTCTATATCCTTCACATTTTTCATATGAAATGAGAAAATAACAGCAAAGTTCTGCTTTAGTACATTGCTTTCATTCCTTGAGCTGGAGCATTGTTTAATTCCTACACAGATACTGCATTAAAAGCAACAAATAAGAGCATTTTAAGAGGGAAAACTTCCAATGAATTGTAATGAACTAAGGCAGTATCACCTTCATGTCTTTTAAGCCAAGCTGGCTTCTGATCCATTCACATGAAAAACTTCTGGGGCCTGATCATCTCAGACACAGAGCTGGTAGGAGAGTAAATTGCAAGGTTTGAGCTGTTTAAAAACAGATTCTTAGCAAATAAGAAAAACACTAAATTTATCTCAACATCTGCTTCCTTAGTAATCTAGCTTTACAGAAAGGCATATATCATCTGAAACATCAAAATTACTGAAAAGGAGGAAAAACAAGGGAATTGAGAATCCTACATGACATGAACAAATCTTTTTTTTATGCCTTTTACAGCTGATAGTCTGTTAACTAGGAAAGAATGGAGAAAATTGGGACCAACTTAAATAAAACCAAAGTTCAGGTTATTCCATAAAAAAAAAGGAGTTATTTATTAGGGAGAATAGGCTTTAGTAATCTCTAAATGCAAGCAAAAAATACTTTATTACACTTATAGTAGTTTAAGAACCCAATACAAACACGAATTATCAAAACACATATTTGTCTAAGCTGAGAACAGAAAAAAAAAGCTGAAGGGGGTCTCAGTTCAGCTTGCTGTGACCCCAGCCCAGCCAGGGGGAGTGTGGTAAAAATGGAGGGACAGGAACCATGGAAGTTGCCTGAAGAATAAAGAACTTTAATAGCAAAACAACAAATGCAGAAACCACACGATCTGAGGGGCAAGATCCAAAAACCAAGGGGTGTGATGAATGGAATAATGTAGGGGTGTTCTGAGGGCAGGGCTCCAGTCATGAACACAAACTCAGAACATGACCTTACATGTGACAGGTCATGAACCAACTGAGAACAAGACCCAGAAACATGAGCTATCATAGAATAATTCCACTAGCACACCAACTCCCATGGCCACACTCATCCCACCATGACCTGACCAGATATCTCCCTTGCAGTATATCCCACTTCCCGTGGTCTCAGGTTGATGCCACCAAGGCTAAACCACCATTCATCCCAGCAGGTTCCATTCCCACAGAAGAGATGAGAGAAAATACAGAAGCACATTTGTCATAAAAAGGAAATATCTAAAGAAAAGAGTTAAGTACAATTTAGAGCCTGAGATTACAACAAGTCAGAGCTGATTAAGACAACTTGAAATGACAATTCTTCAAGCTTTCTCCAAAACAGGCTTTCAACTTTGATATATCAAGGACAGCAATTGTTCTTCTTCCTCCACAGGAGCCTTTTAAAAGGAATAATTTTTACAGCACGTCTGAAGCACCAACACAATACACAATGCTCAAGTATAGGGGAAAACTGAATTTATATCATTCCCCTGTATGAAACTCATCCACAGGTCCCAGAGATCTGTTGATTTGTATTTAATTGTGCTGGTACACCCTTAGATTTACCTAACTCAGGCTTTATCATCACTACTCAATACCTACCATCTACCCTATATCAGCAATTTATGTTAAATGAGATTAATTGAACGAAGAAGAGATGCTGCTTCCTGTATTATTTTTCATTCTCCTCCTTCTTTCTGCATTAGAGGATCAATAGAGAGGGCATCTTTACATATACACACATAATTTATAAATGCATTCTTATTCTATATATTATACATAAAACATTTTATGCACAGGAGTTTTTTCCTTGTAACTGAACCTTGACTTTTTTTTAAAAAAAGCTCAAGGTAGTTCCAGGTGCTGGTTCCCAAAATTCAGACTTCAGTTAATTCCTGCCACCAGTTTTATGTTTATAAAAACATGACCAGGAATAGACACTAACACTTCATGTGCTGATTTAACTGTCCGAGTCAACCACAAGATTTTTGCCAGTATCAGCTAAAAATCCATGGCCACATCAGCTAATTTGTCAAAGCAAGGAAAATTCTCATTGAGTTGCAGCAGGTCAGTGCCCAGCTGCAATATTCACTACAGCTTGATTCTGCAGCACAAACACTGCTTGTACAGCATTTAACACAAAGCTCCAAAGGAGAATATGCACATTGCATTACTGGTTAGAAACTGGAGAGAAATATTCAGTACCACAGAATCTCTCCTCTGACTAATTTTCATAACACTGCACATTTTGGGGGTTTTTTCCCTTTAACACATCACATGGATTTTGGCAAATCTAATGTTACACAACACAGCTTATGGGCTCTGGTGTGATGTGTCACAACACAAACTGTCACCCACTACATCTAAAAAGGTACTTTTATAGAAGTACTCAAGACAGCAGCAAGAACAGAAAGGGACAGCATGGAACAGGACAGAAAGGGATTTCAGAATACCTGAAGGGCTTCTAAAGTTTCCCATCAACAGCTTTAACCCAGATATGATTACAGCTCAGAGATCATTGGATCAAAGGATTTTCTGGCCATACTGAATGAACAATGGTACCAGGCAGCTGCCTTTGCTTATTCCATGACAGGCTGAACAGAAGGCACAGGCAAACACAGAACTAAATGGATGTGGTACTTTGTTACTCAATGATCCAGTGGCCTGGTTTGGCTGCCTGATTACATTTTCAGGGTGCACATACAGGAAAGCTTGCTCAGGATCTGAAAATGGTAATACTGGAAATAATTCTGTCTTTCCAATTACCAAAAATAAATGCATCTATAAACCATAGAAAGAAAAGTGATTTCTGCAGTATAATGTTTATTTTCAAAGTCTGTGTTCTGGGCTCCCCATCCCCAAGTGAAAGATACTAGAAATTCTCAACAAGGGAAAAGTTGGCTTTGTGTAATTTACCTGTTTGGGACATTTAACTGACTGGGGCCAAGGGCAGATGTGCTATTTTGCCCCCAAGTTCCTGCTGTCAACCTCGCCACTATTTATTTAATTCTCCAGGTAATGGTTGGGAAATTACTGGAACATCACTATGAATTACAAACAGATGCTCAGTAATATAATGACAAGGATATTTCTCGTGCATGTAAGTGAAAATATAAACAACCTCAAGAACTCTGGAATCAAATAGGTACAAACAAGTTCTCACACTGCTGCCTCATTGAAGAGAGTTTTTATTTAGTACACAAATAATAACAATTTTAACTTAGTCTCTCGTTTTTGTGTCAGATTCCACAAAATGACACTGATAAACTCTTAAGGTAGAGGAATTTAGAACTGGTATTTTGAAGAAAAGATAACAGAGCAGAAAAGAGAAAGAAATGTAGACATTCAAATCTAAATATGGTCATATATTAATATTTAATACTGTTATTTCAAAAATCACTTTAAATACTGATGTAAAAGAAAAAAGTCTTGTTCAGAACACCCTACTCATCTCATTTTCACAATTGTGGAGTAACTGAATATTTAACTGTAATTTTCAAGTATTCAGCTATTTCCAGACAGGCATAGTCACCTGATCTAGCCACAGTTTTAAGACACAAAGCAGGAAATGGAAATCTGAAAAAGGTATAAACATCCTATGCACAAGTCAGTCACCAACAGGATACTTTGTTTTTCTTCTCCTCAAAAGATTCAGGTATCAGAAGTCAGATCAAATGCAGTACAAAGATAATGAAGCCTTAGGCTGGAAATTAAAAAAAAAAAGAATATGACAAATCTCTTGCAGAAGATTTAGCTCCCTCTGATGAGCATTCAATAGAGCTACAGAGTGTGAGGAATTTCAGATCAATAACTGGATTTGCTACAGCAATTTAAAAAGAAAGAAGCTGAGGAAAGCATCAGCAGTAATAGCCTCCCTAAGCAAATGCCTACAGAGGTTATCTCTAGGAAGGACTGTAATGAGTTTACTCTTACCCCACCTAGCCCATCCATAGGGGTAGGCTACTAATGATTGTTTGGTCCTTTTGCAGCAGTTAGTGTCTTATGCCTCACTAGATTAGATAAATGAGATAATTAAGCATCATGGGGAAAAGCTTGCTAGTGATTAAAGCAGACATTGAACCAGTTTTCTGTTTATTCCTCTTCTATACATTTCAGTTCTACCCAATTTACATCTGCAGTTGTATAGCTGTGAATGATCAAATATCAATGGGCAATTTGCCTCCACCTCAAATTCTCTATTTCTCACACACAAGAAATGTAACTAACTCCAATGTATATGGCTTGGCAAATATCAGCTATCTGCTCAAATAATGGACAGTAAAACTGATACTTGATTAGAAGGATATGTATTTCTAAACAATAAGAACACTCTAGAGAAACAGACAGGTAGCAATACACCTATAAGCTGTAATGGCTCAAGAGCATCCCACCCCAAAACATATTCCCTTCAAGGCAGTAAGTTGTTATAGGGTCACAGAACTCTTCCCTCATAAATTCTTTCTGTCAGCTGCAACAGTTGGTAAGTCTCTTCTGTACATGAAATGCAAGAGTGTGGTTTAGAGCATATGGCCAGGATGTTGTCCTCCAAGAAGAATGTAAGAAGTTAGGTGACACGTTCATCACAGTGTCTGTGGAGGCTTTCCAGTTCATCACCCAAAGCACTGACCGAGTGTTAAGGAAACTCCCATGTCCAACCACCCAGAACCCACTCTGGCAGCCACACTTGCTGGGATTGAAGCCCCTGGCAGCTACACCACCCCTGTTCACATGGTCAGACCAGGTTTCCTTACCAGCTTGACCCCAGGATTCCCACAGCAGAGTCTCAGACGTTCTATCCCTTTTAATAGTTTCATCTCGGTGCAAGAACCAAATAAAATAAGAGCTCAAGCTGGTGTCTCTGAGGAAGGACACTGAGCAAAGGAACCTCTGAGCCCACATTCCCTCATAGTTTGAGCATTTTGTATGGAAATGTCTTCTGATTTCCAGAAAAGTCTGTCTACATTCTGAATATTAGAAAATCTAGATGTAGAGGCTTACCAGTACCAGTAGTAGCACGACTCAAAGTAGATTTCAATACAATCAAAATGAAAGTTTGCTTCAAAAAAGTTTTCATTTAAAGCTCTGGAAACACTGAAACGATTTTTAAATCCCTAACTGAATTACTAATTTTTATTTTTTTCCCCCCACATGACCTCATTTAGCACAGCAGAAGACTACTTTCCCTCATCTATTAAGACTTCAATGAAATAATTCATTTACAGTTAACAGCCACAGTATTCACATTTAAACCTGAATATTAATTGACTGATAATGAGATGATAAAACTGCTTTTCTCTGCAGGTACACCAATCAATTTCAATTAAACTGAAGGAGTATTTTTCCTTACTGCATCTACAGTTAAAAAGTTATTTTATTTTCTAATAAAGTGCTTTACATTGATCTGGAAAAGTATGGTTTCATTTTCACCTTTTTTGAATTATAATAGTTTCTGTTTGCATGGAAATTATTTCCCAATGCTACTTTTCTCCAGCTGGTGATTAGCTTCCATATGATTAGCTTTGCAGAATTCAAAAATCACTCCAAAAAGCTCTCTAGCTTCTGTTAAACTTTCATTCTATTGTCTGGAAAGCTTAAACTTTATAAAAGACACAAAAGCATCAGAATAATTTTTAGGCAAGTCTTTCTCTTGGGCTTCTCCATTTGTACCAAATGTTTACTGCTGGCCAATGCAGCTCCAAGACCACTATATTAAAGACTTTTGACAGTCATCAATAATATAATCCAGCTTGCAGCAATTCAAAGTGCTCATTACCTATCAAAATTTTCTAACCCATGTTTGAACAGAGCAATCAAATTTCACTCCAATAATATGATTTTCTTTCAAGTGCTAATAACTACGGAGCAATGAAAAGAACACTCTACTCTGAACATGTTTTCAGATACCAGACTCATGTAGGGACCATGAAAATTGGGTATAAATTGTTTCAAAACGATGAGACCACAAGAAGGAAAATATGTGATAAGTGTAAAACACATACAACTCTAGGCATAAACATTACTATAAACTTGGAGAAACTAAGCACAGAAGCTTGACCAAAGTTTGACTCCTTTGAATTTGAGAGGTCTGACACCTTACTGGGCACAGGTGTGTCAGACCTCTGTCAGGTTACTTGGATAACCAAGCTGCCACTCATGATATGTGTAAACAACATTGGTACTTGATTAAAAAAATAAAAGTTTAATGTTTCAGTATGTGTAGACATAGGGTCATTGATTATTAAGAGTAGTCTGAAAGAGAAAAGAAATTTTTTTCTTCACTGAATGAGAAACCAAAGCAAGAGACATCTCCAGCATTCTCTGTGACTAAAATGACTAATCACATGTGAGTAACTGCTTCTGAAATTGGAAGTAATGTTAAATTCCCCTGTGATCTAACAAAAATTTTTAGATCAGTGAAGACTAGACACCAGAGTCCTAGATCTAAACTCTGGATCTTCAAGTGACTGCCATCCCAAATCTCTCACCAAAACAAATACTTCATAACACAAAACTAGCTTTAGTTAAAACACTGAAGTTAAACAAGCCAATAATGCCCAGTTCTAACATTGGTTCTACCAGATTGAAGCCTGTCCAGATGGGATTTGATGCAAGCACTGTAGACAGCAGCTACCCTCGAACAAACAAAAGAGAAAAACCAAGAAGTGGCATTCCCCTGATCAATGCTGGGTAAGGAGTCTGATAGATAATGAAGGAGAGACAACACAAGCTCTGGAAAGTTGAAATAAAAACAAATAACATTTACTATGACAGCCTTGAAGTAGACTTTTACATATACTTTGCAGGCAAAGAACAAATAGTCTCTTTGATTTGAGATCACTTCCACTAACCGCAGAACTGCATGGAAATAGCTTTCAGTTAGAAAATCTCCTTTACAGAATTTATTACACTTCAAGTATTCTCGAGCTACGTGCATAAACTCATGAATAAACCATAGTTAATTTTCCACTGATCTAAGTATTTCATTTGAAGAATTTAGTTTCTTTATGGTATCATCTAGCTACACCACACCTCTGTTCATTGAAAAGTAATTCTTTTTCTTACTGCACTCTAAGAGATTGAAATATGTTTAAATTAGAATAGATTTTAATTCTAGTATTTTCCATTACACCCCCAAACTTATCTGTTTCCATTTTATTAAGAATCATCATCTAAATACAGCAAGCCTAAACTCATTACAATTTAACAGTACATAAAGAATATTTTCTTTTCCCATATAAGCACACAGCAGTTTGAAATGTTTACAATAATAAAAATCCTACGTATCAAGCATTATTCTCAACTCTCCCCAGAGTGCCACCATCATATTTCTGTAAATCAAAATAGGTTTTTTATCCACTGAAGAACAAAGGAAATGGTAAGCTCCAAGTTACTGTAGCTTAGAGGTAGCATGTGTTTCCTCAGAGGTCTCCCAACAGGATTCTCCACTGAGCCACTGACCTTAGCTTTCACTACTGCTTAGCTCCCAATTTAGAAGTAATTTGTACCCTTTCAGAGTTGTAATTGACACAACATCAAAAACAATTTAAAAGAGCTCAACATATTGGAGTCACAGAAAAAAAAAAAATCTGCTCAGCATAGTCCCCATGGCAGTGCTACAGATGCCCAAAGGTGACCAACAGGCCCTGCTTCCACAACAGCCAGAATGCCTCAGAAAAGGCTTGGGAACATAAGCACTGAGAGAAAGACTTAAAAATCTTCCATTCAGAACAATGGCAAAAAATTAAATCGAAGCCTTGGCAGTTAAATCTACCAATCTGAACGGCTACATATTTTAAGGGAGCTAGGCAAGGTTAGTGTTCTGCATTCTCTCTTCCCTGCTGGCCCTCAGCAAGGATTCCCTAAGGTGGGACAGCTGTTAGAGCTGCAATTCCTTTTACAACACTGCCCTCCAGCGGGCTTTGCCTGCAGAGATTCTTACCCAGTAGCTAAATTCCTTTGCTTCAGGAACTGACAGAATCACAGAACAGTGAAGGGACCCAGCAGGATCATCAGGTCCGTGAAAGGCCCATATGGGGATGGAACCCACAACCTTGGCATCATTAGCACCACACCCTAACCAAGTGAGCTCATCTCAGGGTCACTAGTGCTTCTGGAAAAATGTTATAGGGCTCACCAAGTATGTTTGGAGGCGCTAAGTGTCCTACAGCTAGGAGAGGAGAAGGATACGGACATGAGATCTCACTTTTTTTAATCCACCTTTCATGGGATTTCAGTTAATTCTAAGAACTATCTTTAAGTGAAGATGGCAAGACTAATTCCAAAAAGCCTACCACACCAATCTTGCCACCAATTTCAGAGTTCAACTCCTATTTATACCTAAAAGCCATTGCAAAAGAAACCATTTCAGAGTCAGGGAGTTAAAACATATAAATAAATGTATATTTTGGATTTTGTTGTAAAACAAGTAATGTCCAAGATTTAGGGCCTCATTAATTTCTATGAGATTACTTCAGCTTCAGCACAAGTTCCCAGGAGGACATGTTGATGGCAAGGTTTCTCATGCAATTTACATTGGCTTCCTTCATATTCTTGCAGTGAATTTATCACCTGAGATAGCAGATCTCACACCAGTGTCTGTCAATGCAGATTTCCTTAAGATCCAATTCAAAACCTGCCTTTAGCTCCAGTGTCAGTAACACGAAGATCAATCCTTTCAAGCACAAAATGCCAATAAACAAGTTGCTTACTTCATAGTTACAGTGTGTATTTGGAGCACATCAATAACCAATTTCAGCCTGTTCAGTCACATGCACTATCCTTTACAGCATCAGCAGTTGTTTTTGTGCCAGGGTCTTAATTTTTTTTCTTCTTCCTCAGGCTGGCCTCCAGACTTCTGGACACATTCCACAACTCTTGTGCTCTTACTGGTATTGCAGCCCATTGGGTCTTAAGCAGTAAATAAAAAGATTTATCTTCTCTTGCAGATGCCTACAGAAGGCTCCCAGCATTGCAGGAATGAGGAACAAGGAAAGGAACTCCAAGCTGAACAGCCTTCAGTACTGAATTAAGATCAAGTATCCATCTCTAGCTTCTATAACAACTCACTGATCCTGCCACTCAAACACCAGCTGTTAAAGAGCCATGGTTTACTGCAGGTTGCAAAAGATAAGTTTTGAGAGTAGGAAACTGTTCTTCATTAATATTTTTCCCAACAGAGTAACTCACAATTTCTCTGCCCAAGAAAGCCTATTTTAACTTTTAAATATTCTAAAGCTCCAAACTAGGAAACAGTGTCTGGAAAAGGGGAAAATGCATGTTGTCAAATTAGCAAGCCTGTACAATCTTGTAAACATCTTCAGCATGATAATTTATACTGCTATATAATTACAAGTTATTTTAAATGTACAGTAACACCTTCATAGCTTTGTTCCTGTTGTATTAATGGCTTTGAGCCCAAGTCTTAAAAGTTTCAATGCAAGTTTTAATAGAACTCCTTGACCCATTCATGAGGGATAAATAATTTGCTCAATTCACTTATAAAACCTAATTTACTCATTTAAGCCGCAAAAATCAGTGTTTCATGATAACTTCTTTAGGAAGAACCTGGGCTATTGGCATGTCTTTCCTGTTGACAAACTAGGCTTCCATTTTGACACAGCTGTGAAGTAACAGTAGCATAGTGATTACTAATCCCATCACTAAGTAGATGATTTTCTTGGTTTAACACCATGCAACAACTTGTGCTTTTCTCAAGCTAACTCAATTTTTTTTAGTTGTTACCAGCTCCAAGAAAAAGTCTCAACAATAGAGAGACACCTTGCTTGAAACATTTGTCTCTCAGAAGTGAGAAAAGTCCACATGCCCAAACCCTCATTAAATATAAGCTTGAATCTTAGGCTTAAGAAATGCAAAACAAAACAAACAAATAACCCAAACACCCCCCCCCTTTAAAAAAGGAAGCTTCTCAACTCTGAAGTGTCATGATGTTTTCAGTTGAAAACAAGCCTGAATACATATACTTTAAACCCAGGCCTGTCAAATAGCACATCTCTACCAAATTCTAAACCAACAAGCTAATTTACATCGTAACCCACAAGAAATTTTCTAGTGAGTGATACACAAAGAATTCAAAGGGGCTGGCCCATACTGTCATCCATCCCTCCAAACTAGCTACAAGCCAGCAGCACCCTCACATACAAATGGGCCTCTAGTGTTTGGTTTGCCATGAGTAAAACTCTATTCTCCATTTTTTAAACAGTTAACTACAAAGGTGTATTCCTACCATCTCTGTCCTGGAGAAATGCTCAACAATACCAGACCTTACAGCCATCCATATATCCCGTGTGCCTCCACACACAAATCTGACTACGAGAAGATCCTCCCTCCTGCACAGCCCTCAATCAGCAATGCATTGTAGCTGAGCTGCAACTCTCCATATTATACCCAGGAATCTAGAGAGGATAACCTCTGACAAACCTGGATCATTGTAGGAGACCTCCCCCCCCCATACAGTCATTTAAGGATTTAGGAAGAAAGTTCCAGAACCATTTCCATCTTCCAGCTAGAGCCAGTTTCACCTCTGACAATCAAAGGGCAAGCAGAATTCAGTTGCTCCAGAAGACAAAGAAACCAGCTCAATGCAATGAGGATTAGGCAGAGAAGAACTCCAGCTGTACTGGAACATTTTGCCATTACTCTTTCACTGTTTTTAAACACAGTATGGGACGACATTTTCTCTTTCTAGTACACAGAGGGCATTTCAGCCAAATCCTCTAATCCAGGATGAGTTTCATCTCAGCTGAGTCATCTTGGCTATACTGGTAATACTGGAACATCCAGCCTAAGGGGCTTTTGGAGTGGCTTAAAACTACATGTAGTCATAAATGAAGTCCACACAATCACAAGTGGAGCCTCCAGGGTTTTGATCTGCTGAACTTAACCCAGCATGTCCATTTTGAAAATACAAGACTGGACAATGGAGGCATTCAAACACTAAAGTAGCACATGTGCAGTTTTTGTTTTTGTAAGAAAACCCCAGGAACACAATTCTACATTTCTCTGTTTCACTATTTGTATGCTTCATCCACTTCAGTATCCTTCCTCCTTTTAATTCAGGTTGGCTTTAGTAGTCAATATTGTCTCACTTGTAAGTACTACAGTCCAACAAAAACCTCAGCAGTTCCCAAAAGTGCAACACCTGGACAAGTACTAATTATTCCAGAGTTTTACTGGTCTGAATTTCAGAACACTGTCTCAAATCCTCCACTAGATGGTAGCTGAACACTATGTTGATGGTGCAATATTATACAGTCTGTGATAGCCACAAGAGCCACAGCTGGTGACTGATTTTTCAGGATTAATCACAGTATCTTAGGTTAAATATAAGACATGCTCAGAGATGACACTGTCTTAAATACTTAAAGGTAAGAGATGTCTTTAATTACACCATTCTGCTTTCAGTTCAGTTTTGTGCTTGCCCACTATTGCAATCATGTTTGCCAGCCTTCAGGGTCACGCATTTCTTTCAAACATCTATTTAACACATTTATTTCCCTCATTTGTTGAGAGACAATGTTTTTTTCTGTAAGGTTCTTCATTAGATTTGTGATAATGCTGAAAAATTTCAAAGCAGATTGCTTCACATTAGGAAATCATTCAACTGAAGTACTAATGGCCTGTTTTTATCTTTAGACACTGAAAATAAATGCAGAAGCTCTTTACATATGAGTATTTGAAAATGGCTTAAGCTGTTATTGATTATAGCCCTTTCTCTAAGTTTCTGACCTCCCTCCACTCCAGTCTGGCTACACACTGGTTTAGCACCTGGGCAATAGTCCAGGTACTGATGTGCTACAAACTCCAACAGCAACAACTACTTTCAATTGCACAAAGTTACTGTTCCCATAGCAACAACACTAGTTTTTTTCCATCCTATATTTCCTTTTCAAAACTGGAAGTACATAACAGCCAGAGAAATGAGAAAGTATTCCAAACTTAACCATGGAGTAGGCCACTTCACTAATTTTTAATAGATTAACTAAGACAGTTTTTGCAAATGAACAAAAAGACAACTTCTTTCCTTTGTCTACTTATTAGACAGATTATTACTTGCCAAGTACTTTTACAGAAGCATGCCGAAAGCAGAAAAGTCTGCACTGAAACACATTATTCATTATATTGTGCTGTTCTAATTAAGTGGTTTTGTACCCTTTATTTCTCCTGACAGCCAGGGAGATCATCTAATTAAGCTCATAACTAGTCCATCATCTCCAATATTTCAAGGCTGCCTAGTAGACCCCATTTACAAAGCAGTCTCAGTTTGACTATGCTTCTCCCAGTTGGAATGGACCAGCTTTCATCTATCTCCCCTAAAACCAGAAGAAAACCTTCTCTCAAACCTTCTGTAGCAAGTTCCATACAAAGTCTAAAGATGAAAGTCAAATGCACTTCTAAACCATGCAGGCCACAAGCATGGCAGATTAGCCCAGCAGAGGAGTTCTAGGGTTTGAGGAAGCCAAGGCACAGTGACTACTAAGCCAGTTAGCCATGAAGAGTCAGCTGCATAAATCTCAAATATTCAGGCCAGTAATTGAAGAAACATTCCAAACTCTTAAAAGGAATTTTCCAGCACAATTTGTGAGAAGCATCCAACACTTGAATAAATTATAATTTAAATGGTAAATTAATAATTGTACAAAAACCACCTTGAATCTAACTGAACAATTTTACTGTAAAGACAAGAGAACAAAGGGGTTTGGGTCCCAATTTACTTAGGATAGACTGAGAAAAGTTACAAGAAGCAAGAGAGACCAGCCAAAGAAGTCATATAAGCCCATAAATGTGACCATTCCCAATTCCCCTAGCACAGCTCTTCTGCAACAAGTCTTCACAGCTTCAGCTAGATTCCATTTCAAATGGTCACAAAATGATTTATACTATCCTGTTCATGCTTTCTCTAGATCATTTCTATCTTTATCCCAACTTTTCACAGGAATTTGTTCTAATCAATTGCATATTTTTTACAGTGAAAAATCTACACAAACTTTGAGACTTCTAAAGACTTCTTCCTATTTCTTCATTAAAGAGGTCCACATTTATTCAAGTAGCATAGAAATGTTCTCCCAGAGTCTTTTTTTCATAAAGAGGTGAATTTACTCACATACAAGGTCCTCACTCAACCATTTATCATACCTAGCTAAAATGTGGAATTGCTTTGGCACTAACAGTAACTGATCTACTTGGTCAAACCAAATTGTCTAATATTTCAATAGGCATAGTAAGCCCCTACACCAACTAATCAAACAGCTAAACTGAAATAGTTTTCCCTCATTACCACAGGTAACAAAGTAGAAGGTTTTACAGATGTGACCCCTAAAAATACAGGTCTGCTGGAAAGCCAAACAGTGTTTAAGCATTTCAGGCTACTTCAATGAATCTTACAGGAGCACATTATTGATTTCATGCTATGACTACAGTACACAGTAAGATATTAGACCTACAACTGGTTTTGAGCAGGAAGACTGAACTTCTTATAGAAAATCCAGCAACCTTCAGTTTGAACACCTACATGGAAAGATTTTGTATCACAAACAGCCACATCTTCCCACAGCAAGAGGATATGCTCACTGTGTGCTTAGCACATCTGAAAAAGGTTTCCATAACATGAAACAAGAGCTGTCCTCTGCTCCAGTGACAATGTTTACTCAGCACTGCACATTGATGACAAGGCCCATTGACATATTCTGGAGATTCACTTTCTGTCATGCACTCAGCTAATGCTTTTTTGTGTGCTACCTCCTAGTGACCAGAGTTTGATAGCCAGCAGCCAGATCCACTGGTCAAGCACTTCCATGCAAGAAGAAGAAACTAATTACTTTGCAGGTACATAGGATACTTGAATTTTGGGTGTACTTAATATATGACTTCCTTCCCCACTACTGTGGCTCTGCATTTTCCATGAAAACACAAAGGAAGTGCTAAATCTTCCAATGGCACAAAGTATTTACTGTCATTCCTGTAGTTGTCAGATTTATTTTTTTATTTGAATGGCTAAACAAGGCTTGCAATATTCTCCATCTATATTGTGCTTCTCTGTCTTTCTACCTTAGGTAAGTAATCTTAAAAGATTTTTTAAAATTAAATTCATGTCAAGTACATATTCTTCAAGTTCCAAATAGGAAAAGACACCATTTCCTAATTATTTTTCCTTAGTAAATGAAAGGATTAATTTAGCAGTATGCTCTTAAAGGAACGTCTATTTGCTATTTATTAACTCATAAGAATAAAAAAGCATCTGATGGGTGTTCTCTCAAGCTATCTCTGTGCCTCCATCCTAACGTGCTGTTCTGCTGCTGTCAAATACGCCTGTGTTTCTGTACACTAAGGAGAAGGAACCACGACAATCTGTTCTCTTTAAAAACACAATCTGTGTTTGGCTGGCTGAAAAAAAAAACAAGAAGTGAATATGTTACAGTACTTGAAAATTCCACTGAACTAAGTTTAAGAACTAAGCTTTTAGAATTCCTGAGAGTTGTTGCTCCAAGATTTGTGTGCATGCTTTTTCAGTATCAGTAAAAGGCCTACTGCACTGAATTGTTAAATGCCAAATTTCTGCCATTTGCCAGGTGAGGGAGAAAGAAATAGCAAGCCGACAATATGAAATATTATAAAGATCCTGAGATTCTAAGGTTTTATCTATTTGCCAAAAAAAGATGTCCCCTAATTGGTGACATTGTTTGCTGTACATACACACACTTGGTCAGCTCACACTTAATCATTCTCTTCTATACAAAAGACTATACAAAAACCCTCTGCTTAATACATGTTATAAATCTCACAAAAATCCCATTCTGACAAGAGAGAATAAAAGTTCTACACATTCCAGCAAGATCTGACAGTAACAACAGCCTGACCCAGTACCTCAGGAATCAGAAACTGCACAGCAAAACAAGGAGAAAGCCAGATGAAAAGCCAGTGCAGGTTTATTGCAGTCGAAAGTTTTCTTTTTATAAGAGTATCTAATCACTTACTTTCAGATCTTATCACTTACTTTCAAAGAAAGACTGACCTGGGGTTTTTGTTGCTTATCTAGACATTCCCATTTAAAAATTATTGCTCTCCCTCTGTTTCAAAACTCCATAACAAGTCGGTCCCAATAGCACTGTCTGCTCAAAATTCAAAATTGTGCCTACTTCTCACCAATCTGAAGTTCTTATTGTTTAAAACAAAAATTACCTTCCTTTTTGACATCACCTTTAGAGCACTGCATAAAAACCAATTTTAAATTCTTTAGCTAAATCTTGTCCTGGAGATCCTAAATTCATTCTGTTATCAGAAGTTTTCCTTGCTCTACTGAAACACCTTACACCATTTCTTACTCATTTCTTGTAGTAATCTTTTTTCTCATTGTCCATTTGGGTGTTTCCTGTAGCTTTTATCAGCTCCATGCACCCTCTTCATAATCCTATAGTATATAGTGCTTTTCAAAAGCATAAAATAAATTACATCTAAGTATAGACTTTTTTCCATGGCTTTTTACGGCCCCTTCAGCTATTTGCCATGTGGCTCCAAACCTACCTTGTCTATTCAGTGACAGAGACTTTTACAAAACCAAGTCTGTGAGTGTTTATGCCATTTAGTGAGAAGTAATATGAGAAGAGAAAGAGCCATTATGGAAAACTGTAAAGCTAGCTTGTTAGAAGGATTTCTTCAGCAGGTAGACACTTAAAGCCCAACAATCTTTGAGGTGCCAGTCTTTCATATTTCCTCTGAGAAAAGACATCATAAACAAAAATTATTCAACAATTGAATAACCCCACAGTGCTTTACAGGCCATGCACTATTAGAGTTATGTATTCACAACTTTGGCATCCAATCCAATATATAATTTTGTTTTACTCAAAGCACAGAATTAAACACACACCAAAAAACAGTTTGCAGAATTAGAAACAACTCACCCACATCAACTAATTATTCTTCCAGGAGTCAGACCTTGAGGCAAGAGAATACTATCAAGTGTAAAGACAAACATGTTCCTCCAGCTGTTTGACATACTTATTGGACATAATAAACTTGATATGCTGGAGGCTATAATTAATCTTTACTAAGTGAACACTCCTCTCAGGATGACTTGCCTACTGAGCTGTCTAATGACACTTACAGCTTTGATAAGTAAATAAATTAGTTCATTATGATCAGACAGTCTTCCCTTTTTTTTTTTGAATGAGATCACAGCTTTCTTTATCTTACTTTGTCTCACTCAGTCAGTCATCACCAGCTACAATACTCTGACCCTGAAGTTGACAAAGGGACATTCCATTCAAAGCTCCCAAATCTAATTTCGGTATTTCTCCCAGTGCTTTAATTTCTGCTTAAAAAAAAAAAAAAAAAAAAAAAAAAAAACACCAAAACCAAACTGGCAATCTATACTTTCATTTTCCAGGCAGCTTAAAATTACACTGGAAAACAACAATATTTGCTTTTCTCATGGCTCACAATAAGATGCACAAAAGTAGAGCTGCAGTGCCCTCTTGTGAGCAGTCAAGTCTCATTTTTGCAGAAGTAGATTTAAAGATATTATGAAGTTTGGAAGAACTTGCACTACAAACTGTCTCTTCTGAAGGCATGGCACTGTATGTATACACTTTATATATACATATACACACCTTCTCCATCTAACTGTTGTGAAACTGATAAAAGATGCTCATAGAAAAAAGCAAAAGACAAGTATTTTCCTTCTTCTTAAGTTCAGTAGAATTTAGGTTATTTCTTTGTTCCTAACTTCCAAATAGGGGAAGCCAAAAACCAGTTTCTTCAGAGCCATAATCAAGAGGCACATTCTTAAGTGCTACTGGGGAAAAAAAAAAAAGCCAACAGAAAACTCAGCAAAATAAAGAAAACCCACCAAACCAATAACAAAAAACACTCTAAAAAACCCACCAAAAAAACAAAAACAAAACAACAAAAAAGAAAAAAAAAAACAAAACCAAAAACAAAAAAAAAAAAAAACCATGCATGTGCACACATCCACAATTCAAGTAGCCTTCCAATTTAGGCATTAAATAACTCAACTGACAAGGACTGGAGGGAAAAGTAATTATTAGAGGAACGTAAAGTAAAACAGTGAGTAGTAGGGAGAGCAAAAGCAATAAAGCAGCTAAGCAATCAAAACCAGAATAGCAAAAATGCATCCTATATATCTGTGGGGAGCCATTAGATGATGGCAATAAAAGTCTGCACAGGTTTTGCATACCGAGTTAGACAGAACAAATATTTAAGATCTCATTTTTTGTGAATAACAGAAGTTCACTAAGTCAGCTGTTAAGCCTATTACTAAGGTCAATTTTAGTATCCCAAAGCATTACAAAACATAAGATCAGTTACAAACACCTGAAGAGTTACTAAAGTTTAAAGCAGCAATAGAAAACTAAACAAGTAACACAGAAGCAGTACCTCACATTAATTCTGTTGCACAGGAACCACATTAGAATTAATTTTCTAACAAGTGATGATGTGTTATCTCCCAGGCAATGTTTTGCTAAGACTCCAATTTCTCATTTCCTTTGCACAGATCTAGTTTGCTGTATGGAGTAATCCTCAATCACTGAGCAGACAACCACTAGTTACACACTTAGGCTGCACATCACTGCTTCAGTGATGTTTCCACAGGTACCAATTATAAAGGCCTTTAAGTTTCATTTCACCATATTTTTCCAGTTTGTGACTTGTAAAGAACTTTTACAGAAGGGAAGCTGAACAAGAAATGCAAGTCAGAACATTTGCACCTCTTTAAAAGTTCATCTTACCATATTAACTAATCACTTGTAAGCAGATGTTAAATATTTGACTTCAGCCCAGAGAGTCAAGGTCCAAAGGAACCTGATTTGTTTAGGCCCAGATTCAAAGAACTATTTAAACTAAATTTAGGCAGATAGGTCCAAATTACCACAAAACACCAACAAACAAAACCTCTCTCCTGTGGCTTCCTAAAATCCCTGGCAGACAGATATCTCTGTTCTGCCTTCACTCCCTCTTGGACAGTGTCAGTCCTGCAAATGGGCAGAACAGCCACAGCCTGTTTGTGTGGCTCTTACAGTACTCAGGATTGCCCAAAGCACCTTAGATTCAGCACCACTGCTGAATCCACAGAGTTCACCTTGGATCACTCCTCAGGAGAAGAGACTTTGGGGCATACACACACAAAGCTTCCTGGGTTCAGAAGTCTTACAATGAGTATCCTACTGCAAACCCTATGGCAGGCACAGCACTCCTACAGAGCCACTCTGGAGATGCACTGCACAGACCAGGGAGATTCCTGGTCTAGAGAAGAGGATGCAAGTTAAAATATATGTGCTGCAGTAATCCAGTGCTCAGCTACACCATTTACAGAACTCAGTAGCATTAGCAGTTACTCCATCATACCTCAGAAACTCACAAGACAATCTTTTACACAAGCTGTGTGGTACTGATCAAGTTTACAGCAACAAATTTCTTTTACACAAGATTGCTGAACTGCAATCTTTCATCTACTTGTACTCAGTTAAAAGCAAAGAGAAGAAAGTTCACTTTAGAAATTATTGGTATTACTGACACCAAAAAAAAAATTTTTTTTCAAACTTGCCAGGTGAGTTTTAGTCTCATTTAGCAGTAGAGAATTATAAAAGAATTGAACTCATGAACTCATTTTCAGTTTCATGATTACTTGGCTATTACCTCAGTGGAAATTTGAGGTTTACTTATTGAATCCAACACTGACAAGAGACTGAATCATGGGTTTATAGTTTCACCACAAATTTTGTAAAGCAACAAATTATAACCCATGTTTTTCATCAAATAAAGACTCAACTAGCTGACTTGGCATATTGCATTATTTAGACTTATAAAACAAATTTCTCAATACATTCAAGATACCACAGGAGAGACCAGATTCCTAGAATGGGTTCAGATATTAGAAAACAAGCTTCAGGAAAGCACATCCCTGCCAGTCTTGTCTAGGTCTGAGTGGCAGCCTTGTCATCCAGCATGTCACCTGGCCCTACCCCCTATTCTTGTCACCTGCAAACCTCTCTAAGTAGCTAATAAAGCTGTTAAACAGAACCAGTCTCAGTATGGATCCCTAAGGTATTTTTTCTGTTACCAGCATTTGTACACAGTATTAAACACTCTCCCATGCCTGTTGATCCAGTTTTCCATTTATCTGATTACTTAGCCATTCAGAGTACAAAATCCTAACTTGGCCAGATGAATACTGGGCATGTGATGAAAAGCTTTACAAAAGCTGGGATAAGTGACATCCACTGTTGCCCCGTCATCCACAAAGGTAATTTTACCACAGAAGAACATTCCATATCCTGTAACTAGCTCTTTCATACAGAATAAAGGCATCTTTAATTTTACAGGCAGCTAAAAATTCAGCTTTAAAAGAAAATTGATGTTCCAGCATCTTCAGAACAAACCCGTGTCACTGGGAAGGACCACAGGAGGGCAGCAGGACCTTTCTGCACGGAGGAACAACGAGTGGGCTGGGCGCACCGGGCACAATCCTTGCTCAGCCTTACCGTCACACACAAGTACTGAATTAAAATGTAACGTTTTAGGGATTTACTTCATACGCTGCACACAACTGATATATGGATACCCATTTTATGTAAGACACTATTTCCAGCTCAATTTTCACAGGTGCTTAAATGAACTCTAATAACCAAGGAGAGGTTCTATGTTTTCCCTCAAGTTTAAGGGATTCCAACATAGCCTAGATTTACAGCTAGCTATAGACTGACTGAAAGCAGACCCCGAGCTAGTACCTCAAAGAGTTTACTAGAGCTATAAGGACAAGCCTTCAAAATCTATTTTTTATGGTTTACAATTACGCTCAACTATCTAAACTCCCAGCCCCACGGTGCTCTCTTCCTTTTCCCGTTGGCTGCGACACTTGGAAGCTGTACAGCATTCCTGAACTGCCTACTCCATATTCCCCCCTCAAACCTGTCATTTTACCCTGAAGTTCAGAAGCTCAGGCTTGTGCAGATCCAGCTTGTCTGTTTCAGCCGCCAGGCTGGCTGAGTTCTGCAATGAACCTGCTGCTTGAAGTTACCAGAGACTAAGTGAACAGACATGAACACCCATACCTGCACCCATGGATTTGCTTGTATCCACATCAGCACACATCTTCCCTCTCACAGACTGTAGAAACAGCAAAAGAGCACATTTCTACAGCTATAATTGATGTCTTTCTCTCCTGAAAACTCCCCCCTACTAAAATCACTCTACAGAGTGCAACTCTGTAGACTCTACAGACTGCAACCAGGCCTCAGTGCTGCCATATGGAGACCAGAGAGAATCAGGTGACACGAGCTCCACGTGGTCATCAAAACCATAAGCTGGGCTGAACTGGCTATTTTCTTCCTAACACAAGAGTCTAGAGGAGGTTCTGTATCACCCTTCTTCTTTGAAAGTGATCTTTACAGACTACGCTTTAAACCCCACATCACAAATCTCAGCATGCCAAGTTTCACAAACTGGCCTCAGCCTATCAAGATACAAATTTCTGTTCTTTCTAAAGACAATGCAGAAAATCTTTGGTAAAAGTTTTAGCACTCCTGGCAGTGCCCAATTTTAGCGGGAGTTACCCTAAAAATAAGTTTCTTAATGAAAAACATGGTGTGATAGAAAAATAACATTCCAGTAAGCTCAGTTTTAAAATGTTCTCCTTTCATGCCTCCTGTTTCATGACAAATTTCAGTACTATCATTAGGGTTTCATCAAGTAACAATGTACTTGTGGCTGTCATTGTGGTAAGCAGACACAGATGTAGGTGTTTGAGGAAATAGCAATGAAAATAGTTTCAGAAACCAGCATTTTGATGCCTTAACTGCAGGTTTACTCAATTTACATCACTAGTATCCAGCTGCCAGGTAAACTTTTAGGACACAGTAAAAGTAGAACATTCTAGCTGCTTTGCATTATATAAAGCAGATTATTTGCATATTTAATTAGCAACCAGATCTTTATTTGTAGTTGTTTATCACATTATGAAAGGTTTATATGCAGAATTCCAGCTTCTCTTTCTGATCCATATATCCTTGGATGCAATTGTTCTCAAGCACTTGAAAAGATTAAATTTTGTCCTAATCTAAAAAGATTTATAATGATATCCTGATTTACATCTGCCTCTGCTAGGACATGAGAGAAACCATCTGCTTCTGGGTACTTCCTTTGCATCTGCAGTGTTTCAGATGTGCAGGTGCACAGCATAGCTGCTCCCTGCAGGAGTTCCAGTGTTCATTCCAGCTCACACAAACCCACAAACTGCCACATGACAGCACAACGAAACAAGCAGAGCTCCCCATTTGAACCTTATGGGAACATGTGACTTTGAATATATTCACAGGCAAAATGATGTGAGCAGAGCCCCTCACCTTGCAGTGCTGTTAACAGAAGCTACCTGGAGAAAGTGTTCTGTTCCCTGTTCATGCTGCAGGTTGCAGAGGCACACACTGAGCAGCTGAACATCTCAGCGAGGGCTTGTTTTGTGTGGCACTGCTGGTCTTGAGCTGCATCCCAGACCCCGATCAGGCTTTTAGAGCAAAGACAGGGAGAGCTGCTCCAACACAGCAATCTGTGCACTCACTGCTCTCTGCTTTCCCAAGTCACACAGGATGGCTACTGGAGAACGATCAAAGCAGTCACTGTGGCAACAGCAGAGTCTCAGCAGAACAGTCAGTTAAATGAGAACTTGATTGCTCTCTCCAGCTACCTGAAGGTTGTAGCCAGATGGGGGGAGGTTTCTTCTCCTCAGTAACAAGTGATAGGACTAGAGGAAATGGCCTCAAGTTGTGCCAGAGAAGGTTTAGATCAGAGATTAGGAAAAGTTTGTTAACGGAGAGTGTTGTAAAGGATTGCAACAGACTGCCCAGGGAAGTGATGGAGTCACCATTCCTGGAGAGATTTAAGGCATGCAGATGTGGCACTGAGGAACATGGGCTGGTGCTGGGCTTGGCAGTGCTGGGGCAGTGGTTGGACTCAATGATCTTGGAGGTAACTTCCTACCTAAATGATTCCATGGGTCACTGGAGTCCTGACCTCAACCCCTCTGCAGCAACTTCCATGGATAACCAAAGTACAGGAAAGCACAGCAACTGATTTCCTCTGTTAAGTTTTTCTTGCAAAATTTTATTCCATGCATACAGAAGGATAAAGGGTTCCTCCTTGTTTTGAGTACAGAGGACCCCTCCCTCTATAGGCTACAATGGGTTACAAGACACACATGGTAAATCCTAAGGCAGAAAAATCACTATAGTTCTGTGGGAACGAAGAAAATTAAAAAATGCATGTGCTCTAAATCTGTGGTACATGAGACATCTGAAGAAATGCATTAAAAAAACAAAAAGTCGAGGGGCAAAGTATTCTTTCACTCTTACCAAACCCAACATTTCAAATGAGTGACCAATACATTATGATCAAGAAAATATTATTACCTTGTGAAGCAGTGCTGCTGAGAAAATAGATACCATAAAATGTATAAAACCTGCTAAAATTATGATTGCTTTAAACAACAATAGGATTTCAGGGTGGTGACATAAAATAACAGAAGTTTTGATGGAAATAAAAATGAACACTGTGTAAAAGCCATCTCCAAAACTGATGAGACACAGACATGTTCAAGAAAATGAAGCCTAAAACAAAAATCGCCATTTAATTCTGTATATTTATGTAACCAATTTGTT
Organism: Euphonia xanthogaster; assembly: GCA_034509185.1. Classification (NCBI taxonomy): domain Eukaryota; kingdom Metazoa; phylum Chordata; class Aves; order Passeriformes; family Fringillidae; genus Euphonia; species Euphonia xanthogaster. The sequence continues at coordinate 9,905,567 of JAYDZK010000028.1, forward strand.
TTCTAAATTCTAAAAGGATTCATCCAAACATTAAGTGCTCATGAGTTTCAATGTCCTTTTGAGCAGCAGAATAACCATAGTCACATGATCCTATTTTTGGTCATTCATGTGATTTATGATTCTAAGCTTGTGCTCTCAGCGTATGACACTGCCATTCACACTATCCAGAGCTGAGAACCCTTCACAGTGTTACACTGCTGTTGATAGCTTTATTAAGGAAGTACCACCACTGGCTGGCTAATTCTAATACAAGGGTGACGGCCAACTTTTTTCCATTGAAGTAGGTGCTTATTGCTTTATGGGGGCTAGAGGAGCAGAGAAATAAAAGTTTTGATTTAGAAGCCATTAGGATTAAAAAAAACCCCAATCAAACAAAACCACAACAGCTATATTTATTTTTTTTATTTTCTTTTCAATTGCTAATGAGAGAAAGGGAAATTAGAAAAAAAAAAGTCTCTAGAGCTGGCTAAAAGAATAAACACAGAAAGTTTAGTGTAAATATTAACAACAGTCTTCTGAATAGTCTGAGAGGAAGACTGAAGTTTTTGTGATGAAGGAATTGAGAGACAGGGAGAAAGATATTGTAAAGCTAAAACATTGAAGTAGCTTGCTTAAAGGCTTGTCTCTCTAAACTAATGCTGAATAAGACCCTACCTTATGCTTCTAGCTACAGAATCTTAGTAGACAAACTGTTTAGAAATTTTGTAATCAATTAATGAATTATAATATATAATTAAGCATATAAGATACACAACAAATCTGATACTTTATATAATGAAAAAATTTGCCTAAAATAATATCCTAACGATAGAAGCAACAGGTTGGAGAGAACCAGAAGTATATCCCTCATTCCCTGCTAGCAAGGAATGGAAGACTTAGGGTGAGATTTCTGATTGCCCCTGTGTCTGTAGTCCTCACAGGCACAATATCCAAGTGCGTATCATTCTGACTGGGAATTTTCTTGTATTCCTGGAATTCTTAACTTAGTCTTTAGGTCACGTCAGAAGAGTTATGTAACTGTTCAACTAAAGTGTTTTGTTTTTTTTTTCTTTTTTCTTTATTTATTTGCCACAGTAGATAAAGCTGTAGGCAAGACCCAAAAAGGTTTCTCGCTTCAGCTGTGCTAGAAACTCCCTCCTCAAGCTTTTTGCTCTGCTGTCCTGCTACACTGAAACGAGTCCTGTAACAGCTTTGTAGCTTGACACTTCAAAAATAAAAATTATTTCAGATAACGTTGAAGTGTCTTTGGCAATGGTTGCTTCTAAACTTTGATTTTGAAATCAATCCTTGTGGTTTAATGTACTTCATCTTACTAAGTCTGAAAAAATATTATGTAAAAGGCTTACAGTTAACTCTGTTGGAATGTATGTGCCCTGTTAGCGTGTTCAAGAAATGCATTCCAAAGTGGCTTGATACGTATACCCGAGGCTACACTCGTCCTGCCTGGCATCCACCTTTGCCTTTAACAGGCGGGAATTCCCCTTGCTCTCCCTGCAAGCTCTTGGCTTTCAATGGAAGACCTGGTGATGCCACCACTGGTCAGACGGACTGAACTGCCAGCCCACGGGCTCTGCCTGGAGAGAGGGAGGGGGAGAGAGCCTTGGCTAGCGAGCACCATCCCCAGCGCCGCTGTCAAACGCGCCCCCGCGATTTCCTCGAGCGAAGGCGGCATTCCCGCTGCTGGGCGCGCTCCCACGGAGGCACGGCCGGGGCGCCCAGAGCGGCTGCGTGAGCGCCTCACCAAAACGCGCCGGAGCGCCAAGTTTCCCTTTCCCAGGGAAAATCCCCGCTCCCCCCGCCCCCCGCGGCCTGCCCCGCATCCCGGCCCGGCCTCCGCCGGAGCCTCCGGAGTAACCGCGCCCGGGATTGGCTTCTCCCGGCGCAGGGGCCATATTGGATGTGCCCAGCCCGCCGCACGCCCCGCTCCATCGGCTCCGCGCCGCCCGCCCCCGCCCCACCAGGGCTGCCCCTCCCGCGGGTGCTGCGGCGGGAGGGCGAAGGTGTCTCGGGAAGGAAACTCGCACGCTCCCGGGTCCCCTCTCCGCCCCCCGCGCATCCCCGCCCCGCGCACGCCCCTTCCCGCGCCCCGGCCCCGCTCCGCCCGCCTCTTCCTCCCCTCACGCCGCTCCCTCCCGAGCCGAGCCGCCGTGTCAGCGCGCGGCGGCGGCCCCCGCGCGGGCGGCCAATCAGCGCGGGGGTGACAAATATGCAAATGCGCCCCCCAGCCCGTCCCCGCGGGTTCGCTGGGGCCGCTGGGGTCGCGGCGCGCAGCGAGTGAAACTTCGCCCCCCGCGCTGCTCCCCCCCCGCGCGGGGCCCCTCCCGCGCAGCGCCCGCGGGGAGGAGCGGGGAGAGGCGCGGGGACAGCGCCGAGCGCCGCCCGCACCGC
>JAYDZK010000028.1:9908381-9988526 GCA_034509185.1 Euphonia xanthogaster
GCGGAGGTGGGAGGAGGAAGGGGGGCGGCGGCGAGGCGAGGCTTTTCCCGGGGGCGGCGCGGGTGGAGCGGGCAGGATGGAGTCGGCGGGGGCGCCCGGGGATGCGGGCCCCGCCACCCGCGGCCCCGTCACGGCGCCCAGGGGTGGCCGGGGGTGGGGATGAAGTTTGAGGGGAGGAATTGGGCCTTCCCGGGGTCTCAGGGTGGGGGAGAGCCTGAACGTCCTGCTGTCTTACAGGTAAGAAGATGGCAGGGCGAAGGGAAGAGGGCTGGTCTCCTTAGGGAAGTCAGAGGAAAAGGCTGCATGTCCCTCTCCCCCACCGAGGAGGTGGCAGTGGGAGAAAAGGGTTGGGTGCATGAAGATAGGGAAGGCAAAAATATCCCCGGCCACCTTGTATCGTTTAGGAAGGGAGTGCGAGGTAGGGAAGGGATGCAGAGCCTCCCAGGCAGAACAGTGGGCATGGCAGACCTGGCTTCTCATCACGCAAGAGAATAGAGGTGGGTAGAGGGAGGAATTAAAATCATTTCCCCGGGTAATAGAAGCAGTAAGAAAAAGAGGAGCTGAGTTTGGCAGCCCACTGGCTTGGACTGACCACAGCATGATCCGTGGGAGCAGAGGAAAGGAAGGTGACAGGGGAGGGTTGACAGTGTCTGGGAGAGATGGAGATGGGCATGCAGTCTGCTGTCCTTCTGGGCTGCAAAATTTATGGGCTAAGGAGAGTTGGTGGTGCGTGGCCACAGGTTCCCACTGCATGGGTGGAGACTTAAAAGGGGATTTGGCTGTCAAAGTGCAGGGTTAGAATTTATAGACTGGCATTTTCCAGGAAGGGGCTGCAAGCTGACCTCCTCTGGGGATGATGAAGAGAGGATTTTGAGGCCAGCTCGGTGCTGTTGGTAGATGGCACTGGGTGGATAGGTGGCATGCATCTTTATTCCAGTGAAGTGGAGAGATTGTCACATTTCCCACTGAGGCTTAACACACTGAAAGGTTAAAACCTCTTCATTTCTTCTTTACATACAATTTTTTGTGAACAGGGATAAAAACCAGCTGGAAAGGATTCTGAATTCTCTCATTTTGGCTGGATAGCTTTGACAACAAGCTTGATGCCCACACTTTCAGTTTGTAAGAAATGGTTTGCTTTCCTCACTGTTGTATCATAAGTGCCTTGAATCTTTAGGAGCTGAGAACTTCCTTCAGTTTTGAAAGCCATTTAACTTCATCAGAGTGAGGAAATGCAGCTCAGTCGACCTCCATTATGTAGAAGAGAGCTGGACCCTTCAGTGTTACAATCCCTGATCATGGGGGACAAAGTAACAATTTGTGTGACAGGATAGGGTTTCTAGTTCTCTTGTGTATTTTTTGAGACTTTTAAGAAGTAGCCTTAAAAAGTAACTCTCCTCTCTCAGGAGAACTAGGCTCCTCCTGAAAGCTCACTGCAACTGTTTTTAAACCTGGATCATTCGACACCATCAGTTCCCAGTTGGCAGGTGTGAGGTAAAAATAATTATTTCACCTTGTTTTACATGTAATCATTTGTGTGCAGTTATACATGTGTTTATAATTCAAGGCAGAATATTAATATATTTTATAATATATTAAAATATATTAATCTCTTTTGCCAATTTTTGAGCAAAATCTAGATTTATATCCTATCTCTGAATTTTAGTTTGTTGCACAGATCAATTTTTTGTTAGTTTCACAAAGTAAATATTTTTAAATCAATAATTACTCCTATCTTAGATATTGTAAGCTGTTAAAGGAAGAGTAGAAATTAATAGCTTTTTGGTTTACTGGTTTCTAGACAGCCTCAACACCTTATACCTGTAACTAATAATGACTTTTTCATTCTTCCCACATCTGTCAGATGAGGCTTCCAACGTGCCATGGACTTCAATGCCCAGATTGTGTAAACCAAAGAGCAAAATTTAGTACACATGTTTTTGAATGTTAACCAATTCAGGGATCAGTGTGCCAGGCCCTTTGCCTATAACTCACAGGCTCATGGAGAAGTTGGTTGGAAGCAAGGTAGGATGTGAACTTCAGTTATCAACAGCTCTGTGGTTAAGGGCCATTGTGGACTCTCTTACCTTAAAGTGAATGTGAAGGAACTTTATTCTTTCCCTGTTAGTGAGTAAGCTGCATCAATTTCCTTTGCATTTATAACATGTCAAGGGCAGGCACCTAAGGAGTTAACAGTGCATCTGTGCTGGTTTACTTTGTGCTAACTTGCTTATTTGTATTTAACCAAATTGCTCTATTTATACAACTTTATGCTGCTTTTTGTGGTGGAGCCATACAAATGCATGCCACTCAGAGTAAGGTTATCATTTTTACTGTAAAAACAAGTGGAATTTGAAGCTTAGGAGTTCTTCAGGAATTTTGAGGAGTCTCAGCACCTTCTCATTTCTCATGAGCTGCTTGTGCTCCTGAAGATTAGTCCAAGAATTCAGTTATGCTAAAATGATGATGAAAGCGGAGTGTGGTTTTTAAAAAGTATTCTTAGTGGTGTTATCTAAAAGATGTATGACATGAACCACTACTGAGAGACTACTGAGACCCCAAACCAGACAATTTTAATTTGTTTGCCTTTATGAGTGAGATAAGTTAATGTTGCAGGCAGCTTAAACCCAAAAGATTGACTGCTGCTTTAAAATTGCCTTGTTCTGAAACCCATGAAGTAAGTAACTGTACATTTGTTCTCACTTGAGTTTTAAGGGTTTTTTTTAATGTATCTTACAATAAAAATATTCCCTATATTTATGGTATATGTATCCTTCAGACACATTAAAAGTACAAGTAAGCTGGACAGTTACATATTTTATAGGTTCAGATTCCTTACAGTGCATTTCTTTTCTTCTGTAACAGTCTTGTAGAAAGAAGTGCCCAAAGTGCATTTCTTTGATAATTTTCATGCAATTTAGGATGGACTCAAATGGCATATCCTATTCATCACTGAATAGGAATTCATTGTCTTTTTGTTTCCACCATTATAGATGAACTGAATTCTCAGTAATGCTTGGTACTTGTGTTTATAAATCATCCAGCTGAAACATTTCTGTGTTTAACTGAAATCTGGTAGCCCATCACACCCAGATTTTTCTCTAACCCTAATTTTGTCCATACTTTATATTCTTCCATCCACCTATCTAGAGTTGTCCTTTTAATGGCCTTGGCTCTATCAAACCATGGAGCTGTGAGCTTAATGAAGACTTGAAAATCTCACACCTACTTTGGCCCCCATTCTAGTTCCCAGTGCTCTTCCTGTAGTCAGAAGTGGAGCCTCAGGAACTTGGGGTATCCAAGTACACGGGAAGGGGTGATGGAGAAACCAGCTGTTTGTTTAGTCAAACCTTCAAGAAGTGATAGTTAACATGATTATATTGTTGAAGTATTCTCTTTCTCCTTCAGCAAAAGAAATTGTCATGAGAAGAAGTGATTATTTTGCTGATGAAATAGCAACTGAAAAGTATTTGCAGCTTTCGCTTTGGCTGAAGGAGCAGCAAGATTCCCATATTTAATCTGACCAGATTTTAAATGTGAGAGTCAGCTGAACACACAACTTGCTTATTTACAGTTGTGCAGGGAGGAAAGATAGTTTTTAAGCAGTATTTTTTTCTACAAGTGTTACAGGAGAAAGGCATAATGTGGTTTACAATGACTATGTTTTTAAGTAACTGCAGTGTTGAAAACTTGCAGAAGATCAATTCTAAATATTTTTTAAAAGTATGGGTAATGAAGATGTATCTTGACTTCAGAAACACGAGGACCTTTGGAGTGCTTTTAAAATGTGTACGTAACAGAATTCAGATGTATGCTCTGCTACCTCTTAGAGTGAGTTCTAGTGATGAAGTAAAAGGCTACTTTTGGAAGCACCTTGGATCCAAGTTCCACTTGCAGTGCTGACTCTACCTTACATTCACTTTCTAAGCTGCAAGAAAAATGTTACAAGGTAGGAAGCAATTTTAAAAGTCAGAATTCAGCAGAAATTCATTGGTAGTTATGGCATCTGTCAGTGAGCAGATGTGTTGAAATGTTCAACTTCTTTCATGCAGATTATCCAGGTGCTGCCAAATATTAATGTCTTTAGGCTGGCAGTGTACATGCATCTTTCTCTTTGTAAGTGATATATTTTTGTTTTAATCTTAAATCAAGAGTTAGAATTTGCAAGAAGATGGAAAAATGTTCCCATCCTTTTTCTGGAGACAAATAGTAATTTTGACTTTGTTCTTTATCTGAGTCATATTAGAAAATGTAACTCTGGTTACCAAATTGTTTCCGTCTGCAGTGTTTTCTTGGGCACTTTCCTTGTGCTGCATGAGCAGTACTGAAAAGTTTGTTCACTCTTTTATACTGGTCACTAAAAGTTGGGGATTCCTCCAAAATCTGTACTGTAAATGGCTTTTGAAGAGAAATGGTTTTATTATATTTGATACTTAACACCCTAGTGAAGAAACTTTTAAGCTTCAGAAAGACTTCATTTGTGTAATGCCACGAATGTCTGATATGCCATGCCCATCTGATATGCCATATGTTATCAGAAATCTGACACTTCAATACAATAAATTTGTGTTTTCAATTACCCTGTAGTAAAGCTACTGTAGTTATGGCTTCCACCTACATGAAAGACTTGAAACTGTGCTTTTTTTTTTCCCAGTGCAGATTTCTGTCAATTACAAGCCTTCACAGCTGTCTCTACTCATCAGTCAGGACACATAGGCATCTGTAAAATAGGCACAATCCTTTGCATTGTTCTACTTGGTACTTCCAGGTTATAAACTTGCAGTAGTTCACAAAGATGCTTACCAGGGTAGAACATGAGAATTATTGGAATATATTGTATTATCAGATTGTGAATTGACAGAGGGCTGTGCTCTGAAGTCTTCTGTCTCTTATGTTTTGTAATGAAATCATGGTTTAGGCCACATGTGAAAATAAAAAGGTTTTTTTCTGATTTTTAATGCAAATGTTTCTCAAAATCTTAAAATGGCCTAAATGTTCCTGAGGAAAAATACTAGAATTCAGAAACATATTTTGTAGGTCTAATTTAAGGTGTAACGCTGAAATTGATGATAAAACAATAGAAAACCTGTAATGTTTACATCTGAAATCTCAGCAGCAGCAGAGGATTTTCCTTTTAAACTTGCAAGGAAGTTTATGTAACTCTTGCTAGTGATCAGAAGCAAACTGCAAACTATAAATACATTACACTGAGTATGTTACTCTCTTTTGACAACTAAACTTTCAAAAGAGACATTTGTACTTTATACAGATACACTAAAAGGAAAAAAAGTTGGGTGTAGTGGAATTCAAACCTGAAGAACAAAACATGGGAAGTTTTTGTTATCAGTATTAGAAAGTGATTAGAAGGAAATCACGGAAGTCCTGAAATTTATGAAAATCTCCACAGGTACACTTTAGAGAAACAAAATTGCAATATTGTATGAGCAGTACTGGTTACTAATATGGATTCCTTCAGTAGTCTGGTGGCCAAAGACATTAACTTCCTAACAGCTATTTTCACTAAAATAAACTGACTTGGGGATCAGCTTTCTTCTTTGCAATAAGCTATTCCAAACTCCTGGTATCTTTCTAGATTTCTGTCAATAGCAGCAGATTAACATGTTGTCATTCTCTGTATTATTATTGTCCCTTTATTGCAATTAATGTCCACAAGATATAAATGACAAAATAGAAGGTATATATACACTTCTGCTGTTTTCATGCAAAGTCTAGTGGGTTTGTTAAACAAACAAGAGGAAGGGTTAAAACTAAATTGGAGACTGTATGCTGAAGCAGCAGATGCACACCTACATGTTTTGTTCTGCAGGTGTGCTTTGAGGGCAATAACCTTTGGCAGAAAGGTGAATAAGGTAGTTGAAAATAATAATGTCTTCAGCTGGTGCTGTTAAATTTTCTAAAGGTATTTGCCAAGACTGAAGAGATAAAAGCACACAAGCATGTTGTGCAAAACTGAACTGTTTTATTTAAATTTACATGATGTTTTAAAAAATAGAAATTTGTGTAGCTATTCTCAACTAATTGAAATGAGTTGTTTGTTTCCTGTTAGAAAATGTGTATAAGAATCTGTGGTTTAGTGTCCAAAATAAGAATCACAGACTCACAGATTGGGGCAGGCTGGAAGGGACCCCAGTGGGTCACCGGGTCCAACCTCCCTGCTCAAGCAGAATTCCCCAGAGCACAGGCACAGGGTTGTGTCCAGACAGTTCTGGAATGTCCCCAGCGAGGGAGACAGCACAGCCTCTGGCCAGGCTGTTCAGTGCTCGGGCGCTGCACAGCAGAGAACTCCTTGCTCATGTCCAGGTGCAACTTCCTGGGCACCATTCCTGCCCCTTCCTCCTGTTCCATTGCTGGGCACCACAAAGCAAGGCCTGGTCCATCCTCTGACACCTCCTGCAGATATTTAGAGAAAAAGCCAAAATATTGTTGTTTTTTTTTTTTTTTTTTTAGTAAGAGTAATGCTTAACATTTAGTAAGAGTAATTTTTTTAACATAGCACATATAACAGATACATATATATGTATATTTAAAAGTTCACATGCAACATAGCTTATGTGAGAATCTGTGGAGATAGACCCCATTTTGGAGCTTATAAAAACTGTATATTCCTTTTGTGTGGGTTTCTCTTTGGCACTTCATATAATCATTTGTAAATCTTCTGTTGTCAGAAGTATATTTTGTATTTCACATTTAGAATAATGTATTGCAGATCTGGTGAATGTATATTTAGTTACATATGGGTTTTTTTCTTCCTTTCAATGTAGGGTTTTTCAAACTTAAGTATTCCAAAATTGTCTCCATATTGGAAGCTGTTCAAGCAAGTGGACACTGTTCTAAAGAGTAAGAAACACCTTTTTTTCTCTTCATTTTGAGGATTCAAGAACAATCCAGTTGAGGAAGGATACACAGCTGTTTTAGCCAAGAACTCAAGATAGCATTTGTCTTATATGGTAGCTACAGGTGAATAAGGTTTATTTAACTGTTGAACTCTAACAGGTAGAATAAATTACTTGATTGTAAATTTTCAATTTTTACTTTTTCAAATATTAAATTTTTGAATGCCTCTATTCAGTTAATATATATATTGTAAAATCTTTATGCTTTAACTTTATTTAGCCAACAAAGAACTTTTAAATAAGCAGAGATTGAGAACAACAACAACAACAAGAAAAAAAGATTAAAGTGTTGAATAGGACCTGACAGTTTGAAAGGAGTTTCAAACTCCTTTCTAATTTCTGAATGTGAAGAGGACTTGTACATGACAGGAGCTCAGTTTGTATGATGGGATTTCCAGTATAGAAAAAGGGAACATCAGGAGCTAGTTTTCTGTCTGTTTTGATACAAAATTAGTATCAGTTCATAAATGGTAAACAAATATAAAGGTATTTTAGAAACTTTCCCCTAGGTATATGTTGAGTATGTGCTTATCTCATATGAATTTTAGAAAAATACCTCTCTGCATGAAGTGTCCCTATTGCAGAGCAGAGACATTTTACTTAGCAACCTTGGAAAAAGTCTTGGGAAGTTACTGAAGAATAGAAGGAGGATAAATGTAGCATTTTATGTACCAAATTAGTACCAGATAATTTTTTTTTTCTGGAACATTGCAGGATTTGGTAGCTGCTATAACCAATTTATATCTTCCACATACGTTAGAGCATTGTTTCAAAGATGTAGGGAGAGGAAATAATTGTGTTAAAATGTGCTTCTCAATGCAGTATTACGTGCTGTGTTATCTTTTAACAAGTTTAAAGATTGATGTGCAGTAATAGTTCTGCAAAAGTGTTAAAGACTTTGATATCGCAAACATGTATTTAGGGAGAGGAATCTTTGTATTGGAATTGGAGGATGTTTGGTGCCTTGGACACAACAGTCGTATTTTTGAAATGGAAAAACCCACTGGTGTAGAATATCAGTTCATATACAAACTTTCTGTCTGTCTTTCAATGTTAGAGGGTAGTTTTGTGTGCTTTGAGCCTTTTACACAATGGCCCTAGAACCCCCCCACGCACATTTTCCCTTAAGCTTTGTAATGTTTTGAAGCCTCTTTCAGATCTAAAAGAGAACCTCTTGAAATTGAGCTCCTCTACCTACTGCCAAGGCAAGGAACAGGATAAAACTGTCATGCAGGTATTCTCTCCCCAAAAGGCACTGTCAGTTCCCATTGAAGTCCACTGTCAGAGTGGAACAGCTCACTGCTGTTAAAAGACATGTACAGGGCTTCTCAGACTGACAGGTTTAAAACCTAACCTCAAAACTTTTCTTTTTGCTGTTGCTGGTTGGGAGTACTTACATCCCATCTTAAAGTTAGCCTAAATTTTTTGGTATTGTGGCACGAACTACCCTTCATCCTAAGGGGTTTGTAGACTTGGGGTTATTTTTAGTAGTCCTACAAAATGAATATGTAGCTATTCACCAGAAACTTACAAAATCATAGCTACTAGTGATTGTGTATTAATTCTGGTGTTCTTGGTTTTAAGGTATCTAGTGAGTTTTGGAGTTTCAGGTATTGCATTTGAATGTACACTCCTGAAGTTGGTTATTGTGTGACTTGTTTGACATGCTTCATTTTCAGGTCTCTGATGATGAGGTATCCATCTGGATTTAAAAAACAGCTCTGAGCTTTTCAGTTCTTCATTCAAGAGATGTGTTCTATATTCATGGGTAAGAATATTTTTTATTTTGACTTGGGCCGTTTTCTTAATTATCTTGTAACATATTCTTAATTTAGAAGATTTCAGCAACTTAGTTTTCTCTTAAAGGTTTATCAGGAACTTTTACAGTATAGAGCTTATTAGGTGCCTGTGCTAGCTCTTAATTTTGACCCAAACTAATAACTAAATTTTGGAATTCATATGTCTAAATATTAATGCTCTAATTAAATCACTAATTCCTATTATTACAGACAGAGAAACAGTGGTATATAGGTAAAGAATTTATGAATTGGTCTGTGATTTGAGAGTCATTTTCTGATATATATACAGTTCTAAGGGCTTTAACTGTGCATCTTGCCATACATCTTTGGAATTTGGAGTTTTGGAAAGAAAGTGATTCTAACTTGGAATGCAACCAAAGCAAAAGGTCTGAATTTTGTGCAATCAAAACAAACAACACTTCTTCTCAATAACACAAACCTTACTTAGTCTCAAGAAACTTTGTGGTAATACACACACCTGCACTTCAAAACAGTAGGAAAAAAAAGCCCACAAAAGACTCTCTAGAATATATGATTTTTTCTAAAAGCTACTGGTATTTTTAATTTTTGTAGGTCTCTGAAGAAAACAGCTAAGTTTAAGCTATGCTTACTTCATACATTACAGAATTTGTTATTATGGCTTCTCTCCATTTATTAAGTACAGCTTGCTGAAATACCATTTTGAGGCTTCATAAATTTACCTTGAGTTAAAAATTAATGTTAATATGGATGTCTTAATGAAGTACAGTAAGTGGCCTAAGCATTGCTGTGGGGCTTTTTGATACCTCTTGTTTTATACAGAGTTCTGTGATCTACTTTCTCTTTGGGCTGGTTTTGCTCTATTCAGCTTAAATAAAGCTGTTCTCATTAAGGAAAATCTGCCATTCACAGTGAAGGCAGACATGGTTGAGCATGGTAGAAATTTCAGTTGCATTGGAAGATGGATTTTCTTCACAAGTAAAATGTCATTTGTATTGTTTGCTGCTTGAAAATTCCATGAACAACCTTAACAAATAAATAGCTACTGATGTCCTTTTTTTCTTGTTGACATTTGTTGTATTTATTTCCTAGAGTCCTAAAGGAGGAGAGGTGGAGGAAGGGAGTTTGTGCATGTCTGGGGAATAGAGGAAGGGAAAGTGTTACATGGGGTGTTTGGTGCAAGCAGAATCAGTGTAGGTATGGCAACAGATTGCTGTGATTAGTCTGACAAGTGCACACAAGCCACTGTGCTCCAGTTCTTTGCTCTTACTTGGAGCTGGAACTGTAGCCATGGACTGGAACTCAGTTCTGAGAATTTAGTTTAAGCCCAATTTCAAATCTTCATAATCTTCAAATTAAAATTCAAGCTACTTGAGTGATCTTTTGAATATTTTAGCATGTGAACTCTGTAACAGAAAGAGAATTCTAAACAAAACCAGTATGTTGAGTGTATAATTCTACTAAAGAGATGGGTCATTACTTAAAAATAGTTAGAAATGCATAATTAGAAATTCATAAAAATGAAAAGTAATTTTAATCTAAAATAATGCATAAGAATATATACAATTGGATGTATGGGTTTTTATTTGGGCTACCCAACCAAGTTTTATCCAAATTTTAGTGATAACAATAAGAAAATGCATTTTTTTAAATCCATATTTAGCTACAAATACCATGGCACTCCAGTAAAGACAGTCCTTTCTGCTGGGGAATAAAAGAGTTTATATCTACTAAATGTTCTTTTTAGTCTTCTATATGAGTGGGATATGCCCCTCTGTGCCTTTTAAATTTAACATGTACATTGATCTTTAAGTCTGTTATAGAATATCAATTATATTGGCACATCAGCAGGAAGTAACTTTAGTGTTATTTAATTAACTCAGCTTTTTGAACTTGGCCAAAGCTTTAGTTAAAATCTGACAAGGAATGACAGTGTGATTGTCTTTTAATATTGAGAAGGGAATATCTGATTTCTAAATATTGTGCAGAAGTGATCAGTTTTTTGAGTATCTGGGTTTTACCATGCACCTTTTTTGATGCAGTATTCCATCTGCTAATAGATGGGCAAATCACAGCAAGCCACAGAGCTGTCATGCTGTTGCATGGTGCATAGAATTTAGCAAATACAGTGATTTTTTTCCAGTCTCTAGCAGACTTCTTGTTTGTTATGCCTTGTTGCATTCCTTCCCTAAAAAATCCCCAAAACTAAAGCCTTTGCAAGCATGCATGTAAAACTCTTCCCCAACTATGACTGTGTCCTTTTCCCACTGTCTGGATTTCTGTTATGTCATGCTTTATGACTTCTTTTAATTCCTTGTGGTTGCTGACTTGTCCCTAGCTTCTCTCTGAGATGGCTTCTGTTATTTTTCTGAATAGTCATGGTTTCAATTTCTTTTGAGAAAAAAATGGCCACCAAAGTCACTGATTTCTCTTATCTTTGGTAGTACTGTCACACATCAGTCATGTGAAGCAGTGCTACCTTGTGTATCAAAGTTTGGCTATCATGGTAAAGTGCTTAAGCTCCACCTGGTTTTACTTGCTTATAACTAGAGTAGCTTGTGTTCTGTTGTCACTTCATCAAAAGTAGTCAAAAATGCTATGAAATAAATGAAATAAAACTCATTAGAATTTTTATTATATTCCTTTTACTGCAATCTCCACTTTGTTTTCAGAGTGAAATTTGCTATCTGTTCCCTTATGTTTTTGTATGAGTTCAGGTTTTTTGATGTATTCTGTGAAATAGATCTTGTTTTCCTTTTCTTCTGGTATAGGACAGACATGAAGTTTCTTTGAAGACTATGAGTAAAAGTACTTCCCTGGTCAAAACCCAAACTCTTTTTGCAGCAGACTTGTGTTCAGGCTATTGATAGTGGTATTCTTTCCAAAAGAAGTTTGGGTGGCTGGTTGGTGGGGTTATTTTGGGGTGGTTTTTGTCACTTCACAATCTTCACTTTATATAGAAGCTGTCTTCATAATAAATTTATGTTGGTCTAATTAGCTGGGAGAAGTTTCTTGTGTATCTAGCCCTCAGATTTCTCAGTTTGGAAATTCATCTGTGCTATCCAACTTGCTTGGATCTTTGAAGCAAAGCTGACATCTTGAGGTTATATTTCCTATTTGTACCTGCCAAGATTTATTTGTCTTATAAAATCTTAGCATTTTAAAAGGAGAGTTCATATTATTTGTTCATTATTTCCTCTTTTGTTTTCCTTATATTGAAAGGAAGTAGGAAAAATGAAGATGGAAAGTGTTTCTTGGTTTTTGAGCCAAGAAGTAAATTTCTGTGAGGCCAGCTCTGAGCATGCTGCAGTAATTCCAGCTGTTCTGCAAGCTTTTCTCCATTTCCTTACTGTAAAGGAACACAGTCATTAAAACAGGAAGAGATTGTCTGGTGTATATGACTTTAAATACAGCATTCTTTTAGTCCTATTGAGTAGTTCTAGACTTCTCTAGCTAAGAGCATGTGTACTAGTTAATGATTGTACATCCTTGGTATCTATTTTGCTAAAGATAGACGAAATACCTCTTTTTCCCTCTGTTTTTTCCAGTTAGCAAAAATTGATCAGACTCAGTATGTAAACTTACTGATATAGACTTCAAATTTGAGATTTTTTATGAGTAGTCCTTGATAGCCTGGAACATGACATTTTACCCATGGCTCCCACAATTTCCATTTTTTTTTCCCTCAGGTGGGGTTTCTTGAATTACATTTGTTCTGCGTCTGTGATATTTTTTTCCTTGTACTTAATCTGAATTGGTTTTCTTCTGAGCTAAAATAGATCTCTCCTGACTTATCTTTTGTGTTGAGATAAACTAGGATGAGATATCATTACATTAGCAGTGTTATAACCCATGCCAGACCTTCTAGCTGGATCCTGCTGCTTGTTTGTCATCTATTGGAAGGTGTTCCATTCTGGGAAAGTCATCATTATGTTGCTTTTAATTGTAAATAGACAGCATAATCAGTGTTAGAAGATAACGAGGTCTAATTTATATTAATGATTTCTTTATCTTAGGACTTTAGGAGATCCCAACTTTAAGCAATAACTTGCACATATATAATCTGGGGTCCACAGCAGCTTTGCTGTGCTGAGGTGTCGTCTCCCTAAGCTGCTGTCACTTCTTCTTTATCATGCTTGTTCTCCTCCTCACTGACACCATACCTGATCTCTGTCTCTCAGGATGATAGAGGATCCCTCTGCCCTTCTCTGTACACACCAGAAGTCTCACATCCTCAAACCCTAAAGGAGGTTTGTGAATTTAGGTCTGGCTTTATTCTGACTATGACCACACCACCCTCAGTGGCCTAGGAGTATATGCAGAATGGGTTCTCATCAGCTTGCCAAGAAGTACCTTGGGCTTAGTAGGTTCAGCATGAACCTTTTCCATCAGAGAATATTTCAGATTTACAGGGTGTTCATTTCTGGAAGGATCCTATACTCATTTTATTCTTAGGAAAATTCATTAATGATGAATTGCAGTTGAAGGTGAGCTTTAATGAGAGGGTCAGGAATTAAAAGTTGTGTTTGGTTTTTTTCCCCTTTTTTTTTTTTTTTTTTCTTTAATTAGACATATGTATTGACAGGATAAATGAATGATTAGTCTAGGAAGGTGCTCATTTAAAATGATTGCTTCCCTATTCTACAGAGTTACCAGTTATCTGGGGAGGTACATTATCACAGACACATTTTCAGTCATTTCCCATTCTGTTTGATTACACTATAAATGTGGGAGGTTTTAGGCTAAAGTTAAATTTACCATGCTTTTCAATTCTCCTTAAATCCCTCACTACAAATCAATTAATTGGTGATCACTCAGTGATACTATGAATAAATAGTTTCAAATGTTTCAAAACTAGGTGTGCAAACTCCTTTGAACCAAAGCTTGTTCTTTTTGTTTTCTTTGTATCGTTGTATTCATTCTCTTGTCTTTCATTCTAAGAAAAGTCTGTTAAGTGTGATAAAATACAGTTTCTCAGGACCTTGCAAAATGCAACTTAAATAAAAGAAACAAAGTATCCCAGTTTCTCCTAATGAAATTTAGCCTGACTTAAATGTAGTTTATAACTTTCAAGTTTTTTTGTTAAAGTATGCAGAATTATTGCACACATCTCACATATGTATGATTTCTTTGCTATAAACAAATTCTAATCCTGGAGCACTAAAACCCAATTCTGGTGCAATTTGGTAGTTTTAATGAATATCACCAAGGAGAATCTAAAACCCTGCTTTGAGTGAGTAAAATAAATGAAACCATTACATTTAAAACATATTTTTATGAGGGGCAAAAATTATAAAACCTGCACAGAGCATCAAGTATAAGCAAAAATAACTTACTTGATTTTTGGTGTAGCTAAAGTTATGAGCAAAGTATAAAATAACCTTAAAAGTGTTGGGAAGGGGAAGGAAGGATAAGGAGAGTAATTAAATTAAATTTTTCCTTTTTTTTTCCCCCCCTCACTCCTCTCCCTCAGGATGCTTTAACACCTGAAGACGGATGTTTCATCAGAAGCACTAATGGCTGTTGGCATGCCTTGGATAAGGTGGTGACCGCTGGATGTCATTTGTTTCTGTTCACTGTGGAGAGACAAAATTGACTCCATTTGGAGTTGAGAGCAAAAGCAGAACAGACCTCTCAAGATGACTGATCCTATGATGGATTTTTTTGATGATGCCAATCTTTTTAGTGAGACCTTAGAAGGTTTGTCAGATGATGCCTTTGTTCAACCTGGACCTGTTTCACTTGTTGATGAATTGAATTTGGGTGCAGAATTTGAACCTTTGCACATAGACTCACTGAACCATGTGCAAGATGCTCAAAATCAACAAAAGATGAGTGAGTTTGATCAGCTGAATCAGTATGATTCACTGAAGCTTCACTCAGTAAATCAGTCTTTTAATAGCTCAGCTGACAATGTCTTGTCACCACACTCTCAGTTCAATTGTTCACCAGTTCATCCGCAAAACCAGTCCAATGGGATGTTTCCAGATGTGGCTGATGGTAGTCCTATGTGGGGTCATCAAACTGCCACGACTGTTTCGAATCAAAATGGGTCCCCTTTTCACCAAGGACATTCTCAGTCTATGCAGCAAAACAAAAGCTTTGTAGCACACCATGACTTTGCCTTATTTCAGGCTAATGAACCACAGCATCAGTGTGCCTCGCTACGGCCGCAGCAGAGCAGGAACAACACGGGGCAGGATGCTCTGAGTCAGCCAAAAGATTTCATGGAAGTTAACGTGTCTACTTCCCTCAGAGTCAGTGTTAACCACCCACCTTCAGTTTCTAATCCATCGACTTCACAGCAGCCTCTGTCTGTTCAACAGTTTTCTCAAACTGCAAGTGCTTCAATACATTTTTGTGGGAATCAAGAAGGAAATTTTGATGGACAGTCCCCAACTATTACTCCATGTTCTGTCAGTAATAGTCAACAATTTTCATCTCCGTATTCCTACTCTAATAATCACATTTCTCCTACCAGCCTTCTTCAGCCTACAACAGCTCTTTCTACTAGCCAGCAGACACACTCTATCTCTGACTTCACTGGAAGCGATGCCTTTACATCTCAAACAGGGACCAAGCAAGAAACAACCGAGCACATGTTGAATCCTAACACAACTTTGAATTCAAGTACTTTTCAAATGTTGCATTCTGCGCATCCTCAGGGCAACTTTAGTAGTTCGAAACTCTCTCCTGTGAATATTAATTTTCCAGCTTCTACTGGTTCTGCTTCTCAGATAAGCCATTTCACCGACCCTATTGAAAGCAACGGTTTTACATCTTTAGATGACAACTTACTTCATCAAGTGGAGACTCACAGTGAACCATTCACAGGACTCGACCCGGATGACCTCTTGCAGGAAGACCTTCTGCCACAGTTCGATGACTCTGCTTTTGTTCAGGATAGCACAAGCCATGTTTTAGAGCATGACCTAGAGCACCACATAACCCCACAGCAAGTGACACCGTCATCTGAACTCGTTCGGGCACCGTCTCAAACTCAGATCCATCCTTGGCATTCTTCAGTTTCTAATCAGCACCTGCAAGGCAGAAGTCGTGCAACCTTACAAGGACAGGTATGTAGGGATTTGGGGAGTGGGGGTTTGAACCATCTGATTTGGTTAATGGGGTGAAATGAATAATAATGACTGGTGCTTGAGTAAAAGCATGATAACTGAAGTCTCTGAGCTGTTATCTGACCCTGAAGAAGTCTAGTTAAGGAGGGAAAAAACCTAACCACTTGATGCAGACATTGCTTCCTCCTGTTGTTTTCTTATCACTGCGGAAAGCAAGACTATATGATGTTATTCAGATAAAATGGTGTTGCTCCTTCTGCTGCTTAGTACTTCTGAAGTACAACAGAGAAAATTTACTGGTTTATGATTTCGATGGAAATATAATGACTTATTGTCTTGAAAATTACTTAGAGAAACATATTTTTAAGACCTTTGGTAAGGTTTGTATGGCTGATTTCCTGCAAGAATTGCGGTAGTTATGTTGTTGCTATGTCCTTTGCTTTGTGTCTTTGTGCTCATGCTCATTGCCTAAAAATACACACTTATTATTCTTGATTTTCATGTGTTCAATAATAATAGAAAACATATAAAAAGCTGTATGTTGGATTTTGTTATTTTTGGCTAAACCAAAAAAATCAGCAGTTGTTTTAGTATAATGTGCCCATCTACTGCAAGTATTTGAGTCCTCCATGAGGAGGACAAGATGACATAAAAATTGTTTGCTATTTTTCAATCTGTGCATTTCAAAACAGATGCAACTCTGACAATCAGACATAATTTACAGCAGACAGCTTTAAAAAAGGTTTAAGTAACTGTTCTGTATTCTTGCTACCAATATTCTCTCTACCTGAGAATATACAATGTTGTCTTTCTGGAAAAAAATTATGGGGAAGGCAAGAACCTTAACTACTGACTTTTGCTTCTCTTAGTTTGCAGGACACAGGCCTGTGAAGGAGACAATGTAGCATTTTTATTTTCCCTCTGTTAATTTTAGATCATTAGCGTAGAGATAAGAGCTTAACACGCTTAATCTTTGGTCTTGGTTCAGTAGATTGCTTCTCCATTACAACTTCTGCTTATGTTTATGGAGCGTGTAATTGTCAATTCCTACCAGTGAAACTTTTTCTGTAAACTGTGGGGTGATGTTAGTGGAACATGGATATCCAGCAGTGCGGTTCAGATGAGCTTGATTAACTGAATGATGCAGTAGATGCAATCTGTTGGTTTTGATAAACATTTCCTTTCTCCTTCCCTGTCTACAAAACCAAAAGAGGGTGCACCCAAGTAGCCACTGTTGTCAGAGGTCTCTGTAAGGTGAAGACACAGGTTCCAGCAGCTCGCAGGGGAGGGTGATCCTGTCGGAGTCTGTGTGTCTGTGTGTATCTCTGTGTGTGTGTGTGCAGTCCTGCCTGGGAGCAGCACCCCATTCCCCACCAGGCAGCAGCTCAGGGGCTGGGAACAGGGGTGTGCAGGCTTTTGGGCTCCCTGAACATACTTGGGGTGAAGGGTGAAGAGGAAATGGATTCCAGGAAAAGTGGGGGTGCTGAGAAACCCAGGGATTAGTATAATTTTTGAGGAGCGTGTGGGATATAAGCCAGGCAATGAAAAGCAGGTCTAATAAAACTTTCTGGTGCTGTGACTTTTGCGTTGTATTTGTCAGAACCTTTTTGGATTGCTTCGATCTCACAGTTCTAGCATTTTGCTTTGTACCAAGAAATAGAGGGAAAGTTCTGAGATCTGCGGAGAGCCTTTAAAGTTTAGGGGTTTGGTTTTGTTTTTATCATGGTGTGAAAACAAAACAACTTTGCAGTATTTGAAATTTCAATGTTTTTCTTCTTTGAAATGAAACAGCTGAAAGCCAGATAGTTATAAAACTACTTGGTGTGGGTTTTATTATTTTGGGGTACGCAATAAATTGTATAAATTGGATTCTGACCTTGAGTTTATCTGGTCAGACAGATGTTTAATGTTTCCTTCAGAAACTGGTTGTGACCTGGTAGCTGTCAAACTATTGAGGAATGCACAGAAGCAAACCATGTAGAAGCCTCTTTAAATCAGTGGAGTATGTAGTATGAATAGTAATGGAAAAGTATGGCAATTACTGAAGTGTTTCAGATCTGTCCTTTGACTGACTACAATTCTAAGAAGGGCTTTAGTTGTAATTCTCACTTCTATTCTTTGATCTCTTTTTAGAATTTCAAGTTCAAGATGAGTTGGTTCTGTTGGAGCTTTTTACAAATGTGTGCAGTTTAACCAGGGAGGAAAAAGATCGGGTAAAGGGGGAAGGAATTTTGATCTTCCTAAAACTGGTTGGCTTTAGGTAGGAGTCAGTTGGGAAGGGATTTTGATAAGTTTCATATGTAGTAGTTAAGGTGAACTTTAAATTTTTTAAAAAGACAGTGTTTCACACTGGCATTAATAGTGAATTTAGTTGGGTTTTTTTGACAGTTTCAGTTTGATAATGGTTGATGTTTTCTCAGAAAGAATAACTTTATTGTATGAAATAGTTAATGAACTGTAGGTATTGGAACAGACCCAATATTAGACAACCAAAGATCTTTAACTATGTTTAGGCTGAGGTTATTTAAATAAGGAAGAACATTAATACTTGTTTCAGTATTTGAGAGCAAGCATACTCATAACATTTTTACTTGTATGGTTATTCTTTTGATGGAAATTAATTTAAAAATTAATACAATCTGTTTGGTGTAATAATGCTGCAGAATTAAAAAGACTGTCTTATAGTGCTAATATGCTTTCTGCTGTAATTAGATCAGAATTGTAAATAAATTGCACCCTTAATTTTACATCATGCATTTTTCATCAGAGTTAGTCTGAGAACAGAAAGGAAAGTGAAATGCTGGAGACTCCTGTAGTCTTAACTTTGACTAATACAAGACTTCTGTTCTTTTAGCTCCACTTAAAGCTGGTTTGAGTTTGCTAAGGCTAAATAATCTATTTACTTCTCAGAAGGATAAAAAAAGGCTTCAACATTGTTTTACATCTTTAGAAGAACAAGGAAGTTGAAAAGATAATGTGAAGTATAAACTGTTGGAAAAATAATGTGAAGTATAAACTCTTGGAAAGATAAGTATAAACTGTCCTTAGAGAAGATTACAGCTGTCTCACTGTGTATGTTATGTCTTCTGGCTGCACACATGAAAGCAGAGGAATTGAGATTAAAAATAATACGAAAATGAAAAATATACTGATGAAAAATAACATTTCATTAATAATATGAAGTGCTATAGGATGTGGTGGTAGTCTTAGTTCTTAAATCACGTAATTAATTTTTTTCCTTTTTGTGACTAAAAGTTTGGCACCTAACTTGACAATTCAGTGTATTCATGAATTTGAAACTTGCAAGTGTTTTTATGTCTGCAAGCCTGAGCTGTCCTACCACTTCTTTTATAGAAATAGATGACACAAATTTTTTTGACAGAATTTGTCTTGCCCTTGTTGAAAGTTTGGCAAAGTCTGAACCTCATAGATGATTGCTTGGGTGGTGTTGTACACCAGGATATCTGTATATATCAGAGTGGCATAACCTCATATATGAGCTTATCATCAGAGAGGGAATTAACTCTCACCAGATCCACATCCAGATTTATGTGCTGCTGAGATGTCCTGAATTGTCACAGGCTGTTCATGTCTGACTGTGCTATCAGATGGCACTTTTATAACAACTCTAAATTCATTGTAGACATGTATCCCTTGGATTACTCCACTTGTAAAACTCTTATCCTGCCATTGGTTGCTGTTCTACTTGCATATACAATCGTGGACTGTGAAGTTTTTATGAGAGATACACATGATAAGCAGTGATGTGCTTTCTTGGCTAACTGTGAGATCTGAGTCCAGACAGCTGCTTGATATAAAAGCAGCTACGGAAATGTATCAAAACAAAGGATATAGGATTTGTATAGATATTGTATAGATAGAATATAGTATTAGAGTGTTTTTCTTATATTCTGTATGATTCAATTTTAAGTAAGCCTGTAACAAGGAATATATTAAATTAAGGAATTGATCATATGACATAAAACTTCTCCTCTTTGTAGAAGAGACTGACTATTTTGCTCAGTAAGCTTATAGGTTATGGCTCCTAAGTGTTGGTACAGCACAAAATTTTAAAATTATGGTGCTTCTATGTGCATGTGACTTGGGAAGCAGTGAAGTATTCAGTGAGACTGAGCATAACACAATACACATCTGAAAATCTGTTCTAGATTGCATCATCTCACATCTTTGCATCTAGTCAGAAGTTGGACTTGATGATTTTGGGAGTCTTTTCCAACCTTAATGATTCTATGATTGGAAATCTAGATGTCTGTTCCAGTAAGCACTTGGGTTCATTACAAATCATATCTTGTAATTTTGATCTGTGAAAAACCTCCATACCCCTAACATGGATTATTCTTCCTAAAGTGCTGAATAGTGCTGGTATAACTCCCACTAAGCATATCCAATGTTCTTATACTTTTCCTTTAATTAGGGTCAATTTTATGGGTGACGTCATATTAACAAATGTAAATCTTTGCCTGAAGTTTCTTTTTAAGCATTTCTACAAGTTGTGTGCACTGGATTTAATTTTCTGTGCCTCAAGAACATTTTTTACCTTCCTCATAGGAATGTAAATCCTGTACCACAGTGAGGCAGCAGAATTCCCAGCACCTAATAAGTTTATCATCTATGCTGAAGTAATGAAAACAATCCCTTCACCGATCACCTTTATGCAATATTTTGCAAGTTTTTTTGCTTAATTTCTGTGATTTGAAAAAATCCTACACAAACATAGGGGATTGACCATGGCAAAGCTGTGTCAAATGCCCAGAGTTAATGAGAAGAGTAGGGCAGCATCTCTAAGTAGTGCAGTTCTTGGAATGAAGTTGTAAATTATAGCTGTATATAATATAATGTTTTCGTTATTAATCTGTTGAGTGGAATTCATTTTTTTCACAATTTTTTGGGTGGTTTTGCTATATTTTTGCTTTCTGTTGAGTGGAATTAATTTTTTTCACAATTTTTTGGGTCTATTTGCTTTTTGAATGGTTTTCTTAAACCTTTCTTGAGAAGGTCTCTCTCAACCTTCATCACTTGTCAAATAATTCCGCTGTCCAATTCTTTGTGCATGTTTCCTCTTTAAAATTAAACACTTGCTGTTTTAATGATTGTCATAATATAATATTTTTTTTCCTGAGATAATTGCACACTCATTAAATAACTACTATAATTGTCTTTGAAATGTGCCAAAAGAGAAGCATTTTTGCAAAAATTAGTTAACAGATGGCAGGCACAGGAAAAAAGCTTCTGGCTGGGTCAAATTGCAGGAGTAAAATAGCAAGGTGAGACTAGTTGATAAAAATAAGTTAAATTGATATTATTAATGATAATGCAGGGTAAGTGTGGTTGTATAATTAACTATTTGGAAATAGGTGTCTTGTTAACATTGAAAAACTACAAAGCAATTCATTAATATGAGAGTACTGATATAATTGTGCAATCTTAGTGTCTGGAAGAAGTGGTACCTAATTACATAGTAAAGAGAAAACAAAATCCATGTTAAATTGTCTTTTAAAGACAGCAACCCATTCTATAGGCTGTTAAAACTGTAGTTCAATATATGCCTAAACTATAATAAATTATCAGGAAAAAGTTTAAAAAAGAGTTCTTATTCTTTCACTTTGTCTTGTGTTAATGCAACTATGAACTGCACTGGGAAATTCCTTCAGGAACAGAGAAACTTTGCCTTTTTTTTTGTCAAGAGTGTTTTTCCAGAATCCAAGTTCCTGGTTCAGTTCTCTCAGTTGCACAGGATCACATTCCCTAGCACAGTGCAGGGGAGCTTGTCAATGCACACAAACACCTGAAGGTGCCATGAGCACGGGGCCAGGCTCATTCCAGTGGTGCCCAGTGACAGGACAAGGGGCACAAACTCGAACTCAGGAGCTTCCATCTAAATATGAAGAACTGCTTTCCTGTGAAGGTGACAGAGCTCTGGAACAGGCTGCCCAGAGAGCTTCTGGAGTCTCCTTCTACTCAAGAACTGTCTGGACACCATCCTTTGCAGCCTGTCCTAGGGGGCTGAACCACATGATCCCCAGAGGTCCTTCCAACCTCAGCCATTCTGTGATTCTGTGAGAGAAGAAGGAGTGGGAGGCATTATTTTCTGCAGTACAGACAGGCAAAATAATTGTGTGGGCCTGCAGCATTAAATGCAAATAGAGTGCAAGTGGACTCGTTGTGGCACTGTCCATTGGCTCCAGTAACCACTAACCTGCTTTAACTAACACAATTATCTAGACTCTGCATTTTTGAGTGGCTAAGAACATACTATTGCCTGTAAATCTTCCAGAGCAGCATTTTACCTTGAGACATTTTGTAGAAAATCAACACTTTATGAAGTGTTAGTGAAGTGTTATTACTGAAAGAGCAGCAGAACTTGTAAAGATGTTAACCTGAAGTGTGGTTGTGAAGCCAGAGAACCTGATACATTTGGAATTCGTGTGGCTTTTCTTCAGATGTCTGTATGTTTTTTGCACTCAGGTTTCACAATTTTTTTTAGCTGTTATGTTACTTCTAAATATATAGATCAAAATAATTTTCAACACTTTGTTTCCCAAACAGCCTCCCACATCTGGAGAGGTATTGTTGTCCTTGTTTATTATTTGGTTAAAAAAATTGCTCAATTTCCTGGTGACACAGATTTCTAAGAGAGTGTTTATCATCAGATGCTGAGTGGATTGAATTTGGGAACTCTTAAGGCTAATAAATATAAATTAGTGGGATCCTTAGGATGATGAGACCAAGAATTCTAATGCTGATTTCAGTAAGCATGATAAATGAAACTAGGAATGTAGCTTTAGGCTAGAAAAGATGAGAAGTCTTACACTTTTGAAAGCTGTGTAATTTGTAGCAGAGATTGATTTTTCTTTCATAAATGTGGCAGGTTTTCTTTTGTATGGATTATTTGCCTTGTATTTGTACTTGAGTTTTTTGTTCCCTTGATATCTTACTGTGAAGGCAAGCATTTTAATTTATATCTCCTGAAATTGTTCCCATCTTTTTACATACTGCCTGCTCAGGAGTTAGCCTGTATTTGAAAATAATTTCAATGTTAGTAGCATATCAAGTATGTGTACATAATGCTGTTGAGCAGCATATTGAATTGCAAACCAGAATTAGTTTCACAGATTGATAGGAAGGCCTCTTTTAAGAGATACTCATGACCTCACAATTTAGTTTTAGCTGATATCTTGGAAAGGAAAGTTAGCCTTAGCATTGAAGAAGCCATTGCAAATATTGTGGTTCTGAGGTTTTTGTGTATTTTCTTAGAGTTTGAAACATTGTTTCAAAACAATAGTCCTACTGATAGGTTTTTAAAATAATCTTAAGTAATCTTAAAAGGAATTGTTTCACTGTACCTTACTTTTTTAGTGAGCACCACAATACAGAGATTTCTTTAATCCTCTTCTGAGCAAACTCACAAGAAAAGCATAACTCTTGTGCTTTTTGAGACTTGCAACACACTATGGCTTCCAGTACCTGTTTGTATTCCTCAGAAGGATAAGAAGATGCAGTACATGTGCATTGTTTTTCAAGTCATTGCAGCAGTTGTCCATGAGGCCTAGGTATGGCTCAGCCTGATGTGTAAACTTTGTTGTAGCAGGAACTTTGGTCCTTGAAACTCTTAAAAGCAGAAACCAGTTGTTATAGAACCCAAGCCATCACAGGGAAGGCAGGTAAATTATTTAAGGAACATCTGAGTGACAAAACCAGATGTGTCTTACTGTCTTTGAGTTCAGTAAGAACAATTTTTAAAAAAGATTAGGCAAATTTATTTTCACGTGTCTGTATTGTAGCTTCTATCTATATCATCCTTTGGAGGATTCCTTGATGTGCAGTCATGTAGTGTTTGAAATCTGATCAACTCCAAACACCACACAAGAGATGTGTTTTCTGGTGCCAGCCCAGTGTGCTTCCTGACTTAATGTGGTTTAATTGCAATGGTGCTCAGGCTTCGAGTAATTTTGGATTTCAGAAATGGTGACCCAGCCTTGCTTTGCTGGGGACAAAGGGACAGAGGGGCCCCTGCTCATGACAGTGCTTGGGGATGCCCTTGGCAGCACACTGGGCTCTAACCAGGCTGTCACTCTGCTCCGTGCTGGTGACAGTTTCTGCTGACTTCAGCTCTGTTGAAGATAATAATTTCTCTTTTCTTGGCCTTTACAGTGGGTCTGCCAAAAGTCTTGCCCCTTCTGCTAGTAGCCAGACTCAGTTGAGGTTAGAAACATAACCATAGCAGTAACCTTTTCAAAACCTGTCTTGCAAATTTTTTTTTGTGCAATTCTTTCTGTTTGATCCTTACCAAAAGTTATTTTATGGTTATTACTGTGAAACTCTTGGATGCTATGTTCTTTCTCTAGAAATCTTACAGAAATTTATTTTGGGGAAAAATTAGTTTGGTTTGTTTGCTATTTGGGTTTCATTTGCCTGAAATCAAACTGTTGTTCTCCAGTAGTATCCTCTGACTTGGGACTTTTTATTTTTGAACCATCACCCTTTTTGATAAATTCCTTTTCTTTAGGCATCTTGTTTTGCTCCTTAACTAGGGGGAAGGATTTTGTTAATGAATATTTAATTGAGAAAACTAGATTCAAGGGATGTAGTTTCATTAGGTTAGCATATATGCTAAAGGACTCTTTTGAACTGAAGATTCTGGCATAAAAACCTGTTGAAGTAGTTCATTGAAGCTGAAACAAAAAATATGTAAGTTGTTTTGAATTGAAGTGGAAGAACTATGCCCCCTCTTTGATTTAAATGGAAATATGCTGTGCAGTCAGTACTGATATTAGTGACTCCCCAGCTGTTGATGTTAAAAATAATTTTCCCAATTTCTGTCATATATGTTTTAGTGTTAAATGCTGGGTTTAATGTTAAGTGCTGGTTGTTTTTTTTTTTAATCTCACTGAAATTATGAATGCTGAAAACATTTTGGATACTCTGTAAGGTACTGAGTAATACTACAAAAAAAAAGCCATTTTCAGAGATTAAGTAAACTTTTAAACTTAACTGCTTAACTGCTGCTAGGGAATAAAATTATTGTACAGAGAGATGTTACATGCTAGCCTTTCTGAATATGCAATCTGTTTTGACTTAAACATCTTTCATGATTGGTATTTCCCTCTTAATCAAATGATATTTTTCAAGTCTGTCATCTTGTCAACAATACTTCATTGTTCTGCTACAAACAAGCACTTAAAATGCATACTTTAAAAACAGGAAAAAGTTAAAAAGAAGGCTGCCAATACTATCATAGGATCATTTCCTGGGGACTGACCAAGACAGTGATCCGTTGCATCGTGTTTTTCCAGTAGCCTTTATACTTTGAATAAGCTGGTTTACTTACCTTCCAATTGAATTGGTTTTTACCACTGCACTCAATGTATTATGAAATGTGAGCAGAATTTGGTAAATTGGGCTGTTGAAGCATGCTGTGGAAGAAAAGCTACCTCTGTGTTTTGTCCAATGTGTGGTTGTTTCTCTAACCTAGCCTGACCTCCCTTTCTGTAGGTATTTGCAGAAGTGAGGCACTGAGACAAAAGGTGGGCAGCTTCCTGCTGTTTCTGGGGAGCTCTTGCCCACTTGCCCTTCCTTTGATCCCTTCAGCAGGTTCAGTGACTCCTCCAAGCAGCAGAAGAGTACCAAGAATAGACCATGGAAGGTTGTGCATTTTATAACCCTTCACACCTGGAATGTCTTCTCAATCTGGGCTGATAACAAACTGATAGAGAGTGGAACAACTGGGGGAATAGTGGAAGGAAATACTGACAGCAGTAAACTTCCTAAGGATGGAAGTGGGTTTTGTTTAAATCAGAAAAATGTGTTCTTACAAGGCCACTTCCATGAGAGATGTAGAGGGAAGACTGTAACTGAAATTTTGACAAGAACCAATGACCACTAAGGTCCTGTTGCTTTTTCTTGCTCAGAGATGGATGCTGTGCTGGTTTTTAGTGTGACTGGGACATGCATGCTGAAGCTATCTTGGATGTTGGGACTAAAGGGAAAGCTCTTCATGTGATGTTCTTTCTGAAGGTAGTTTGGGTGGGGTTTTCTCTTCTTGTCGTCTTCTCTGTTTGGTAAGAAAAAACCCATGAGAAAATAACTATCTCAGTGGCACTCGCAAGAGGTGGTCATATAGAACATGGGTGGGTAAGTGGCAACTTTTAAAAGTTCAGTTTAATTTTGAGTTTGTTGCAATTTTGTTTTCTGTTCTGAAGACTTCTGCAGTCAATTCTTCATGATTTTACCTTTAAATCATCATTTAATGGGATTTTTTCCTCTTAAATTAGAGCAGTTTCAGTTCATGTTATGTTTTTCAGGAGTTTAAAAGGCCATTAAAATCAAGCATATATATGTGCATGTGTTCCAGAAGAAGCAAATTCTTATCTGTACTGTCCAAGAAGGTGTTGGATGATGTTAGATTTCAGTGGATCAATATATATATATATTTTAGAGTTTGCCTAGGGATTTTGAACCTTAATGACTACTTTTTTAGAAAACAGAAACATCTGTTTGATTTTTCTTGTCTGTAACTATTTGTTGAAGTATTTTACAGATTTATTTCCAGATGCCTATATAAGACTTGTTTCAAACAGTGAACTGAAACCTGAATTGCCTTTTTATAGAGTAGAGAGTTTAGTCATCCTTGTTGTTTAAGGAGTCAAGTAATTAAAAAATTTGTACGGTTAAGATTAGGGAAGAATGCAAGAAAGAAAGAGAAGGTTTTTGCTGGACCATTTTGGCCTTTAGTTTAAAGAAGAAAATCTTAAAGTAGAGGTAGAGGTATGGCATGACTGTGAATTTGGTCTGAGCTTAGTAACTCAAGGGTGGTGCATCCACCAGGCACCTTGGATATGATAACATTTTTTTCATAGATAGGAGCCCATGGTTTTCTCATGGTAAGTGTAGTGATCCTGCCATAGTGCACCACAGGGTGTGCCCTTAGGCATTAGCCTTACCTGCAGGCCTGTTCTGGCTCTGCCTGTGAAGGAGAACACTGAGAAGTTTTGCTGAGGCAATGGCTTGTGTTGGCATTGTCTGCCATTTTCCAAATAGCTCTTACATTACAGACTGGAACCCAAGAGAAGTGGGTACCCGATGGGCACAGAACACCAAGCCACTGAAAACTGAAACACATTAAATGCAGCAGCTTGGCAGAGCAGGCAGGATGAAGTTCTCAATTTCTTTCATTTCCTGGCAATTTAGTATGCTCCAGTACATAGAGCCTCCTTTGAGAGTTCCCGTGCAAATTACACACAGTTTTCATACCACTACTAAATATTCAGAAAAAGATTCTAACTATAGTTGGCACTGAGCCCCAAAATACTTTCTTCAAACAATCTCTACCAAATGGAAGCAAAATGTGTGCTGCAGACTCATCCTGTAACTTCTGATGCTGCCTCTGCTGCGCACCCAGCCTAGCAGCTGCTTCCATGGACATGGCTTGATCTTCCCCCCATGAATGATAAGGCAGGTCACTGGTTAAGAAGCTGCTACTAATGACAGCTATGGTATCTTCACTGTATTGGTGGCAAAACTTGATTAATGATACTATTACTGGGTTCTGTAGCACTGAGATGTGAAACAACACATTATGTAGAGAGAGTGTGACGTGCCAACAGGTGCATGTTTCATCTTAGAAACATGACTCGTTTAAGGTTGCTGACCCTTCCATTAGTGTTTTCATTTCCACAGAAATTTAAAATTTGGTTATAAGCATGATGCTAAGTGGCGTGTGAGGCATAAACCACATTCACATCCCAAATCACAGATGTATGTTCTGAAGTGACTGTTACACAAATAAAAACTGTAGTCTGGCCACAGTGCTGTAATTGTTAGCCATTCATTTACCAACATTATAGGAAACAAGTGTGGAAGATGCAAAGCACTCTTACCTGGTATCTTTTTGTTTTGTTGTTTTTTTAATCTATCTGTACATGTCTATTTTATATTGGGGTAGGTTTCATAAATGTGTGTCCTGAAATTCTGTATCCATTAAACACAAGCAGCTGGTGTGGGGCAACTGTTGAACAAGAAAATAAAAAGCAGTTCAGAAGGAACTCTGAAGGAAGTTGTCTCTGGAGAAAAGAAACCCTATTGCATATTTAGGTGATCTTCCCATTAGTTGTGCAGAAGTAGCCTGATTAACTGAAAATCTCATTTCAGTTTACTGTCTGAAGAGAACTACATTTTTGCTGGGATTTCCGTTCAGCAAAGGTGATGTCTTTCTGCATGCATGTGGGGTGATACACATGGATATTGTAGGTACTCTTCTACAGATGGACTCTGTCAAGGCTGTGAATTTTTGTTGTTTTTTTTTTAATAGATAACCTTTATAATTATAAATCTACCATTAAAAGTCACAAGAGGACTTATTTCTGCAGACTATTCTAGAGGAACGAAGTTCAGAGTGCTAGTATGGAATTCAGGAATCACTGAGTTGAGTTCACGCTTTGGGGGTTTTTTGAAGTTGCATTCCTAAATACAATTTTATAATTCAAATGATGAATGGATAAACCTTTAAGATTTTTCACTGCAATGAGTTAAAAGCAAATGCAGTTTTCATGTGATTATAATGTGAAAAAATGAGAAGCTAATTTGGACAAAGTCTCCAAACTATTGATTCATGAAATTTATCATGTCATGAAATTTATTTATCTGTACTATGGTTCTGATATTCATGCTGTTTTGGTGACTTGATGTGCACAAAGAGATGCCTTGTTTAGTAATAAACATGAACAAAGGTGATGTAGTAATGCATGAAGATCAAGTTTCCAGGTGGCTAATTTTAGCTGCTTTTAGTGCAGTTGATGTCAAGGTCATCTTGATTTCCTGAGGACCTGATAGACTGTCAAGAACTTGTTTGGCTTTCAAGGCAGACACTACTTGGTGTGAGCATCATCCTGCAGGTCTGTACTGCTACCAGCAGGAGGGAAACAGTCACTCAAGGCATGTAAATCTTAGCTTTCTGTTCTTAGACTCCTTAGGGTCATAATTTAGCTCTTAATGCTCTTAGCTCATGATTTAGCTGTTAGGTAGCCAATCTAAGTGGTCGGTAGATCCACAAGTGAAAAACATTCTTTCAATTAAGTGCCTTATATAATTCAATCACAAATGTGTGACTTGGTAAAATTTCAGAGAAAAG
Organism: Euphonia xanthogaster; assembly: GCA_034509185.1. Classification (NCBI taxonomy): domain Eukaryota; kingdom Metazoa; phylum Chordata; class Aves; order Passeriformes; family Fringillidae; genus Euphonia; species Euphonia xanthogaster. The sequence goes on from JAYDZK010000028.1 coordinate 9,937,297, forward strand.
CATTGTTAGCTCCTAGAATATATCAAGAATGGGTGCGACTTCAGGGAGATACTTAGTCTGAAAGGTTTTATGCACACACAGAATTGAAAGTAATGCTACTCTATTGTGAATGGCCATACCTACTGTAGGAAACGTGTTCTTACAGTGGAAGCCATGTTTTACTGTTGGAACAGATAGGGCAGGATTTGGGAGGGTTTTCTAGGAGGTAGAAGTAGCTTTGGTGTTAAACTCGTCTTCTCCTTGGGGCTTCCTATGTAGTGATATGCAGAGGATGTGAAGGAAGGACTTGTTGTGAAACAAATGAAAATGGTTTAGGCTTTAGAGGAGAAAAACCTGATGTCTGTAAGTTTTGAAGATGGTGGTTTGTCCTTGCTGGGGGAAGGACTGTTATGGCAGTGAAGGTCTTCAAATGCATGTCCTAAGCAACCACAACAAAGTGTTGGAGGAAATGCCTTTCTTTGAAAAGCCTACTCAGCACAGTACTGTTGGCTATTGCAAAGATGCTGTCACAATTCTGCCTCTTGATATTGCCTGGTAACTTGACTGCTTTTACACTGTTTAACTAAGAAATCATTCAGATATGTGTAGGGTATACCTTCTACTCCTGTGAGACAGCATGTCAAATTCCCTTGAATAGTGCCAAAAAGCTGCTCCCCTGGCTGGGGATCAGGGCATGTGTGGGGAATTCTACAGCTGTTGTCTGATCTGTTCCCTGAGTATTTTTTGGGGCCAGTTCTTTGGTGTGAGCACCACCAGAGCCCATACCTGCTGCTGTTGCTAATGGCTTTTGCAGGCAGCAGCAGTGGTGTGAATTTGAGGTGATTCCTGCCAATTTCCCTGCTGCCCAGAGGATTGTGTGGAGCAGTAGGGAACTGACAGGAGGCTTGTTTCCTGCACTCTGCTGCTGCTTGGCAAAGCCATTAGCAGCAGCAGATACCCTGGAGCTCCCTCTGTGCAGACTCAAAAGACAACATTGCATTGCTTTGCATTCGCTCATATTTGGATGATTATCTTCACAATCATGAAAAGTACAAACCTATTTTTCCGAATAAAATCTTTAGGTTTTAAATATGTGGTGGCCTCAGGGTTTCCTTTCCACCTTCACCTCTATGTTTGTCAGTTAAAAATTTCTTTCTTATTCCAGATGGAATAGGTTTGTAAGCCATTGGTGAGAGGATGTATTCCTCTAGGATGTTTTATCTGCGTTCTGTCTCACTGAGGGGGAGGGGTATTTTCAGCTTGCAAAAGGCTTTGCCCTTTTTTCATAGATGCTTGAGAACCTTTGAAATGGTTTTCATGTGCATGATTATTTACAATTGTTCAATCATTTTATAGCTGTGCATGTTTTCAAATCATGAAATTATTAGCAGAATAAAAGAGCTGCTGGATTAATTGGTTGCTAAGTACACACAGATCCTGTCCTCTGTAGTGCAAGCATGTTTCACGTTCTAATCTCAAAACACTTGTTCTGCTTTCCAGTTTTGGTTTTTGTGACAATGGTGACTTTCTTGATGAAGGTTTCATTACAGATTTACTTGGCTTAGAATGGCTGGCTGGTGCCTTCCTGCATCTTCATGAATGTCATTTCCATATGGTTAGAAATGTCATAGCAAAATCTAAAAAACCCCATGATCTGGGATTTCTAACAAATAATGTTTGTGCAGTGCAGGAGACAGAACTCGGAAGGGATAGTACAGAGCAAGACGCAGAGGAATTATAACATAGAGGAGCCTCGTCCAGCATACTCACAGTTCTACAGTAAGAGTGTAGTAAATGTTGCTGAGGAATAAATTGGGAAGCAGCTTTGAGCTCTGAGAAATGGAGCAAAGAAACTTAGTTTTAAAATGATAAAGTATCTAGAAAAGAGACTGTAAAAGGATTCATGAAAAAGCCACCATTTCTGGATTACCTACTTAATTATTAAGCATTTTTTGTTTGTTTGTTTCTGGCCCAGGAATGTTCAAGAACTGACCAATGTAACACTATTGACTTTAGTAGCATTTGGCTTTTAGAGCTAAAATTATACCCAGGGCACATTAGGAATACTTTTTTTTTGTTTAGCTGATCTCAAAATGTAAAATAGTTGATGAGTTACCATTTTTACCAAGATATGAAATAATCACCCTTAATGATAAATCCCTATAATTTACTGTAGTTACTGTAAGCAAAATGTAGAAACATCTTGGCTAGAGTTCTCAAAAGTAAAACTGAAATTTTCCTTGTGATGCTGCTGCATATTTGCAGAAGTAGCCTTGAATTGAAGTGGTATTGTTGAAGAAATAATCAATTTAAAGTATTGTTGCCACTAGTGTTTCTACTGGACAGGGAACTTAATTTTGAAATTAATCTTAAATAGAAGTGAAATTACCTTTTAGAGTAATGATTAATCTTAACAATCTGAAAATCTTTGCCATATTTTAAATTTTCTATGGAAAAACATATATCTTGCAAAATGAAGGTATATGTATATATTGAGGAAAACAGAAATCGAGTCCCAATCTTTCTTCATTCTTCTTGAGTGGGCTTTTGAGAATCAAGGGTATTGCTAGGATAGAGCTATGCTGCCAAAAGCTTCTTGTTGTTTTTGGTTTTTTTTAATAACCTTGTAAAAACCCCAGTCTTCTTTTTGGATTTATTTGATATGTTCACAATACATATTTTAAAACTTGTCTGATTTTTTTAAAATAGCACTTTAACCCAACCTGGGAATGAAGAGGCGCTTACCAGAGAGCCGTGTCCCGAGGAGGTCTCCACCGCAGGGTCCCGCAGGTCTGGGCAGAGGCAGAGGGATAAAACCGAGCAGCTCTTCCATTTTCTGTAGGAAGCAGGGAAGCCTGTCAGCAAACGATTTATAGTCACTGTTACCATCGTATAGTAATGAAGTAAATGCAAGAAAAATAATATTAAAAAAAAAATATCAAGAAGTATATCGGAGAGCAAAATCTGTTGGTGAGGCCACAGGCTGGGATTCGGCCGCTGTCCCCCCTGCCCTGCCCGGGGCTGGAGCCGCAGGGTTGCGGTGCAGCGCGGTCCAGCGCAGCACAGCGCCCGGTTCCCACGGTTTTCCGAGGGAGCGAGCAGCCGCTGTGGGCGGCGCTGCGGGCGGGGAGCGGCAAGGGTTAAAGCCGATCCCCGCGGGGGTTAAACGTGGAGCCTAATGGAATAATGACGGGTAGCACCATCTGCTGGCCTAGTTCCGCGGGGAGCGGGTCTAACCAGCGCTAATATTGGCGCTGATGCCTTTTGATGCTTTGTGCGTTTCTTTCCGCGCTTTGTTGGGATCCGGCGCTCCGCGCACGGCGAGGCCGGGCCGGGCCGGGGGCGGCGGGTGCGCGCCGGGCAGGGCGCGGGGATGCTGCTGAAGCGAACGAGCGCTCGGGGAGGGCTGTGCGCGGCCCGGCTGCCGCTCGCTAAATAGGCCATTTAGCAATCTTCTCCCCATGCTTTTCTCCTGAGCACTGCCGGGGGTGCTGGAAAAGCGGAGGGCAAGTCTTTGTCTGACGCCAAAAATGTCTTCAGTGAAGAGGCCAAGAGGAAGGGTAAGTGAGAGCCTGAATGAGTGGGAGGAGGAGGGGTTCTTTGGGCTAAAAGGCTAATGGGATTGAATAACCTTCCTTATTACTGGCTGCTGCTGCGGGAGCCGCATCGCCATCTTGAGCTGTTCCCGAGCTGGGTCCGGCTGTTTGTTCCAGCCCCGGGGCTTTAAGGTGGCATCGGGAGCGGCCCCATCCCTGCCTCCCGCCCCCGCCGCCCATGAGGCACCTCTAGAACATGTATCCCGGGAAGTGCGCGGGGTTTGGCCAGAAAATGTGTTTGGAAATTCCTGGTGGCTTTTCTTCCTGCTCTAGGCAGAGGCGCATTTACGGGTGAGAACGTAACATAACTGTTATCTGCTGGGGTTTTGTGTTTGAATAGGAAATTCTTTCCATTCCTCAAAGGGGGAGGGGAGGAAAGCAAAAACATGTCTTCTGGCTGGCTGCAGGAGAAGCTTACAGCCCCGTAAACAATTCTGCGTCCATGAAACGGGCATTAAAATCCCGAAGATAAAAACACGTTACATCTTTTATCCGAGGCATGGAGTGTCTGTTGATCTAAATAAAAGAAACGCTGCTTTCTGATCCGTTTATGGATATAGAGCTGTGTAATTTTAGTTTTGGTTTTATCTTTTGTCTGTTTTCTAATCTTGGTGTTGTTCGAGCATCTGTTGTGTTCATCACCGAGTTAGTCCTGTAGATCATTCATCTGCTTTAGCGGAACTGTGATCCTGGTATCCTACCGAAGGCAAAACACTGATGCTGTTACCTTCGGGACCTCTTTGCTTTTTCGTATTTTACTGGAGGTGTTGGATGTGTGTGTCAAATGTATGGAAATGCTGCAAAGGTTAAAGATTGGTATCCTTAGTTATAGAGGTGGAGAGACGGCTGAGAGAATTTCAGAAGGATAATTTTTACTGACTTTGGGTACTTGGATTGGTTGTTTAAAACCAACAATTGATGTAGTTATTTTGAAGCCCACGCCATTCTGTGGTATAAATGGAATTCCTCATTTTTTGTGTCCACATAAGTCCCTGGCAGTTACGTTTTTTAAAAATGCATATCCCTATCAAAAATGTTTGCACTTTTTCTTTCTATGTTTAAAATAAGGGAATTTAATTTACTTTTTGTTTCTTGCTACAGCCTCCTTCCAAGAAGACTGATGGTTCAGGATCATACACTAAATTGCAGAATACCCAGGTGAGGGCAATGTCTGAAAAGAAGCAGAAGAAAAAAACAGACTCGGAAAGTAAACAAGAGAAGGCGAATCGCATAATATCCGAAGCAATTGCAAAGGCAAAAGAGAGAGGAGAGAGAAACATTCCACGAGTAATGAGCCCTGAAAACTTCCCCAGTGTTTCAGCTGAAGGAAAAGAGGAAAAGAAGGGTAGAAAAGTTAAAACCAAACCAAAGGATAAGGAGACTAAAAAGCCGAAAACTGGTTCCTCATCCAAAATCAAAGAGAAAACAAAAATTGGGTAAGTAGATTAAAACATTGTCTTCTCTTGAGTCTGTATATCCTTGATTAAAATGGAAACTGCTTACTGATAATAAAATGTTCTCCTCCGCTGCCTACACAAAATTCTTCCTGATTAAGTCCATGTGTGGACTCTCTCATTCAGGAACAAGAATGCTCTGTTTTCTCCTTAGATAAAATCACTGTAGGAGTGTCCTTTTGAAAGGAAATATTTTAAATACAGATTCTAAAATATTCTGTACTCACTTTGAAGCATAGGCCAAATATCTTGAATCTAGTTTTGTAATCCATTCTGACTCCAGACTGAGTTTTTCTGGATTATAAATGTTGTTTTTATCAATTTCGGCATTTAGCTTCAATACAGTGTGCTTGATAAACTACACAGGGAGAAATTGGAAGTTTAATGAACTTGTAGGCAAGAGAATATTCTTACAGATATCACATGTATCAAAAGTAAAGCACGTACTGGAAAAATTAAATTCGAAGAACTTTGTAGTCTTCACTCATAGCAGTTTAATCTGCCCTCTTAAATATTTTGCAGACTCAGCTGGGTGGATACCTTAGGGTGAGGAGCTTTTGGAGTGCTCCAGGGGTTTCAGGACCTGGCTCATCTTGGGACTCCAGAGCTAACCTATGTTGCCTGTTTACTTTTAAATGAGAGTGTGTGATTTCCAATATTGAGTACATCAGTCAGAACTTGAAATAGAAATCTTAGTTACAGTCTGATTTTTAGTTTCTTAAATCCATGCTCTTTTTGCAGTAGCAAAAATATTAACTGGCATACCTCTGAAACTTAAATGTCTCATATCCATATGTATATTTTAATGTACGGAGCAGAAATGAATGTTCTTTTAATCAGCCTATATCTCTGCCTTTTCTTTTTTTCTTGTAGAGATCAGTGCTTTTCTTACATGTTAGAAGTAAACAATTTTGAGTTGTTATCCTGTAGTTTGAAGGCTACTGCTCTATTCACTACTTCATTCTCAATGTGAAATTTCATGTGTTAATTTCTTTCTGTTCTGTTTATGTGTTGGCATTTGATGTTGCTTGTAAGCATCAAGTAGTGCTTCCTTTCCTTTTTTCCCCCATCTAGTTTAAGATGGGATTTCAGATGTGTACTTTTGTGAAGTTGATTTCACTTTCATGTTTATGAATTTACTCACATTCTGTAACAAACATTTTGTGGGTCTGTCTAATCAGAAAATTTGCACTGTTGTTCAGGTACTGTCAGTTTCATGAAACGTTGGGGTTTGTCCTTAGTGTGCTTTTTATTCGTTCTTTTGGGTAATTGACAAAACCTGCCAAAATAACATCATTATGGTATACTACAGAGTTTCCATAATATTTTTACTTTTTTAAATGAAAAAAGTAGAACTGCTACCTACAATTTACGATTGTGCAGTCAGTTTTGTCTTTGAAATGCTTTGCTGTGCACATCACTTGGGATCACTTTTCAGGATTTCATCAGACAGCGTCAGTTGAGCAAGAGACGTTTCTCAAACTGTGTTTTTAACTGTGGTGTTTGTGTTTGATGCAGAGTATGTGCAAGCTGCTAGAGGAGCTCCCGTTTAATTATTGTACATGTTTCATCATTTTGCATTGAGCTGTGACGGTTTGTCTCCCCATTAGTTACCAGTCTGATCAGCTAATGCCCCAGTAGCACTCTGCTAACTTAGTCATGCTGCCAGGTATTGCTTTCATTATGAAGGAAGCATACCTGAAGATGGAGCAGTCAGGTCCTGGTGAGGAGCTGTAAAGAGTCTTCTAGAACCAGCACATATTACAGATTTCCATTCATATTCACAGAATTCCATTTTATTTAGATGGACAGCAGCAAATCAAATACTTTGAGACATCAAGATACTTCATTTTTGTATTCAAACAGATTAATGTGTTGTGTTGAATTAGCACTGTTGTATATTGATATAAATACATAAAATAATAACTGCTTAGCAAGGAATACCTCAGGGATTTTGCAGAGCAGCAATTGCAATAAGGCCTTGATTTTTTTAAAAGAATAATCTTACCAAACCCTGCTTTCTATGCAGATGTAACTGCTGATATTATAGCAGAATAATTACTATAACATCATTATACTTGTCTTTTTAACCATGGTTCAAAAAATTTTGTGACTAATAATTTTTTATTTAGAGAAAACTAAAATTAAAGAATAAGGAGTTTAAAAGACTAAACAGCTCTGGTAAAGGTTTTGTCCTATCTTTTGTTCTTAAAAAATATTTCTTAATGAATCTAATCACATCCTTGGAATCATTAAGTCAAAATAGGATTGGGTTTTTAAGCGTGTGGGTTGCTCCATTGATTTTTCTCATTACCTTAAAATAAACTTTGACTGAATCTTGGGAGAAAATTTTACTATGCTAAAATAATACCTGTAGAAGACAAGAGCTTTATTGGGCAGGAAGGGAAGATCTCAGTTCAATGAAAATGTTTTTTTTTTTCTTTGGATGGAAAGATTTTTGAGATCAGTTTAAAGTGGGATAAAAAAGAATTTAAATTCTTTTTCAATCAATAATGAGAAAAACTTTATAATATAAATATATATACATATTTGTATATATGGCATTCCCTACATTTAATCAGAAAACAAAACCCGAAGTCCCTTCATGTTTTAAAAAGATAAGCAAACAATTTCCAACTGTTAGAAGCCATTATGGACTAATTTTTCTGCAAGCAATATAGTTGTGAGTGAAACCTTGAAACCAGTAAAGTTTTACAATAAAATAAAAGATAAATATACCTTTTTAACAGTAGTGGAGAATTTGTTTGGGTGCATCTGCTGTTCCATTTTAGAACGAGGTCTGCTGCAGTGTGTCCATCCCAGATGAATAAATTTCTTTTCAGTCAGGATTTTCTATAGCAAACTCATCTAACTTCCAGGAAGTGTTAAATCTGTTGCTTCAGTTTGGATTTGGAGTGTCAGAGCAGTGCAGGAGGTGATTGCAGAGTTGGGTGTGTTTGAGAAGATCTGAAGTCACATGTATGTTTTGGGTGACTCCTGTTTCATTTTTGCAGGCCAACACAGAGCTGAGTGGTCTGAAACTGTAACAAATATATTGATTTCTTCTTTTTTTTTTTTTTCTATTGAGAAATGTTGGAGAAACAGTTTTAATCTGGTCTTTCATATCTCTGCTCGCAACAAACACAGCCTGTTCAGTAAGAGCACAGTTGTACCCTCTGTAGCCCAGAACTCAAACAGCAAACTCTTATTTAGATTGTGATCATAGACTTTGACCTCTTACAGGGCTTTATTCTGTATAGCAAGTGCTGTGTTGCTCTGGAGGAGGATTTTCAGAGTTACAGTTGAACTGTAGAGCTGGAACACTAATTGCTGAACAGACCTTGATAAAATTGCCTGATAGCCATCAGTTAAAAAACAAAAGGTGCTTTAAATTGTAGTACAGCACAGCTTTTAGTGAAATTGAGTAGCCCTCATCTGGGATCGAGATGAGTTTTAACTACTGTGTCTAGATTGAGGGGCAGAATGATCTTTCAAGAATTCCTGTTTTTTTTGCTGCACAGACAATGAGTTTGTGTTTGGTGGCTTCGTGTTAACTGTTTATGTTTTCCTTCGTGATGCTCTGAGATCTACATGTACAGGAAAAAATTTATAGCACAGTTCATTCCAGTTTATCATTGCTACTTAAAAATTGCTGGCAGCTACTTCCTAGGCAGGCTGCAGTTTCTTTCTAAAGGTGGGGGTTAAGGTTTTATTTCTTGGAGCTGTGAAGACAGAAATAATGCTTATTCATTTCAGTCAAGTCTATTAGAACTGGATTCTGTGGTTAGCAAAGTTTCTGTGCCATAAGAATTGGTGAAGATAAATTATAATGTTACCAGTAACATTATAAGGGTATGACAGAAATTATTAGAAGAATGTATGTGTAATATATTTAGTATTACCAAAGTAAGTTAACTAATTTGCCTTATGCACTGATTACTGATTAAGTTAATTCTTCAAAATTTGCTTTACAATAACTCTGCAGACAGCAGAACCACTTTTCGTATCCTGGCTATTTACCAAGGTGTGTTGACATTTAGGAATCTATTTAAACCCTTTCATATTTTTGCATAGACCTTGTTTCTATTTATAAGCTCTTTCTAATTGATTCTACTTATTCCATGTAAGGTGATGCATATTTAATCTAAAAAGTCTACTTCTTACCACTTGATGTGAAGAATTATGAATTTGTGAACATTCTCTTGTTCAAAAAAGTAGATTGGCATTTAGGTTTTATAGCTCTCAACGTATTCCCACCTACTCAAACATAAAATTAAATATCACAGCCCTGATGAAAAGCAACAGCTCTGCACTGGTGATGTAAAGGACAATATCAGTTGAATACATTTAAGTAATTTTTTTTTCCTTAATCACTGCATAGTTTAAATAAATAAGTCCCCCAAATTCTAAGAACTCAATTTACAAATGCTTGAGTCAGAGTGGTAGTCCTTCCATTCAAAAGTGCTGCCAGAAATGGCTGTATTATTTCATGTGTTAAAAGAGCACTGGTGGATTTTGTTCATTAATCCTTGAGTTATGTAGCAATGAATCCAGCAAGTGGGATGTGATCCTGTGCACTGCTGAAATGAGTAACTGTCCTTGTTGCCTTGGACCTGAAGTAGATCTCACAAATACTGTTAACAAGCAGTTTTAGAACCCAGCACCCTGACAGATAATCTTTGCTTGTTGATCTGATATTGTTAAGATGGTTTGAAACCCTTTTAAACTCAGGAGACCTGGGGAGAGGGGTGGAGAGGAGCTGCTTCTCTGTCACTGGTGCTGTGGAGGTGCTCCAGCTGGGATCTCCCAGGGCAGGTGCTGGCGCTTGTCCCCCTGTTCCCTGCCAGCGAGGCAGGTGCTGGGGAGCAGCTGTGTGCTCAGAAAGGAGGGGTGCTTGCTGCACCTTGAGTTCTCTTAGATCTGTTAAGGTCATTATCTTGTGTCCTGATTAAAATGGCAATAAATTCAAGGTTTGGCCATCCTTCTGGGATGTCATTTTGTTTATTATTTGGCATTATTGTTTCAATGTAGTGTGAGCTGGAATTGACTGATGGTTCCCAAAAGACTATTAGGAGTATTTTAAAATCTGTGCACAGTCCAGAAGTTAGTAATTTGAAATACAACTGGAGAAGGAGACAGTGGCAAATATTACTGTGATAGCATTATTTATTAAACATATAAAAGGATAAGAGAAAATGGTTTTACACCAGCAAATTAACTCTCATTCAAGAGGATACAGTATCTTGTCAAGGAAACTTCTGCTTTATATTTTTAGCAAAGTTTCTAGTGATAAAGAATTGCTAATACTGTTAATAACGTAGGAGTTTAATTGTTAGTAATTTAACCAAGTGCTTTGGCTACAAATGATAATATCTGAGTGGTGACTCTGAACACTAATAATTAGTTCCTTAGTGTTTTCTGTTTTGGAAAAATTGAAGTAGAATGATGTATTAAAGGCCAGCTGTCCTTCCTATTCCTGATGTGCCTAATACATATTTGCTACCTTTTTCTTTCTACCCTCTTTTAATATTTCCTTTTTCATTCTTTGGAAGGCTTTGGAAAGTGTTTATCACTTTAAAGTTGTTCAGAGTACTGACGGTGTTTCCATCATGTTCTCTGCTATGAAACAGAAGGGGACTGGAGCACATTGTTACTGGTTTTCATTTAAAAGAAAGAAGTTGCAATGCTCTTCAAATAGTGGATATTGGTATCTTTAAAGAATGGTAGGAGTCCTATGCTAAGGATCAGAAGTAATACTGGCTCATGAGAAATCTTCTTTTTAAACCTTTTTTGTGGTGTAAGTTTCTCAACATCTCTAGTTTGTAATTATAGAAGAAGAAAATACGTAATGAAAAAATCTACAATGTCTAATTGTTGAAATATTTATAGATGTTATGTAATAAGATAAATATGAATTGAAAAAGGCAAGAGAAAGTGAAATTGGAGTGGAGTCTGGTGATATTATTTATTCCATGTCTACAGTGTGCTGTTAACTTTTCATAGAAACAGAATAGATAGTTTCTGTTCAGAACAGTTTGTTTCAGGGTGGAAAAAGGGATTTTAGCCAAGGATCTTTATGCTTTCATGCAGAAATTTATAAACTGGCAAGAGAACTTGTTCGCTCAATGAAATTTTCTCACGGAATTGATCCAGTTTACAGGCTTCCGAAAATCATTGTTTTCGCATAGCAGATTTTTTTAGACGTTTTTGGCCAAAATATGAGCAGATTGCATTTTTACTGATAGAAATGTATGACTTTAGCACCATACTGTTGTTCAGCAACTTTTGATAGCAAGGAGCATTGTGGTTCTGGGCACTGGATCAGAAAGAAGTAAAACTGCATTTGTTCCTGTCATTGGCACCATATCCATGTAGGGGAAGAAACATTCTGATCTACAGCATGCAGAGATGTGCAGAAAATTTCAGGGAGAAGCTTGTGAAGTACTGGGGGTAGGGAATGCAAGCTCAGAGCAAGAGACAAAGCTGACAAATGGAATATTGTGTGTAAGGCTGCAGGGGCAGAGCAAGAGGCAAACCCAAGGAGGGACTAAAACTGAGAAAAGGAGAGGAACAAGTGTGCAAGGAAAGATGTAGCTAGAGCAGTCTAATCACAAAATACCCTATGATCTAAAACAGAAGGTCCTTAAAATCCTCAGCTATTCAGAACCCATAGAAACCCTATATCCCTTAAGGTTGTGTTTCTTGAATATTAAAGGACCCTTGAGCCTAAAATAGTAAACAGTAGTGCATGAAGTGAGAACGAGCTGTGGTTGCACAGCTACAAATATTTAACACAGCAAGATGCATTTAGGAATTGTTTTAATCTACTGTTTTACAAAAGAGGATAAAAATTTGGAACAGATTGCCCAGGTGCCTACCAACTGTCAGCCTTGGAGATAGGTGGAACTTAACTGGGTTGAGCAACATGAAAGAGCTCTGAAGTTGGCCTTTAGTAGGGACCACAGGTCTTCCCGAGAGTTCTTCTAGCTTGACTTATATCTTAGCACTTGCTTGATTAAAGAACATTCAGTTGTCCTTTCACTTTGAAGGAATTTAAGAGCAGGGAAAACATATATTGACACTTCCTACCATTTTTCCAAACCCTAAAGGTGCAAACCAGGGACTTGGTGGGTTGGATATTGTTTCATGAATGATCTTCCAGGAAATTCTCACTCATAAGTTTACCAGGTTTCCCTTTAAATGCATGTGAAATTTTATCATCCAGAATTCCTTTTGACAACAATTTCAGAAGGTCAATCACAATGTGCCTTGTCTGCATCATTTTGGAATATATTAGCTGATTTGACATATTAGTGACAAGTGCTAATGTAACACATTTTATGAAACAAAGTGAGATAAAAATGGAAAAAGTGATTATCCAAGTCCATCAGTAGAAAGTGTCACATTGGACAAATACCCAAGAATACAAGTCTTAAAATAAAAACCAAGAAAAAAAGAAAGATGATTCCTAATCAAAGCTTGAAAAGTGCGGGGAAAAAATGCTCAAGCTAACCTTGAAGGCAGTAGGGAAACCAGTGTGTTCATTGCTGAAATTATTTCCTGTGATTATGAAACATGTTTTCTAAGTAGTAATTAAACTGAGAACACCTAATGAAAAGCCAAGGACCAGAATTTACTTGTGAACAAGAAGCTCTGTGATTATGCTGACTACAGCTTCATTTCAACCTGCATCCATCATTGCTGTTCACTTTGTGCTAAAAGTGAAAAAAAAATTGGAGTGGAAAATCTTTTTTTGATTTTGGGGTTTTTTAGCCTTTCCACTGAACATACATAGTGATTAAATATTGAAAAGCCATGCAAATATTCATTGCTTCTGAAGTTATACCTGCAGTCTTTTGTAAGCAATGTTGCTTAAACTTTCCATAATGGTTTGGTAATTTAACATGCTTATGTTCCACCTGAACTGTTAGTCTGGACATAGTAAATATGTATGTGTTCTCTTGTTTGAACACGTGCAAAGAGAAGTAAGTTAGTTGTGTTTCAACAATTACATTCTCACCAATAGTGTTGTCATCAGGTGGCCAATTTATTTGATGTTATATTGCTGTAAAATAACTTGTATTGTGTGTATAAAGACAAAAATCTTGTGCTTAATTTGTTTGTAACATGGCAGAAGCACTTGTATGCTGGAACACTTTCTTCATTTTCTGTTACAGATCTAATCATAAGAGACCATATGAAATATATATTTTAGGACAGCTCTCTGTGATTTTCTTGAATAGTTTGTCATTCTACAATTAAGCCACTGTAAACACATTTAAAGAAGTGTATTTGGCACATTTCGAATATGGAAAAATATTTTTACACCCTTTAGTTAGAAACAAATCTGATGATTTACAGTGTAATTTTTAAATCCAAACAGGAATAATTAGTGCTTTTTCATTAGAGTTTAACTAATTTATTCAGCACAATGGTGGTTCTTAACATACTCTGATAGGTTCTAAGATTACTTACAGATAAAACTACCAGATTTTGGATATAGCTTTTTTTTTCCCCTAAGGGCAAAAAAAGATTTGTTCAATTCCCTTATTTTAACCATTGAGTATCTTATTTAAGCATAAAAGGTTTGCATGTCAGACAGCTCTGGGTGATTTTTAGATTTTCTCCACATTTAATTTTCTAAGTAAAAGTAAGGGAAGCTACAGTTAGCAGCGGTAAATTTTTATGATAAATCATTTAGTGTTGTCATCTGCAGATGGTGTCTCTGCTAACTTTGTGTAGTTTACCACTGTCAGTTGGTTTAAATGTTGGATTTTGTATTTCTGTTTCTCATGTAAAGATTTAAAATGTATATGATAATTAGGAATTTGTGATAGCATGGTAACTGTAGAGAAGCTCACTAACACTAGTGAACAGTACTGTCTGCTGTAAGATATTTAAGACCTGTTACTCATTTTTCAGACAGTGGTGCTGTCTGAGTTTCATGTTGGGAATATGGGAATTGCTCGTGATTTGCTCCTGAAGTTATGCACACTGGTACACAGCATTCACTCAGGGGCTGGGGTTTTGTTTCTGACAGAAAGCTGATCATCACACTGGGCAAAAAGCAGAAAAGGAAAAATGAATCGTCAGATGAATTATCTGATGCTAAGCAGACTCCACAGCGGCCACTGAAAGATGAAGACTCACAGGTAAGTAGTTGATATTTTTCCTTGATAAATTTCTGTGCGTTTTGTCTACAGATCCTTTTTCCCCTGTCTCCAGAAAGTTACACTTCCTTGGCTGCAGTGACAGTTACTCTCACACTTCCTTGTATCTCATAGGTAGAACTTTTCATCATCAGCTGCTTCTCTCAGTTTAAAATCAGAACATCCTATAGGGTAGGGTCCCTTTTCCATAATGGGACATCAGTGCCCTGCTTGTATCAGTTTCATTTCAGCCCATAGATTTGAGACTGTAAGTGCTTACACTGAGCTGGCAGTTAGACCTGATCCTTACTTTGGCTGAGTGTGAAAATGCAGAGATTGCCTAACAGACAGGACATTTATCAGTGAAGCTGGCTCTTTGAGAACTTTGAAAAGGGTTGTTTCAAGCTTTAATGTGGTTTTTTCTTTCCTGAGCTCTGCTTCTGTAGAAACTTAAAGAACAGATTTCTTGCAGTGTTGGATCTGAAGGAAGCTCTAGTTGCTTGTGGAATACTTCTGAAGGAAGTGCCCGATGAAGAATTGAAGTGGTCAAGTCATTCCCTTGAGGAATAGCTCTCTGTAACTTACTTTCTGCAGTTTTTTCACAAATTGTCCTGAAATAATAGTAACATAGCTAATTATTTCTAAAACTCATGCACAAAGAAACATGAACTGTTGATAAGAGATTATATTCTATTTATGTTTGCATTAGTAACAGAATTATAACTTCTTGCTTTAGGGCAATCTCCAGTAACGTCAGGTTGTGTACTGGAACTGCACAGCTTTTTATCCTGTGGCAATTTCATCCACAGAGGCAAAATCAGTATTCAAAATAAGGTGCTGCTGAATAAAAATTAATTGCATTAGTTGATGATAGTTGTCAAGAAACAATTATGAGATACTGAATTGCCCTCTGGTGTTTCACCGATAATAATGCTGGAGGGGAAAAGGGATCAGGAGCCATTTCCCAAAATGACTTCTCATTTAACTCAAGTGATAGCTTGTCCGAGGTAAAGGTTACCTGAAAGGATCTGTAACTTTTCAGTCATGTTCTCTTGTCAGATAAACATAAATTTATAGGCCAAGAAATGTAATACCAAAGACTGGAGATCAATTCTTTCCTGGGCGTATCATGAAATCACCTGCTCCTGGTGTGAAGGGAAAAGAGGGTAGAGATAATCAGGGGTGGTATGAGAAGGAAATAACTTTTATTGCAGAATGTCACAGCATTGCCCTGCTCACTTTGAAGGAACTGGGGAGAAGCAGGAAAGACATAAATTGCTTTACTTCATTAATTCATTTTCTCTTTAGTTTTCGAACATGTTCATGATTTTATTTTTAAGGAACTGTTTCTAATTTCTGTTGCAAATAGCTTATTCAAAGCTCTGGGGGGCAATTTTAGGCCTTTTTTCCCCCTAATTCATTTTACATGCTTAGTTTCACACCAAATGTCTTCCTTAAATAAATGGATTTTTTAAACTATTTTTTTCATTTTTAGTATGTGGTGCTACTCCATTTTTTGTCTTAGAGCCATTTGTTTATGGCCTTAGTTCTCAGCTCAGGGAAATACAAAAGTTTTTTTCCAAACAGCTCAGATTATGTATTAATGTGTTGGAGAACATATGTTGATGTTTTGCTAATCACTTCATACTTTAAGAAAAGACATAGTGAGGAGAATTGAAAATGCCAGTTACATAATCTTGCATTGCTCATGTTACCTGGCTTTTTTTTTTTTAAACCTACTTCTGTCAGCAAACTATTAATGATTTAAGTATCATGTGACATTAGTGTGTCCTTAAATTAGAAATTCCTTTTGGTGATAACACCTAACAGCACACACATTTATGGAAGAACAGCTAATCTACAAAACTGTGGAAAGCTCATGAAGGAGCTTCATTTTTGCAGCTTCTCTGGAGGAATGGTCATAGCCCTTCTTGGACTTGTGCTCTACCCATGGGTTACTGCTCAGTTTTTGCAATGTAGTTAAAGTGCAGCTGCGTCATTTACCAGATACCAGCCAGACCAGGGGCTGAATTAACAGTCAGGAAGAAAAGTTCCTGTGCTGCAATCTCACTGTTACTTAATAGCTGCTCTGCAGAAGCCATTGTGACCACAGGATTTAGGGTTTTGTCCTCTTCACAACTTGTTCTCCCATCTGAGTACTGCAGTGTAATATAACATTGCAACCTGCAGAGGATTTTCTTGCACAAAAACACCCTTTTTTGTGTAGCTCAATATAATAAATTTGTTTTGCAGACTGTTTTGTTTTGCTGTTTTCATTTTTGTGATGATCAGTTCTCTAAAGCAGATTATAGTGTTTTCAAATGTTAGCTGACTGGTTTGATACTGCTATTTTTATCCAGTGAGTCCAATTTACAAATTAATCTTACAGTTAAATAGACAATGTCTCATGTTGGTACTGAGGGCTAGGAAATGTTATGCAATATCCCAATAATCTCGAGTATTTGAAACTGTGAGTGAGAAGGAATTATTTTCTTTGACTGAACCTTATTTCTTCAGCTGGAATTGGTTGTCCTCAGATTCTTGCAGAAACCAGAATGGGAGGTTAGAGAGAGAAACTGCAAAGTAAGCTGTATAATGCTGTTAAACAGGCCTTGATTAAGGTGAAGGAGAAAATACAGACATTAGCAAAGCGACAGACTTTATTAGCCATCATGTCAGATTTCATCTGCAATCTGACCAATATGATCTAGTGAAAACCTCCATAATTTTTTGTACAGCACCATTTAGTAGAGGCACATCAGCTTATTTTATGTATTCCCCTCTGATGCTGGAGTTGGACAGTAACACTGCTGTTACACTGCATTGGGAAATCTGATGCTCCTGGAAGATCTGTTATGTATCAGCTTTGCTCCTATACCCTGAAAAGAGTGTTTCATATTTGCTTTTGAACCCTAAAAAGAAAAGTATTGTATCCTTTCATGAAAGAGAAAATAACAATTTCATTAATTGAACGTAAGTGGATTTCAGAGGTATTTTATTTCATGTTTGTTATCAGATGTTGACCTTTGGTTGTAGGTACAGCTGAAGTATTGCTTAGAGTGTCCCAGAACATGCAGTTCAGGTTAGGGGAAATTTTGGGTAAAATTTCCTTTCCTTTCTCCTGCATGGCAGAAGAGAAGATCAAATCGTCAAGTTAAAAGGAAAAAATACTCTGAAGAAGGAGAAGGGAAACAATCAGAAGAAGAAGCAGCTAAAGTTTCTGTTAAAATCAAGAAGAATTCTGCCCCTTTACCTGCTGAGCAGCCTTTACAATTATTTGTGGTAAGGAAAAATTGGCTTGGTCTGTGGGAGCTTTGTCTCAAGTAGCTCAGTGAATAAAGCTCCTGCCTTGGAATACATGATTATTTCTAAGCCACAGTTTAGTGTGACATTTTGCTAAGATCTTGAAAACTGGAAGAAATTATTTCTTACTATTTTTTTGTGTTGCAAACATCTGTTGACTTAATGGAAGTTAAGAATAAGACTTAATGGGTATAGTTCAAGCAATGTTTTATGAGGCATAGGTATATGAAAAGCTCTGTTCTAATGTTACCATGACTTACAGAAGCATCACATTATTTGGGGGATTTCTGCTTGCTCTGGTATTTAAAAAGGACACTCTTCCTCTCCCCACAACCCTTTCAGGTTTACACTTCACTCTTCAACTTGGATACTCAATGTCAAGCCATTCAAGGTAAACAGAGTGGCAGGGAAGAAACAGGAAAAAAGTGTTTATGAGATGCTTGAAAGAGTGCCAGAAGTTGTAAGGGAAGGAGAATGATGATATAATTGGGAACAAATCAGACAAGAGGGAAGGTGACTGTCTATTGCAAGCAGCTTGTACAGATCACCTCTGGCTCTGGGACCACAGCCCCAGTTGTGGCAGAGCCATGCAATCCCATCTGTGCCTCATCTCAGCCCTGCTGGAATTCTTAGCCACAGCCTCCTCTCTCTGATTCCACAGCCTGTTTGTTGCCTGTGTGCAGAGTGGGTGGATCAGACTGAGTTTGTCACATGCTGGGTTTCTTTTCTTTTTTTCCACCTGTCAGAGTTCTTCTCCAGTTGTGTATAGCTGAATTCTGGGTGTGTCCAGTGCATCAGTTTAACTCACAGTGTCTGGCAAGCAGCAGAATCCCCAGTGCTTTCACTGAGTGTGTTTGGCAGGTGAGCACTGCAGCTGATGCTGTTTGGAAGTGCCAGACTTGCTGTAATTCTGCACATAACCCTTTCTGGATTTTAAATTTTACTCCCAGCCTGTTAGGGAATGCTGCTGGTGGAGGTCAAATTTACCTTTATTGCTCATCTTCTGACAAGCCACATGTGGTTGAAGGTTTTAAGCCTGAGAGAGAGGGCACGTACTGCAGTTTTGTAATATCATTGTTTTCATGTGTTTATAGGAAAATCCAAGTGAAGAAGATGCAGCAATTGTAGACAAAATCTTATCCTCCAGGGTAATAAAGAAAGAAGTAAGTGATTGTCACAGGATAAAATAGTTTATTTGAAAAAGGGCGCATCTGTCATTTTACATTTCCTCTGAATTTCCTTTTCCAGATATCTGCAGGGATGACAGTAGACACAGAAGAGTTTTTTGTAAAATACAAGAACTAGTAAGTATTATAAAGTTGTTTCATTGGATGTGTTGGCTGAACTGTTTAGTATCATATTTATGTACTCACGTTTTGTATTGCTTGAAGGTTATTTTGTCATTGATTGAGATTTTTCTTAACCAATTTAATCTTTAAATTTCTAAGAATCAGTGATATGGTAGTGATTATTTTAAAACTATGAGGATTGTGGAACCAGCACTGTCCAATATGCTAGCAGCCTTTATTTGCCAAACAACAGAATTTTTTAGAGAAGATCTTTATGGAACTAGAAGATATATTTATTAAGTTCAGCAGGGACTACATGCCTGAGGCAAATTTTAATTTCATGAATTCAAATCAGAGGTGTTTTGTGAACCTAGATTAGATTTACAGTGTCAAGAATTTAGGAGATGCTGATGTAGTAGTTGGACTTATTGTTTCAAAAACAAAGAAAAACCTGTGCTAGAAATGATTTTACTTCAAAAGCAGGAAATAAAAAAATTGCAGAAAGAAAAAGAACTTTTTCCATATTTTATTTTAAATTTCATATCTATTTTCCTGTCCCTACTTAATTCTTGATGCTGAAAATCCAGGCTTATTTTAAATTTTACATATGTGAATAATTTAATCTGATTTTTGCTATAATAAATGTAACTTTTTTTAGACTCTGCTTCCACATGTTGTTGGAGACCATTTACCTTGTGTTTTTCTGAAAGGGCAAAAGCTGTCTTTTCATCCAAGAATGAGTAATCCACAGCTGTGCCTCATTTCTAGCATATCTTTAGAAAGCTTAAAAAACGAAGGAAATATACTAAAAAAGGGGTGTGAGGAAGAAATATGTGTCCTTCTGTGATGTAATTTCAGTAAGTCTCTCCTGGGGGCAGATAGATGCTGCAGCTGCTGGTTCTGCCTCAGAGCTTCTGTCCCAGCCCAGTCCAGGGCAGGTTCCTCTGCCTCGGGCTCTGCTGCTCCTCCTGAGCTTCCCATGGGCTGAGCTCTGTGCTCCAGCACTGCCTGGAGAGATGGTCACAGGAGATACATGGAAAAACCAGATCCAATGGATGATGTCATTTATATCTCTGAGTACTGTCTGGTAGAGGTGTCAGATTTTAAAGTTGGCTTGTTTAAGCTCACTTGAAATAAGCTTGTTTCTCTTCTTAGGGCACATGAAAGAAATTTGTGAATCTGTAGAGTTTCACAGATTCCAGCTCAAAAACACTGCCTTAACTAGGTGCTGCAAGATGATTATTTGGAAGACTAATCTTTGATCTTTATGGTGGATTCTGTTATTTTAACTGTATATTAAAAATAGATAGTAAGCTTTTGCTTTCACCAATGTGTTAATGTCAATCTCTGTGATTTTAGCTCATATCTCCACTGTGAGTGGGCCACAGAACAACAGCTTTTAAAGGATAAAAGAATCCAGCAGAAAATAAAGCGATTCAAAGTAAGGAAAGCACAAAGAGCTCACTTTTTTGCAGATGTGAGTATGACATAAAAATTAAATAAGCTTTTTTTGTTCCCTCCTTGTAAAATTGTGATTAGTAGTTTGCTTTTATATGGAAGAGCTGATTGTTAGGAACTAAAAATGAGCCATTGGTGTTGTTTGCAGCAGGGAGTGGGTTATTTAATGTAATTTAGAGAGTAAGTCTTCTGGAGTCACTGAACTAACCTGACTTGTATGGTCTAAAAGTGACGTGGTTGAGTAACTACTTAGAAGTGGTAAGGGGGGAAGGATTGTGTCAGTATGGCTAGTGTCTCTAGGACTTCCACAAGACAGCACTTTATCCCAGACTTCTGGTGTCAAATCTCTCTTCAGTGAGGGTTGCCCGAGATAACCAAGGGGGTGTGTGCAGGGGGCTGGTGTGGGATTTAAGGTCTGTGCAAAAACCTCAATAATTTCCAACTACCAAATTAATTTTGTGTACAATGAGACCAAGTCTTAGCAAATACCAGCTGGTTTTGCCTCTCTACTGATTTTATTCATCTTTGACTGCAGATGGAAGAGGAACCTTTTAATCCTGACTATGTTGAAGTAGACCGGGTATTAGAAGTGTCTCTTTGTGAAGACAAAGACACTGGTGAGGTAAGTATGTCTTAAAGCAAGTCAGGAAGGTACAGCTCCAGGTAGTGTCTGACAGTTGTAATTTTATCAGATCTCAGAGTAACACTTTAATGATTTTAAAGCTTCAGTAATATTTGTAATGAGACATGACAGTCTTGTCCTTTCCTGTGCTACCTGTGGATTTGAAAGACAAGTCAGCATTTAATAGCTTATATTTTTATTAGTATTAACAGGTCACAGTAGGCAAAGCTTAGGTATTGACTGACATAAATGTCAGGTTCAATAATTATCTTGTGAGTTCCATCAAAAGGCTGATCCCATATACTCTCTTGTCTCTCTGATGTTGGCATGGGGTCACTGGTAATAAAAGCTTTAGGCAGCCAGTGATTTGAAGTGCATTGATAACCACCAGTGAACCATTCACTCTGTATTTATCAAAATTCATTTTTTTAATATAAAAGTACCTCTTCTGGAAAGCTATTACACAACAAAAACATTCTGAGATTAAAAAAAAAAAAGAAAACAGAAAAGCAAGTCAAGCAATTAAATTGCCAAAATTTAGAAAGTCTTAGAAAAGTGGAGATCAAAGACTGAGAAGAAAGTTGTTGATTAAGGCTGTTGGAATACCTATAATGCTTATTCTGCTTGTGTGGATAGCAAAATGAGCAGACTTTCACCCAGTGATTTCTGCATTAATCTTCCTAAGAGTTGAGAGTTAGAATGACTTTTCATTGTATGCAGCAGATTTGTCATTATTAAATTTTTAGAAAAAATGTGTTGTCATAAGACTTTCCCCTCAGCTTCTGGAAGGATGACTCTTCTTTTGGTTTTTAAATATTTACATCTTGAATCTAAGTAAGATGATCTACTTTGGTTCCATTTTTTTCTGTATGTTGTTCATCAAGCCTGTAAAGCTTTATCAGAGTTTTGTTGATCAGACCTCTGGCGTAGGAGCTCTAAAGCTCTGGTTTAGGCCTAGGTAGCCTGATTTGGAGAGTGGAGGAAATGTCCTGAGTGTAGCACTTCTGTAGTTCTGCCACCCTGCCCCATTTCCACAAATACTGTAATTTATCTTTCCTGAGACTAAAACAAGATTTACTTGTGGGTAAGAGGGATTGAAAAGCACTCTAGAGGTCTATAGAAAGTGGCAGAGTGTTGGGAGCCAAGAATAAGTAGGTAGATAACAGGAATCTGCATGGAGCGTTTAAAAAATTGTCAGATATGTGATTTTGATTCCAGTTCTTGTGTAAGCAAGCTAATCTAATAGTAAGGCATATTAACAGTCTGTATACTAAATTAAAATCTGATAACATTCAGAATTTTCTTCTGCAGCCTGTTATTTACTATTTAGTAAAATGGTGTTCGTTGCCATATGAAGACAGTACGTGGGAGCTGAAAGAAGATGTAGATCAAGCAAAAATAGAAGAATTTGAACAATTGCAAGCTTCCAGGCCTGACTCAAGGAGATTGGTAAAATTATATCTAATTTACTTGTCTGTCTTAGTAAATCTGACTTAGTTTTCCCAACTTTAAATTCCTGTGTTAAAACGTAAGGCTTATCGACATTCTGTGTACAGTGTCTGTGTGCTTTGTTACCTAGGAAGAATAAAACATTCAGGTAGGCACAGATAAATATTCTTATCTTAGTTGTTACTCTAAAACAATACAGATTTTTGCTTAGGAAAAAAACCTGAAGTGCTGTGACTTCCTGAGTTTCTAACTGGGCAGTGAGCCACAGGCTGAAACTGGCTATCACAGAACTGAGCACCTTTAAAATGAGCAGAAACCAGGATGACGTGTTAACAGCCTTTTATAGAGAAGGGAGTTAAATTTTGTGCTTCAGCACTGGAGGGAATTGGCAAATGAGATCTGTCAAACAGGTTCTGTAATTTTTTCCTGCTTTTATTTTTCTTCTTGTTGTTAAAGAGCTAAATGAAAGGAAGAAAAATACATGTAGTTGGGAAATGTGTTTTATCTTGAAATTATCAATCTTCTGTCTCTTAAAGCAGGAGAAAGCAAACTAGTTCTATTTCAAGTCCTGTATGTCATTGTCAGAGTAGGACATGTGTCCTGCGTGGTGTAGTACAACACTTGTTCTACCGTACTTCTTTTACATAACTAAATATGCACAGTGTTTTAATTTGGAGGCTTTGGAATTTATTTTAATGGTTTTTCCATCTACAGATAATGACAGTAGTCACGATTAACATCTTCATATTATATTGAGTTCATTTTTGTAGTATTTATTTAAAATCCTGACATTTTGGCATGTGGGAAGAAGAGCTGTTATACCTCTGTTACCATATTTGGCTGTGAGAGAAAAAGATGATTAAAGCGCAACTGTACAACTGACAGTCATCTCAGCATCAGCAACAAGTATTTTTGCTTCAGGCTCCAGCAGCTACAAGAAATTATTTGCTGACTGCAGCCCTGCAAGCAGGAGCATGGCTGCTCCAGGAGTGGGGGAGTGGACAGATGGCAGCTGGTGGGAGAGGGGAGGAAGCCACAGCTGCTGGGGAGGGACAGCTCCTGCTGCACCCAGACCTGGGCTCAGGTGATGCTGATGCTGGCAGTGCAGAGAGGGAGAATTCACATGGAAAATTCAGAGCTGTCACATAAGGCCACATGAGTCTTGAGTGAATGCAGGCTTTTATAAATGCTGGGAAATGGGGAGGGAGAGGGGGGAAGTACAGCTGGTGAGAAAAGCTCCTACTAAAATTACTTCAACTTGAATGTGTGAGTTTCTTCACGTTGGGATGCAGGAGCTGTCAGAAGAGTTTTCTGCTGGAATCTTACCTAGCATCAGTCAAAAACTGCATGATTCCACCTGCTAAGCTAGAGGCCAGGCTGTTCTGGCTCCAGGCTTGGGAACTTGTGTGTTTGTTTGTGTATGTACATAAATATTTCATACACAGTCTCCCAGCTTTCCTTAGCCCGCGGGGGCCCTGCAGGTGGTGCACCTTGGTACTCTCTCTGTTTTGCCATGGCCTTTGTCTCGTGACCCTGCCTGCGCTGGTGCTGTTCTGATCAGATCCTTGGGGAAATGTATTCAGGACACTAAAGCTCTCACAAGTTCACTTTTTTGTACTGCTGGTCCTGGCTGCATGCATTGGCAGTGGGCCAGAGTGATCAGCAGGGCAGGGCAAGTGCAGGAGGGAGAGGACAAGATCACAGTAGCTGTGTAGCTGCCCAGACTGCTTCAGCATCAGCTTCCAGAGCTGCCTTAGACTTCAGGGATGTCGTTAATCCCAGTACTCAGTTGGCTCTCTTGTAGGTCAGCTGCTTGTTCTTAGAGCTGCCAGCTGCCTGTTCTTAGAGCTGCCAGACTTCATGTGGTCTTGAAAAATGATTTTGTGTGCCCTGTTATTCCTGCCAAAGTATTTGTATTCTATTTTTTAGAAACCAGTTGCTTAATTATCATATAGACTTAAATTAATTTTAAAAATAGCAATTCATAGAGAAAAATAAACACAAATTTCATTTTTTTGCAGACTATTAATTAGTAAGTGATGTTAACAATGACACTTCACTTTTAAGGTTGAATAACAACCTTCTAAATCTAAAGTGATACACTCAAAAAATGGTGGGGTTAGATATTTTGGAAGAATAAAGCAAGTATCAATCTGTACCTATATTTATCTTTCCCTTAAAGGACCGACCACCTCCAAACTCCTGGAAGAAGATAGAACAGTCCAGGGAATATAAAAATGGCAATCAGCTCAGGGAATATCAACTGGAAGGACTAAACTGGCTCCTGTTCAACTGGTACAATAGGTATATGCATGGAATATTTTTAATGTAGATTTTAAACCATATGGAGTGAATCAGTTTTACTGGGGATGAATAGTGTTTTACCTAAATTTATTGCAGATTCTCTGCTTATAGCTAAAAGGATGTAACTGGAAAAAATTTCTCTGCTTTTGGGTGTGCAAGGATGTTTTATCCACAAAAATTAACAAAAATATTAAAATAATGCAGCTAACATAACTGAGGATAAATTTTCAATGGCTATGAGGAAATTAAAGCAAAAACAACAAAAGCACAAACTTTCACAATTTTTAAAACTAGGAGACACTTGCATCTTTCAAAATGATTGCTAGAAATAGTATAATAAAGTTACCTCCCTTCAAAAGTAAGGGTAGTAAATAATTGCATTATCTGTTCTTCAAGCTGAAGTTAACTTCTGTGCATTAATGCTATGTGTTATGAACAGGAGTGTGATCACTTGGAAGGTCTTTCCCAGAATGATGTGTTCTCTCTAAGTTCATTTTCTGTTTAATGTATGTATCTTCTGCTTGCTGTATTTCCAAAGGACCAGTTGCACATCCCTTATAGAGACGATGGCAGTGGTGTAGCATTTTACCATGCATGTTACTGGTCTGCAGAAGGAAGTCTGATTTTAATTCTCATTCAAGCAGTGCAGAGCTGTGTGACATCTGCAAACAGAGTGAAGGGCTGCAATGTATGGCTGAGGGCAAGCATGGAGTGGTGCTTCATGCAGTAATTAAGTTATAGGCATCCGTGTAGCTCTGGAATCCAAAAGGGAAATTTGTTAATGATGCTCTGATGCACTCCTTTCATGTGAATGTAGCTGGGATACTTCCTATGTGTGATTCCTAGGGATTCTTCATTGATTTCTAGCAGTTTTGTCAAGGTGAATGTGCATGTAGGAAACCTGCCTAATTTAAATTCCTTTAATTAGGGCAAAGGTAGTCCCAAAAGAATACTTCTGGAATATTTTTGTAGGAGAACTTCACAGAACATTCTGTTCTCAGGTTTTGACAGTGCTAAACCTGATGCAAAGATTTACACAAAGGTTTTGTGCACATTCTTTCACCTCAATCAGGGAATACTTTCAAGGGTCTTTTTGCAGTGCCTCAGTTTTGACTGTTGTTGCAAACTGGTATGTTTGAGCTTTGTTTCTGTAAATTCTTCATTTTACTAACAGCGTTAGGCTCTGTACTTTATTTGATGATAGTAACAAATAAATTTTTTGTGCTTTCAGGCGAAATTGCATTTTAGCAGATGAAATGGGCCTTGGTAAAACCATTCAGTCCATTACATTCCTGTATGAAATCCTCCTGACTGGTATAAGAGGCCCTTTCCTGATCATAGCTCCGCTTTCCACTATAACAAACTGGGAGAGGGAGTTCCGCACGTGGACTGACCTGAACGTTGTGGTGTACCACGGAAGCATGATCAGCAGGCAGATGATTCAGCAGTATGAGATGTACTTCAGGGACTCCCAGGTATGGGAACCTCCCTCGTGTGCAATAGCTCACCCTAAACATGGCTCAGGTGGCAGCAGTGACAAGGATACTTGACATTATCTGTCTTTTTATCTTGGTGAAAGTCACTTCACGTTCCAGGATGTTACATTTGAGCATCTTCAGCAAATGCTTACTGGGTAAATGTAGTGGCAGTGTTAGCAGCAAGATGTGTGTGTTGTTTCACTGTGCTGAGTAATTTTGCAATTGAATGGCAGTGACGCTGGTACTCTTGTGGAGATTAAAGTGTACACAGATGGTTGCGGTTGAGTCCTGAATTTGACGAGCAGGGAGAAAAAAAATAATACTGATTAAGCTCTGCTACCTTTATGGAGCTGTTAATTTTCTTTTGCTGGTGTTAACTATGTACAGTCTGAACTTGCTTTTCTGAAATACACACCATTAAATGACATGAGAAAAACTTGAAACCTGACTATTTTAAAAGGGTTTTTTTTCTTTTTTTTAATATATTGTCCATAAATAATTCTTTTTAGTTTTCATGGTATTTCTTCAGAATTGATAAAGCTGAGAACTTTTTATTAATTAGTGCTAAATATCAAAATGACATCTTGTTTGCCTAATGAGTTTTTCTCTGCTGCCTTGCTGAAGGCCTGACGTGTTCTCCTTGTCAGACCAATGGAGTAAAAAGTTTTCATTTAGTTCCCCTGTAATACTGTGATTACTTACTGTATGATTGCTAACTGTATTCACATCATATATTGTGATTGATCAGCTGTAGAATTTTTCCTGTCACTCTTTCAGATTTTCTTAGCATTAAAAATGGGGTTTTATCTACGTGCACCTTCTGAAACAGTTCTGTTAGATGGTTATATCTGTAATTTAAAAGGGGTTACATTTTTTCTGTTGCTTAGATAATACTGGATTTGGGCCTGTGGATAATTACTCATCAGTATTAGTAAGGGAGTTACAAAGATTATTAAGTGTGATGACAAAGCAATTTATAATGTAAAATCCAATGTCTGGCTCCTGGCAACATTTCAACAAGGAAATGTGTACATTGAGCAGATGGGAGGGAATGTAACAAATTGTGTGTGCTGATGAATTTCTAGGGCCGTATTGTTCGAGGTACCTACAGGTTCCAGGCCATTATCACAACGTTTGAAATGATCCTTGGTGGCTGTCCAGAGTTAAATGCAATTGAGTGGCGCTGTGTTATTATTGATGAAGCTCACAGACTCAAGAACAAAAACTGCAAACTTTTGGAAGGACTGAAATTAATGAACCTTGTGAGTAACTATAGTTCACTTTTTGGGGTTGATTTTAGTTCAGTATAGTATGATAATAAATTAAAAATTTTATTTACATGTCAAAAAAGATCTCTCAAGCAGTGTTTCTTGAGCGATAACTATTCTTGATACTCTTCAAACATATGTGGTTTTGATAGCTTATGCTGGTATATTTGTGATTAAACAAAATGTGGCAAATTCTCACTGGTAGCACAGTCTATTTCCGATGATACTGTTGTACAGTTTTTGTTTTGATTAGGATGAAAATATTTAAAATTTGCTTTAGTTTTTGTGCAATGTGTTAAAAGTTAGCAAGTATTTTAAGCAAGTTATTTAACAACAAAAGCATGCAAGTGGTAGAATTTTAAATAGACAGATTGTCTAGGCCAGTAGTTAAAATTTTATTTTATATCGCTAAAGATTTTTAAAAGCAGATACTACCATGTATCAGATGCACCATGACTGGTTTTGCATTTTTTTATTGCTTCTTTATTACTTTCCAGTGTGTTCTCAGAAGTCCTCTGAGTTGCTTTCTGATACATGCTCAGTGTATATTTTTCACACTGTAGAGAGGGAGGATTATAAGTCTGTGAATATTACAGGCAAAGTTGAAGTGTTCACTAATTCCTTCATTACAGATGTAGGAAGAGAAAATTTACAGGAAAGCTACTAGAAAATACTTGTTGGTGTTTTTTTAATAAATCTGCTTATTTGTATTACCTGTGTGCTTAGTGAGACATAGAACTGATGTTTTCAGGTTTTGATGCTCAGACTTAACACAAACATTTTTGCAAATGTGTGCAGATAAGGTTATGCAAGGTATTTTTGTCCTTTTCTAGGAGCATAAAGTGCTGTTAACAGGTACCCCACTGCAGAACACAGTAGAAGAATTATTTAGCCTCCTCCATTTTCTGGAACCATTGCGTTTTCCTGCTGAATCTACATTCATGCAAGAGTTTGGAGACCTTAAAACAGAGGAACAGGTATGAGTTCATCTGAGCCTTAGAGTTCAGGAGGGACTGCCTTTTCCCTGAGCTACAGTATTACCTTTTTTCATGTTCCAATAAATGGTTGTGCTTCCTTTAGGTTCAGAAGCTACAAGCTATCCTGAAACCCATGATGCTCAGGAGATTAAAAGAAGATGTAGAAAAAAAGCTGGCTCCTAAGGAGGAAACCATAATAGAAGTAGAACTAACTAATATTCAGAAGAAATATTACCGAGCAATTTTGGAGAAAAATTTTGCCTTCTTATCCAAAGGAGCAGGGCAGGCGAATGTACCCAATCTGGTTAACACTATGATGGAGCTCAGAAAGTGTTGTAATCACCCTTATCTCATCAAAGGTAAACACAGGATAAGGACCGGGGAGGTTTTTTTACTTATTTTTTACTTTTATTTAAAATAAGTAAGAATTTTGTAATCTTCAATGTTTTCTTCAGATTTTCCAAGGATTGGATTAGGTGGAAACATTTTTTTGATAGATACAAGACAAAATTGTGAGACATTTGCATATTTGAGGCCTGAAGTCTGAACTTACTGTGTAGGTTTTCACAGCACATTTAGAAGCAATTATCTCATGGAAATGGTACAGCTCTTTAAAAGCAGTGCAAACAAGAACTTTTAGGTCTAATGAATGGTTCTTTCAAGTGATATGATATCTCTCAGTCTTCGTTGCTTTTCTCACTTACTATTAACGGATTTTTTTCCTGACTTGCAAGAAAATACACTTTACACTCCAAAAGTTTTGGCTTTGATTTCAGAAGTAGTATTCAAAATACGGGGTTGTTTTGCGAAGACTCATGACCCATTTAAAATATCACAAAGACAAAATAACTTTTTTTTTAGTAGTTTTTTTACAGTACTCAGGAATAAGTATTTCTGTTTGAAATTTGGAGGATGGGGTTTCACCTCATTCAGGGTGTTTTTTCTGTGGTGTTCTGCTTAAAAACTTAAGACTTGTTTTCAAAGCTGATAAAAAAAATGGTGTTGCTTAGGCTTCAGATCTATCCAGAACTCTGTTCTGTCTCCATCAGTTACCTGGAGAGGGATATTTAGGGTACAGCACTGACTTTGGTAACTTAGATTTGTATGAATGTGGAGATATTTGTGTAAATACATCCATAGATATGAAAATATATTCTTTGATAGGTGCTGAAGAGAAGATCCTTGGAGAGTTTAAGGAAACATATAGTCCAAGTGCTCCTGACTTCCACCTGCAAGCAATGATCCAGTCTGCTGGCAAATTGGTTCTTATTGATAAGCTTCTTCCAAAAATGAAAGCAGGAGGCCACAAGGTCCTTATCTTCTCTCAAATGGTGCGCTGCCTTGATATTTTGGAGGATTATCTTATACATAAAAGGTAAGATTCATCTTCTCTATCCTGTGGTATATTGCTCTGTGTGAATGGTAGTTCAGGATTAATGACAGCAGCCCACCAAAGCTGGGAGTTCTGTTTCTTTGTTTGCTAAGCAGTGTGTAACTGTGTTCTGGGATCATTTGTTCACAACTAATTGAAAACTTCATAGAAAAACTAAAGAGAGGTTCTCCAATTTGAGTAAACCATGTGCCTTCAGTCTGTTACTTTTTCCATTAAGCATTCAGTTATGTATATACTGTTTTTACATCTTCTGTCGGAAACCAGGCAGGTTCAAGCTTATCATTGCTTGTCCAAACCCCAGGAAGCCCTGAATGTGTTCTTTACTTACATGGTGTTGATCTGGGACCACATGGGTCCAAGATACAGCTCCTTACTTCCAAAGGAATAAAAACACAAAGTAATAAACAACTGGGGATGTGGTTTTTATTAATGTAAAAGTGAAAATGTTCTTCCTATCTTTGCTGAATTGACTGCTTTGAATTTTGCAGCAGAACTCAACTGCCAGCCATAAACCTGCTTGTTAGGCTAGCTTTTGCCACCATGTGTAATTGAACCCTCTTATTATTACAGACTATTGACTCCATGGAAACTAAATGCTTTTTTGAGCATGTGACTAAATAATTGCATAAAACCTTAAACTTGGTTACAATTAGTAGTTGCTGTATCAACCTGAAAATCTTTAATAAGGCATAGTTCTTGTTGTTTTACCAGTGTTGCAATGTACAAGCTACTTTGAAGTATGTAATTGTCAGTGAACTGCATCATAGTAATGCAGAGTTAACGTGTTGAAAACCAAAAATTATTAATGTTAAGCCTTCTTGCAGTAGATACTGGAATACTGGATATTAGGTTATTTTAATATCTGTTTAGTGATAGTTTTATATTAAAGCTGTCTGTTTAAACTGGGACTGCAACAGTTTCTGTTTTATTTTATAAGATTAATTTTAACTTCATAGTGATACTTAAAATTCTTCATGGAAAATGTTCCTTTTTCTGCAACGATGTTACATTTAGACCAGTGAATCATATCTACAGGTGCAATCTTTTGAAATCCATAGAAGCTGAAATTTGCTATGTGCTGCCATTTGATTAGAAATGTTGCAGTGCACACATGATCAGACTTAGCACTTAACAGAATTCAGGCCTGTAGGAGATAGATGGCTGCCTGCCAGAATGCCTGTGGTCCTGTGGATTATCTGCTGTGCCATTTTATAGCTGATGAGAAGAAAAATGGTTGTGAGGCTTTTTGACTACTAGGTGCACATTCAGCTTCTTACTCAGTGTACGAGTACAGAAGTATTTGCTCCCTTTTTAAGCATTTTGCTTGATTTCAGAAGTTTCAAAGCAGTCTTTGTAACTGTCACAGGTAACAAATGACAATTTTACTTCAGGCTTGAAAATTGGCTCGGTTTAGTCTAGGAGGCCTTGATAAAGACTGTTAAAGGTGCTGTCATGTCATTTTTGTTCCATTTCTCTTAATCTTTACAGAATCAATATGCAGTTTGTCCAATGACAGCTCACCAAGTTCTGGTTTCTGCTGATTGCTTGGTTACCCTTAATGTGTTCAGGCAATCTGGTACCTAATACAAGAGTCCACTGGCCTGCTTATGTGACCCTAGGCAGGGAACCAAGGATAATACGTGAAAAGCTTGAGTGTCCACAGAGGACTTCAGGTTAGGGTGTGTTTCAATAAGTAAGTAATACAGGTAGCTGCCTAGTGGACGAAATGCAGAAGAACTTGTCTTAAAATGCTCAGTGTTCAGACTTGCTGATGTGCCTTGGTACTACAGCTCTGCAAGTTCTGACGTGATTCGTGGTTATGTTACCTACTGCTAAGGAGAGTGAGTCTTTATCACTTTCATTCACTGCACAGAATGAGTCTGTGAGCAGTAGACCTGTTCAAAGACTCTCTGCATTCCGGAGCTGTTTGTAAAGGCGTGTGTGCTGCGTCGGGCTGCTTGCAGGTACCTGTACGAGCGCATCGACGGGCGCGTGCGGGGCAACCTCCGGCAGGCGGCCATCGACCGCTTCAGCAAACCCGACTCGGATCGCTTCGTCTTCCTGCTCTGCACCAGGGCTGGGGGCCTGGGCATCAACCTGACTGCAGCAGATACCTGCATCATTTTTGATTCTGACTGGAATCCCCAGAATGACCTGCAGGTAAATTTCTTTGAGCGTGGTAGAGACCCCTCATTAAACCAGATGGATAAGAATTTAATCAGTTTGAATATTGTCTCTGTTAGAGCACACGTAATTTTGACACGTTCATGTTTTTAAGGCGTATGTTTAAAGTTTTTTGATGCCTTCAGTTCAGAAGAGATTTCATTTGGTTGGGAAGTTTTCTTTTAGTTACTTTTGAACAACATAGCACAGGTGAAGTCAGTGATTTGATAAAACCCTTAAGAATTGGTGACACTGTGAACCCGGGGGCTATATTTTGCATGTACTGACTAACATAGTTTATGGAAATAGAGGTGTTCAGTTGAAACATAATAAACAGAAAAGGATTAATATGCATTAAGAAAAAGTGAATTAATAGAATCTAGAAATTGGATGCTGAAATTTAAATAACTCTCAAGTTGCAACTCCTTTACTGTTTGTATCGGGAGATAGCTAACTTAGGAGCTAGCAGGTCTTTTTATCTGGTGTTACCGCAAGGGAAGTGCCAGTCAGGAGCATTTAACACAGGCCATTCATCTGCATTTTTCTTGCTACACTGTGTTTAGAAAACTGTTCACTTTGTGGAAAATGTCTGATAGCTTCTGTTTGCTTAAATGTGTGTTGAATCCTTTTGAGTTCATGCTCCTGTTTTTGGATTGCGCTGCAGCAGAAACAGGTTTTTCAAAGATCAGTATGTTATTCCTGGCTAAGTCTAAATTTAAACTGCTCTCTTCCCTTCCTTCCAAAGGCTCAAGCCCGATGCCACAGGATTGGTCAGAACAAAGCAGTGAAGGTCTACAGGCTGATCACACGGAATTCCTATGAGAGGGAGATGTTTGACAGAGCAAGTCTGAAACTGGGACTGGATAAGGCTGTCTTGCAGAGTATGAGTGGAAGAGAAAACAGTGTTGGTGGTGTATGTAGATTTATTTCCTGAAATAACCTTCCTTTTGCTTTTGTAATCATGTGGGAATTACTTTAAATTACAGAAGCTGCCACTTTTCCCTTTTTCTGTCATTTGCATCTCCATTCTGGTTTCTGATGTGAACTAGCTATATAGCTGATATAATTTTAAATCTAGTAAGTTACTCTGATAAATCTTTCACTATTTCTTGCCTTATAAAGTTCAAGGTAGATAATGTCAAAGTATTAAAACAAGGAGAAAAGTTAGTTTCCTTGTCTTTTCTCATACTAAGATAATGTGTTACTTTAATATAAGTATGAACAAGTAATTTTTTTAAAAAATGCACATCATGCTGTTCAGAATAGCCAAAAAAAAAAAAAAGGCATACTTTTAAAAATGTGTACTGTAAGCCCCTAATTTATTATTTCAGCTATCAGCTAGACTTTTCTCATAGCTTTTAACACTCCAGATTTAGGCTTACAGATCATAAGGCACAGTTAGGTTGTGGAAAGATGGGAGAGAGGAAGAGAAAAGACTTCAGGGATTTTTTTTCTTGACTGTCTAAACCTGATTTTATTTGCTCAGATCCAACAACTCTCCAAAAAAGAAATAGAAGACTTGCTTCGAAGAGGTGCTTATGGTGCCATAATGGATGAGGAGGATGAAGGCTCCAAGTTCTGTGAGGAAGACATTGACCAGATCCTGCAGCGTCGGACCAAAACCATCACGATCGAGTCCGAGGGAAGGGGCTCCACGTTTGCCAAGGTGCAGAGCAGCAGGGTGTTCTGTGACAGTGCAGAGCTGTAAATGTGACTGCATGTTGTAGAGCTTAGGCCTTACTTTTAAGTTCTGTTTACTTGTGTTTCATGGGGCTGTGTGTGAGGTGCATATTTTGTGTTCTTGCATCTGTACATTTCTGTTAATGTGCACATAACAAGTCAGATTGCCACAGACAGAATCTGTAAATGCCAGGTGCAGGGAGTGTGCTTGAGCAAAGATGAGTAATGGATCTGTGCTGCTTTGGGAAAGGCTGGGGGTTGTGTGAGATATGATCCGCTGCGTTAGCCAAGAATATTAAAACAAATTTGCGTATAGATCTCGTTGCATTTAGATACTTTAAGGGCAGGGGAAAATATATATGGCAATAATTAATAAGGTTAAAAATTAATATGGTTAAAAATGCATTCTAAAAAATGCATAAACAAAGGATTCATTTTGAACCTTGAGCTTTTTTGGTAAGAATTGGAGAAGCAAAATAAGAAGTGTCCTAAAATAGCAGTGAGTGGAGATACATATATGTACATGGGGAGGGGGCTGAGTGTGTAAAATATCAAGCAGTAAAACTGAGCTTGGGGTGTGGGCACTTCATGAATGCAATTGTGAGAATTCCAAAAGAATTAAAAAGGCAAAGAAAGAAGAAGACTTAAAATATTGTAAATGTATATTTATATTCTTAAATGGCAATATTTAAAAGTATTATTTATTTATATGTTTATTTAGGTTTTCTTATATCTTGCTGATTATGCCTTAAATAAGAAGTAGATTTCTAAAGATCATCATCACTGTCTTTTTATCAGAAGAGTTAGAAATTTTTATATGTATTTACTCTTTTCCCAAATGCAGTGTATCAGGGTTTTTTAAATGCCTTCTGAAATTAAGCCTATTCCATGCACTCAGGCTTTGATTGTTGGCAGCTTAAACACCCCTTTGAAATTTCCCTCCAGCGAGTACTTTTGCATGAGATGAAATCCCCAAATGCTGATAAGCCTCTTCAAAAGATTCTTTTTTCTTCCATTCAAGTAATTTAGATTCAGACTTAGAAGCAGAAGAGTCTTGCTGCTTAATGTTCTTCTCTCCTGATGGTGCATAAAAGTTCATTAGATTTTTCAGATATATTATGGATCTGATTTTTAAAAATTAAGGGGGAGGAGAGCTTTTGAGTTGCTTTGCAGTGTAAGTAACTTCTAAAGTCTTAACAGCTGCTTGGGAGATTTTTGATGAAATAAGGTCAAGCAATCTTTACAGCAGTGAGTCAAACTACAAACTTTTGATGTATGATGTTGGTAAGCTTTAGTTTTATTTATTACAGGCTAGTTTTGTTGCATCTGGAAACAGGACTGATATTTCACTAGATGATCCCAACTTCTGGCAGAAATGGGCCAAAAAAGCAGAAATTGATATTGATGCTATCAGTGGTAGAGTAAGTACTTTTTTAATGTGTATTTTTTTTCAAGCATGTGCTGCTGTTGAATTCTGAAATTGCAGGTGTGGGATTTCTGGTGCTTTTCAATTAATATTTCAACAAATCAAACCTTTTGTGCTGGCTTATTTGTGCATGAGCAGTCGGCCTGCTGACAGCTGTAGTATTTCCAATTTCTGTCCTGTCCAGTAAAAAGTTTGGACATTTCTGCTTTTTGTTGAAGACCTTAACATGATTGAAAGTGTGGAATTTCTCTGATTGCCCCATTTCTCTGTCTGTAAATCTTGGACTAGAATCTGCAAAATAAGTGACTAAAACCTGTATAAATTTTATAATGCTGAGATCTGTGTCCTATACTTGAAGACATTCCCCATGCATTTGATTCAAAAAGGCTTCAGTGCCCCCTTTCTCTCACAAAGACTGCAGAGTAGTCTGTGTGAGTATTCAGCTCAGATGAGATACTCTGTGTTGTTTGTAACAAATGTACTGACATTAGCATATGAAACTCATTTTTTGTTGCCTTAAATACCACAGAATGTTTTACTTGCTCCATGGGTGTTCAGTGTCCTCATGAAATAGCTGTGAATGACAAGAGATAGGAATTGTTTCTGAACTGGAGCTGTGTACTTCAGAAAAACTCACCAACTGTTTCTCTCACAAGGTTTGTTTGCAATTTTGCAGAACAGCCTTGTCATTGATACTCCAAGAATCAGGAAGCAAACACGGCCCTTCAGTGCTACAAAGGATGAGCTGGCAGAGCTGTCTGAGGTGGAGAGTGAGGGTGATGAAAAGCCAAAGCTGCGGCGGCCGTGCGACCGCTCCAATGGCTATGGAAGGACAGAGTGCTTCCGTGTGGAGAAGAACTTGCTGGTCTATGGGTATTGTGTACATCCTTCTTCATTCTCTCAGGGGTTTTAAAAATACTTCTTTTTCCATGTAGTGAATTGGTTTTGTGGAATAACTTAACTCTATATTGGCAATGACCTGGAGTGTGTGCAGAGAATGTTTTTAGAACAGGAATTTATCTTGCATCCTGTAATAAATCTTCCTGACAATTTGCAATTAAAGAAACATTAAGGTAGAAGGGTGAAAATCTTTCTTCAAATGAGATTACAGCATTTAACATTGGCTCTACAGGAGTCTCTCTAAAAATCATTACAGTAAGTGCTGCAGGCAGGCTCAAGGCTCCTTAAAAAATGTCTGAAATAATGCCTTCATAGGTAACTTGATTTTCATAATTGTAGAACATCTTGCACTTCTGTGAGGCACAAATAGGAACTGAGAATCCAACCAGTTATTTTAAGCATACTGAAATCAGATAACTTGATTTGGAAATCAAATCTTAGGTGTTCTGTCACCTGTCTTAAAAGAAAAATAAGAGCATTCTTGTCAGAATGCGTTCCCATCAGTTTTGTGTCTTTGTAGTTTAAAACAATCATCCATATATTTTGTAAAGAGGCACTTCTTGTTTAAAACTCTGTTTTAATCAGGTGGAGTAACATTACAAATATTACTTTATTATTTCTACTCAGTAACTTAAGCTGAGAGAAAAAGTTTAAAAGCTAAGTATTTTAGAGAAGAATTCTCTTTTGTAAGAGAAGTCTTTAGCTGCCCCAGTGTTTCACTTCCAGGTGCTGATTTGTGTTTCACTTTGGACTAGGTGGGGCCGATGGAGAGAAATTCTGTCCCATGGCCGCTTCAAGAGGCAGCTGAATGAGCAGGATGTGGAGATCATTTGCCGAGCCCTGTTAGCCTATTGCCTTGTTCACTACAGAGGGGATGAGAAAATAAAGAGCTTTATATGGGATCTCATCACGCCAACAGAGGATGGGCAAACACGAGAGTTACAGAACCACCTCGGTAAGGACTTCACGTGTTCCTGCATTTAAACAGCTTCATATGTGTGTGTCTGTGATACTAGGATAAAAACAGCATAAAGCCCTCTCTGAACACATCCTACTTGAAATAAATGGGATTTATTTCAAGCACACAATTCAGCTGATGGGCAAAGAAGTGTCATTGTTGCTTTGTCTTGGATTTGACGGCTTACCCAAATGGTGTTTGGTGTGAGCTTTCATTCCAGTTCAGAAGAACCTGTTCTATTTCATGGTAGGTGACAGACAGCCCACTCCTCCCCCTCTCCTGTTGGTCCTTACTGGTGTTGTGTACTCCAGAGGTGCTCTGAGACACAAAAAGACTCACACACAGAGACTGATCTTAGTGGTGTTCCTGCACTGCAGATTCAATACCTGCAGAGGACATGGGAACTATCAATATTGTGGGCATCTATATCTATACCTGTAATATTTTACATTATATAGGCTTATCAGCCCCTGTGCCTAGAGGAAGAAAAGGAAAAAAAGTGAAGACCCAGGCTAGCACCTTTGATATACACAAAGCAGAATGGCTTCGAAAATACAATCCAGAGCATCTGTTGCAAGATGAAGGCTACAAAAAGCACATAAAACACCATTGCAACAAGTAAGCAGTAGCTGAAGTGTGAATGTCTTTCAATGTTTGTTTTTTCTTCTAGTTTCTCATTGTCTTAGACTTTAAAATAGTTGTGGCAGTAGGAAGAAAGAAGTTTTAATGGTGTTAGTTTGATTAGAATAAATAGGTTATGGTGTATTTGGAGGTGAACGGATGATTTCACATGTAAAATAATTCTGTTACAATTTTTGAAGAAACTGGTTTTCTCTAGGGAGGGATCTCTTGCTAACATGTTTGGGATGCTTTGCAGCAGACAAGGGACTAAAGAGTGGGAGTGCTAATCAAAGAGACTGAAAGCCCTGAAGTTGTTACCCCTCAATCTCACATGCTGTTTCCCTGGCATGTTTTCTAGGCTTCAGAGAATCTGAGCTACCAGTTTGTGAAAGCTTAGTCATTCATGGCAGTGAATGAGCTTGGCTTAGATAAACGATTTTTATGTAGCAAAACTTGTCATATTCTGCTTGGACAATTCATACAGCTGTAGTCAAGAATTGAGGTAAAGCATGGACAAGTCATTGGGGTTATGCACCAAATTGTGAGTGAGAAGGAAAGGTTAAGGGGAGGATGTTCATTGTCAGCCCACTTGATCCTCTCTAAGGACATGTTCTAAGCAGGAAAAGGGAACTAGCACTTTGTTCTTATCAGTGTCTTATGAAGCAAGTGTAGAGTGTTCTGCTGACCCTGGTCTTCAGGATTTGGAAGAAATTTTGCAATGAAACAATTCGTAAATGTGATGACAATAAAAAGTCTTAGGTCACCTGAGCTGGATGTTAACCCTCCCTTAAAACTGAAGGAAGTATGTTTAAGAAAATGACTTGAAATGTCTGTGATATAACAAAAAACAAAACAAAACCATCCAAAATTATTTAAAGCTTTTTGAGTTCTAATATTTGTATTTCTCTTTTTTCTTTATTTAGAGTCTTACTTCGAGTAAGAATGCTATATTACTTAAAGCAAGAAGTCATTGGTAATGAATTCCAGAAGGTCTTTGATGGAACTGATGCCAGGTGAACTATAAACAGAGTATTTTTACTTGTTTATTTCAAATGTCAGATGAATATTCAAGAATCTGCCTAGACCTAAATAAGAAATGTTAAAACTAAATGTGTTTATCCTTAGGCTGTGAGGAACATGTTTTTGTTTTCTCTTTGTTTACTAAACACTTCATCAACTTGACATGAGGAAGTCCTGATTCCTCTTCATGAGTCTAGCTATATAAAGAAAATAAGTCAAATAGACTGAAAAAGTGAGTGAAAGATAGAATTATGTACTTGACATGATAATTGGCAGGTTTTCCCCTGCTTTTGATTATGTGCTGTGTATTCCATTAGTGCCTTCAGGTTTTCTTTCCTTTTTTTTTTTTTTTTTTTTGGTAAAGGCAACTATTGCTGTTTGGAAATTCTTGAACTCACTGCTACAGGAGCTTGTGGCAGATAGAAAGTTGTGATTTGATTCAGAAATACTAGTGAGGAACAGTCCCTCTTGTGCTATTAAACACTAACACAGATAATCCTTGGTTTGCAATGTTGTGCAAGCACAGGCTGCTTGGGAGTTGGTGAAGTTCACTTAGAGAGGAAGAATGTTGTATACTGGTTTTGCTTTTGCATTCTTTCCCTATTGCTGGTCTCAAATACAAAATACCAAGCTGTCTGGGTGTTTTGTATTGCTAGTTTTACTATATTTACGTGCTTGGAGAGAGAAGTTTAAAGTCCCACATGAAGTAGAAATGTACTAAAAATTAAAAATATATTTATTCCTCTGAATTCTATTGATGTTGGTATGCTCTTGGTGATTGTCTTTAGTGAAATTGATGTTTGGGTTCCTGAGCCAGACCACTCTGAAGTTCCTGCTGAGTGGTGGGATGCAGATGCAGATAAATCTCTTCTAATTGGAGTTTTTAAACATGGTGAGTAATGAGGGTGACTGTGTATGGACTTCCCCACACCCCAAAATAAAAACACCCTACACTCAATTTTTTTTTTGGTGTACTCTGGAAGTTGAATTTTTGCCACTTTTTTTCCGTTATAGGTTATGAAAAATACAACACTATCAGAGCAGACCCAGCTCTTTGCTTCTTGGAAAGGGTTGGAAAACCAGATGAGAAAGCAGTTGCTGCTGAACAGAGAGCAAATGATTATATGGATGGGTATGGAAGGGGAAGGGAATGTTTTGGGGCCTTAAAGCAAACAAATCTGAATTTACATGCTATACCTTATTCTCTTCCTAACTGGTTTTACATGAGTTTGGTGTCACTGTTGTAGGGGATATTACTTTGATTTTACTCCCATAGGGTGGAAAAGAGGATTGGTATAACAACTACTGAAGTTTGGGATTTCTCAGTTGGAGGAAAAATGCAGCAACTTGTTATTGACAAGGATTCTACCTTGTGTTGATATGTTAAAAATACTACTTAGACACTGGAGTGCAAAAGCATTCAGGGGTGGAGTGCTACAGACCTGTTCAACTTGATTTCAGGTCAGCTTTTGATGTCTTGGTCTTGTGTAGCTGACCAGTGGCTCCAGTAGATCAACGTAAGAATTACTGGTAACTGCTGAAAGAGAGAACTGCTTTTATTCATTGCCTCATCACTGAGGTGTTTAGTTGTAGTCACAAAGAGTATCTTTGGATGGTACAGTGACTTGGGGGAGCAGGATTCAAGCCAGCTGCCATGAAATAGTTTCTTCATTCCAAACAGAAAATTAAATACAGTATCTTATTAAATTTAAATCAGTTTTGCTTAATTGAAAAGAGCATAAGAACTTTTCAGTTAATAGTGTAAAATACTACTAAAATGGCTTCTTTTGTGTTGAAATTTTAACAGGGATGTGGAAGATCCAGAGTATAAACCAGCACCAGCACTGTTTAAAGATGACATAGAGGTATAGTAGGCACCAATTAATAGCTCCTTTTAACACTCATTCACTTAGACACTTCAACATACATTCACTTGTAATGTAATACTTCCACATTTTTGTTGAGCAAATTTTTTTTTCCTGTATTTCTCTAAACTGATAAAGCTTACTCCATGAGTTTCTGAAGTTGTCTGGGTGGGTGGGAGTGGTAGGGAATTGTTGCATAGTTCTTTTGTATGCCCTGTTAGCCATTTATCCAAACTATTTGTTACTTTTGTTCTTTGTCGTATTCAGAAATAGTTGTAAGATGCATGTTTAACCTAAATCTCTGGAGAGGGCTATGTTTTAAATTGTGCTTCACTTTTGTTTTTTTACAGGATGATGTTTCATCCCCAGGTGATCTTGTAATAGCAGATGGAGGTAAATCCATAAAACTACAAATCTGAGCCAGTTGCTGTTGTGTTTTGAATTGTTTAATTCTTGTGATTCTTAGGTAAAATATAATTACCTAGTGTAGAACCATAGACACAGCAGTAATCAACTTCTTCATTTTTCCCATGACTCGGTTTTCCTATAGATGGACAAATGATGGAAGGGGACAAAATCTATTGGCCCACCCAGTCTGCCTTAACAACGCGGCTGCGCCGCCTGATCACCGCTTATCAACGCACGAGTAAAAACAGGCAGGCCCAGCAGGTCCAGCCAGCCTTCCCAGTACAAACCAATATGATGCAGCTGCCATATGAAGAAGCTGCACTAAATCCCAAGATGGCTGCTAAGATTGAAAGACAGCAAAGGTATGTGCAGCATGCAAATGTACTTTTTCAGTCTGCCTTTACGTAAAAAATGATAAAGACATCATGTGTGAAACAGTGAAGACATTGACAGAATCTTCCATCTTTTTCTTGCTGGTCAAGATGGACAAGAAGAGAAGAAGCTGACTTTTACAGAGTTGTGTCCACATTTGGAGTGGTGTTTGACCCTGAAAGGGGACGGTTTGACTGGACCAAGTTTCGAGCGATGGCTCGGCTGCACAAGAAAACTGATGAGAGCTTGGAGAAGTACCTGTATGCATTTATGTCAATGTGCAGGAGGGTCTGTCGCCTCCCCTCAAAAGAAGGTGGGTGTGTATGTTTTTACTTTTTAAATTTGTGTTGTCAGTGCCTCCCTTGAAAAGGTTTTTCTTTCGTGTGTTGGAAGGTAAAAATGGGGGAGGAAGAATTAAGGAAACCTGTTGAGGGTAAAATTGAAAGCTTATAATGGGGAGACATATCGTAACTCATTAGTCATCTGCCTAAAGTCCTGATAGGTTTATTT
Organism: Euphonia xanthogaster; assembly: GCA_034509185.1. Classification (NCBI taxonomy): domain Eukaryota; kingdom Metazoa; phylum Chordata; class Aves; order Passeriformes; family Fringillidae; genus Euphonia; species Euphonia xanthogaster. The sequence continues at coordinate 9,978,939 of JAYDZK010000028.1, forward strand.
TGGCAGATTCTTATTTGTTTTGTTCTAATCCAGAACTCGTGGACCCAAACCTTTTCATCCAGCCCATCACAGAGGAGCGCGCTTCCCGGACTTTGTACCGCATCGAGCTCCTGCGGAAAGTGCGGGAACAGGCCCTCAGGCACCCCCAGCTGTTTGAGAGGCTGAAGCTGTGCCAGCCAAACCCTGACCTGCCTGTCTGGTGGGAGTGTGGGACTCACGACAGGGATCTGCTTATTGGAGCTGCTAAGCACGGAGTCAGCAGGACAGATTATCATATTCTTCGTGATCCTGAACTCTCATTTATGTCTGCCCAGAGGAACTATAATCAAAACAAAGTGGCTCTCTCAAGGACTTCTACTCCACTCTTGCACCAGTACCAGATGGCATTATCTGCTTCTCCTCTTACACCTCAGTCAAGACTGTCAGATGCTAAAGTGAATGCTTTCGAGGACACAAAAACTAAAAATGAAAATCTGAAAGAGGACCCTCAGTCTTCTGAAGAGGAATCTATGTCTACAGAGGAGACACAGACAATACTGAAATCTGAACCTTTGAGTCCCAAAAATGGCACCCCAATACAAATGACAGACCACAGACCTAGCATGAAGGCTGAGACGGACAGGCGCATGGTGGCAGCAAGGACAGAGCCTCTAACTCCAAACCCAGCTTCCAAAAAACAGAGAGTCAGCAAAAGGGGGTCTGACTCTAGCTCTGACTCAGACTCTGACTCAGATAGATCATCCTGTTCTTCCAGGTCATCATCTTCATCCTCTTCGTCTTCCTCATCTTGTTCCCACTCTCGATCTGGCTCTAGCTCTTCATCATCCTCATCTTGTTCTTCAGCATCTTCATCGTCCTCCTCGTCGTCCTCATCATCATCGTCGTCATCATCATCATCGTCTGAAGAGAGTGATAGTGATGAAGAGGAGGCACAAAAACGTGGTATGTGTGTAGTCCTACTTCTGCAGTATAATTCTTTACTGAACTGGTTTATTCTTAATGGAAAAATGTCTTTAAAAGGCTATTAAATTCCACAGAAGTAAACTTTATTAAACATAATGTTCATGTAAATAAACATATTTGCTTGATTCTTCCAAGTGAGTTGGAAGAATTTCAGGAATACTGCTTTTTGATTGCTTCATATCAGTGCCTTGGTGAGGTACTTAGGATCTGTTGTGATCCCTAAGCAAGGTTGCTGTGCATGTGATTCGTGTGTGGGAGAGTGGAATGGACAGCATTTTCTGGAAATATACTCTGTGTTTTTATACTGTGTGTATTCCCTATTATGGGTTCTTTTTCTTTCTAAACAGATCCTTTAGATTTCCCTGTTTGTTTTTTTTTTTTCCACTCTTGCTCACCTGTCTGTGTAGCTTCCTCATATGTTCTTTCATAAAACCTGCAACTTCCTTCTGTCCAAACTTGAGTCATGTCAGCTGATTTCTGTTGTGAACTTTGCAGTGCCTAAACAATGTTTTTGCACTGAAAATTTTCAAACACTTAAAAACTCTTCCAAAAATTCACTTCAAAAAAAATCTGCTTAGCCAAGACTGAGGTGACTGCAGCATGTAAGACCATGTAACAAAGACACAGCGAAAGCTTCAGACTAGAAGCAAAAACCTCTGATAAAGTGATTTAGAGGTTTTAATAACCCAACTATTCATTATTTAATACACTTCTTACTTTGCTGCTGTGAAAGTGGCCTCTGTTTTCCCCACGGAAACTCAGAATATGGAAAGATTTCTCTGTGTGATACGAATGGTAATAGAGGAGGGAAGAAAATGAAGGCAGGCAGTGGGATTGAGAACCTGTGTTTTTCCAATACCTAAGGGGAAAAGGCATTGTCTTAATCAGATGGATCTCCTTGTCCATGGAGATAACAAATGGGAACCATGGGGTTAATTTACTGGGGAAATGATTACTGAGCAAGTAAAATTCCACTTAGAGAAAATTACTAATATGCTTCTGCCTGTAGCAGGGAAAGGACATTTTTAGAGGAAACAGTTGGTATGCAAAGAGTAAAACAATGGCGGCAAAGGAATGCTTATATAACATCAGTATTCAGATAGAGGTTGTGGTTACCATAAGTGTGCTACAAGTCCAAATATTAGGCTTGTTTTGTATCAGCTCAGTCTGTTTAGGCAAATAATCCTGCCTTCCTCAGACTGCAGAATCTCATAAATCAGTTGGCCTTTTTGTTTTGGAGGGGTTTTTTGGTGGTTTTGCTGTTAGTTTGAAGAGGTGGGTATAGGCTGGAAAGTTCACTTAATTTTATCTGTATTTTAATTTTAAGCCCGGGCTTTATTTCATTGGTTATTCAATGGCAGTGGCCCTTTGGCATACTTCCCACATTTGAAGCATCTCTGAAGGGAATGCTGGATTCCATCAGATGACTCAGTACAGAGCTATTGTTAAGGACGAATCTAATTTCTGAAGAGCTGCCCCTCTTACTCCTTGTGCTACTGTAGTAGTTAGATTTTCAGGCAACACTTTATTTTGTTGTTTCAGGCTGTTTCCCCATGTCATAGTGAAACTTCTGTTGTTGTCTGAATAGAGGCAAAAATGAAATACTAATGGTGAAATTCAAGAAAGAGGACACACTGGAAAGATAATAGGGAAAACTCCTCAGTGATCAAAAATTGAACAACTGAATTATGCAGGCACACATGTTCAAGGCATGGAGCATCCAGTATTCCATGCAGTAAAAAAAAAATGGTTCTTTTAAAGTACTCTCCCAGTGGATTTGCCATGTGCTGGTGATAGACACCTTTGCTTTCAATTTAATTCTATGCTTTAGTGAATGTTTGTTGTCTTACCAAATAAATATGTTAAGGGAACACTGTCTGTTAGATTACTCTGAAGCATGTCTGTTTCCAAATAGCTAAATGTTCAACATCTTAAGCTTCAAAATACTAACAGGAATATGTGTGGAATTTACATCTCTAGAAAAGGATCAGCCTGAAAAACCTGAGAGATGAATTCTTCAGTTTAGCTTTGTGTTTGGACTTTCTCTGAACATTGTTGTGCGTGTTTTGTTCACCTGAACCTCTTACAGTGAGTGTTTAATTCCCTTACATCATAATGAGTTTGATGATTTTATTTAGCAGAAGGAACTCCACATATAAAAGCCTATGATGAAGAGAGTGTGGCCTCTCTGAGCACCACACAGGATGAGACGCAAGACAGTTTCCAGATGAACAATGGGACACCAAATTCTGGTTATCTCCTACAAGGTGGATACATGTTGGCTGCATCCTACTGGCCAAAGGCAAGTTCATAATACAACCTTGAAAACCAGAACAGTAGTCGAAGGTGGGCTCTAACATGAATATTCTATTAAGTATGTTAGAACCAAGAAGCAGGGAAAATAGTTGTAGGATTTGAGCTTCAGGGCCTTTTAGATGTTATGTTGACTCCTGAAACATGCATTTAAATCTAGGTAGTGCTTTTCTTAATTTTTGAAGGGGAGTATAACTGTAATGTCACAGGTCCTTGGCAGATTGGGAAAAATGACATTCAAAGTGTAAAAAGTTGACTTATATCAAATATAGCAGAGAGCCTTGAACTCAGAAACAAGTGTTTGCTTACAGAACTTGTACTTTTAGCAAGTTTATTTGGCAAATAACTGTGACATTATCAGAAAATCCAGTAGTTTCTGTAGTCTTCATGTACTTAGCTGAGTTTATTGGGAATTGAGAACTGTGTATTATGGAGGTGTGTGATTATCTGTGTTTGGCGCCCAAAGGATGGGAATGAGGAATTACGTGGTTTTGGAAGCTAAAAGGAGACATAAATAATAATCTGTAGGTTTAGTTTTATAAATGCTATTTGCTGTGTGTTTATGGTGCTGCTCACAGGTTCAGATCCTGCTAACAGGGAGTCAAAGCCACACGTACAAATACTGCTTTGGTATTTACCATATCTTTCCTTTAAAAATCAGGGAGATAGTGTATTTCAGTCTTTTGCCAGACCCTGCAGAGATGAGAGAAATTGCATATTTGTTTAGCGGTACATAGTGAAATTAAGTACAGAAATGCTTTCACAGATTACAGCGAATCAGTACAAATCCAGGAACTTCAAAATCTTCAAGTCCAAGTCCAGTGATAAAAATGTTGTCATTTCTCTTCTCTGTAGAATTAAGAGCTAATACATAAATGTGACAGTGTTGGTAAGCATTGGCCTTACAGAATGACTTTCTCATATTTTAGGACCGAGTTATGATAAACCGACTGGACAGCATTTGTCAGACAGTGCTGAAGGGTAAATGGCCTTCAGCCCGAAGGAGCTACGACAGCACCACAGTGGCATCCTTCTACACCACCAAGCTCCTGGACAGCTCAGGGGCAGCTGCAGAGTACAGTGAGCCCAGTGCACCCACACCCCCTCTGGCAGCTGTAAAAGAAGAATATGACCAATCACCCCAGCTGTCAAAGGTGAAGAAGCATGTACGAGAAAAGGAGTTTACAGTGAAAATCAATGACGTATGTTTATTTTTATTGCCCTAGGACCTGGTTGCGATTGCGGTGTGCGGCATGCTTTACCTGCAAGTGGCTGCCTGCTCTCACTCTCACTTCTTCACACACTTGTTTGTGGGTATTTGGGTCTGCTGCTTCTGGGCACTGAGTGTTTGGGGTTTGGGTTTGGTTTATTGGGGAGGGGGCTTTTCTGTGTTCTTTTTTTTTTTTCTTTTATTTGCTTAAGCCCCTGGAACGAATCTTTTTTTTTTTTTCTGAATTGAATTTTTGCCGTGCTGATGCTTCCTCAGCTTGTTTTATGCTGTTTCTAACAATTCTGGTTAGTATAAAACGGTATTTCTGCTGTTCAGCTTTTTTTTAGCATTTCAACAAGCGCTTTATTATTTCATGGTCTTTTAGAGGATTACAGGAAAATTTCCTGGTTTAAATGCAGGCTAGAAGCTTCCAACATTTTGTTTATCTGTAGTTTGAGACCTGTTTGTAGCACATAAAAATATGTGACTATTTGTTCTTGTACTTGGGTCTAGGACTGGATTCAGGAGGTAAACACCTTACCAGTGTCTGGATTTTTCAATTCAGATGAAATTTCTGTTCATATTCTGGTTTTACATGGAAGAGCAAGATTGTACAAGGTCTAACACAGTGTTTTCATTCTTTCTCAATTCTGCTGGAGTAACTGTATGTGAAAATCCTGATTGTGAAGTAGTTCTTTCTGCTTCAGCAGAAGCTCTTCTAATCCTGGCATTTATTTAACAGGAAGGTGGTTTGAAATTGACTTTTCAGAAGCAGGGACTGTCTCAGAAAAGGCCGTTTGAAAGCGAGGAAGGTGCATTGGGTCAGCAGCAATATCTGGCTCGGCTCCGCGAACTCCAGAATGCTTCAGAAACCAGCCTTGTCAACTTCCCAAAGTCACTTCCCAAATCAGGTACAAAAGACATCAGAAAGGAGGAGGGCAATGTAGTATTAAATCTACTGGGTTCTTCTGTTGATGTCCATGAGTTGGCAATGGAGGTGTTTGCAGTGCTGTTCTAAACTGCAGTCTGGAGAAATTCTCTCCAGTGTAGGGACATTCTCCAGTTTGGAGCCCCTGATACTTTATCACAGTGTCAATTACTGTAATGTTAATTTAGTAGAATGATGCCATTATACACTGTAAACCCCCTCCAAAGAAGATTTTAATAATTATCAAGTGCATCACTGTACACTGACAGTAATCAGTTTAACTCAGAACTTAATGTGGCTACTTTGTAAATAAAGATGAAGAGTTCCAGATTTATACCTCTGCCAATTTGGACTCTTGGTAATCTTCCTTGTGTCTCATATAAAGAGGCCATGGAGGACAATGAGAATCAATTTTTGATTTATAGCCCGAACCTTACAGCTTGTTTCATAACAAGATAACAGTAGGTATACTCTGACCAATAAAAATGAGCCTGAAGTAAGGCATTAACATTTGAATTAAGATGTTAGAAATTATTAGAAATGGGTGCTTAACTTAGACCAGCTTCTGCTTAAATTTTGCAACAAACCATTTAGCAAGACCTTTCTTGCTAAACATTTTTTAAGGGATGTGTGCCTCTCTGTGTATATGATATCAGCAGTTCTCAGTGGCGATCATCCCTGTACAGATAAATTTGGAGGGGGTGCAGTGGCAGTAATGAAATTTTCATAGTAAAGTGGCTTTCAGAATCTGATATTCATGATGCTTTAAGCAGTCATAAAACAAAGGCCAGTTTATCTTATCTGTTATATGCAGAAATTACGTGCACTCGCAGTAATTCAAATAATTTTATTTCCTTTTTGTATTCAGACATGTTTCTCTATATAAAACAAGCATCTGACACAAGTTTGATTGCATCATTTATTAGGTACTTCCAGTCACTTAACAGCCAGTGCCAATGGAGTCATCGTTGACAGTCAGCCTGTAGTCAAAAAGAGACGAGGAAGAAGGAAGAATGTGGAGGGGGTTGATGTCCTATTTATGAATAGAAATAAACAGCCTAACCATGTAAGTAAACTTCATTCTGTATCCAAAAAATAAGATGAAAATTAATATTATTATGAGTGCCTTAACTGAGGATAACCAGCTGTCCCTGCTCCACAAAAGCTTGTAGTCAAAACTTTGAGGTTTGGGATATTTTTTGCTGATAGTTTATGATTACACAGATGAAAACTGGTGGAGGGTCATTAAATATTAGATATATACAATATAAATAGCTGTTTTTAAAATGTAACTTTAATTCTGATGAACTTTAACAATGTGTTATTAAAAATGTGTGGCTTGACATAGCAACCTTTGAACATACCTGCCTATAACATCTGTTATGGGGCCTCATTGGGCAGTGATTTGAAGGGATTTCTTTGGCATATGAGCAAGTCCTTGAGTGTGATCTGCAAAACTGTGCCTTTCATTGACTCATACATGAAATAATTGTGGTGGCTTGTTTTCAGTGCAGTAAAGCAGATGTTTTTAATTTCTCTAGGTTAATCCAGGTATTAACTCCTGCCAGGTTGCTGCAGGAATAAACCCAGCACTCACTTACACACAGTCCCAAGGCATGCTCGATGCAGAGAGCCCAGTTCCTGTTATTAACCTAAAAGATGGAACAAGGCTTGCAGGTGATGATGCCCCTAAAAGAAAAGATTTAGAAAGGTGGCTTAAAGAACATCCTGGATATGTTGAAGATTCAGGAGCTTGTATTCCTGTGAGTATTATTTTCACCTCTCTAGCTAAATAGTACAATATTTCATATAGTATGTATTTTGGTTTGTATTCTGTGTTACAGGGAATTATTTCTTTGGTCTCCTGTTCCATGTAGGATAAGGAAAATGTCCATTTCTTTTTACAGTGTGAGGTCACCAAGCCTTCCTTTCATCTCACAAATGTAATTGCCAAGAAAAGCAATACCAAATCAAGACATTTGATCTTGGTATTATTTCACTTACTATTTAAAAAATTATTTAAGATAAGAAAACTCATATTACTGTGGTACTGATGATAGGAGCTGAAAATGTGTAACAGCATATTTAGTGATGTGCAAAAGGATTAAAGAACTTCCTGTGGAATGCATCTCATACCTACAGTACAGTGCTGTGGTAGTGCTGTTTGTGTGCGTATGATCTTCTCATACTGTAACTTCTAAATTTGACATTTTTTAACGTAAGAAAATCATATGTGTGATGTCTGGAATAACAACCTTCCTTCTTCATGAAGATGATACAAAGCAGCAGCAATCTTCCAGACAGTCAAAGCACTGTTTAAAACTGAAAATTAGTAAAGCAATGGGCAGAGGCATCAGAGAGATGATGTACTGCTGTTTACTGGGCTGCTTATTAAATGATTGTGATTAGTGGATAGGTACTGGTATTAAAATATTTCTGAAATTGAAGTTGGCTTCACATTAATGACTGACTCAACAGAATGCACAGAGATCTTACTGTTTTTAAAGCAGTTAGATCAGAAGGATAACTGGCTTTTAAATTCCTTTTTAACAGAGGATGCAGCTGCACGATGGGAGGCCCAAACAAAAAAGACACCGTTGCCGAAACCCCAATAAACTGGATGTTAACAGTTTGACTGGTGAAGAACGTGTTCAGCTCATAAATAGAAGAAATGCAAGAAAGGTATTCCTGATACTGTTCCCATATGAACATATGACTCTCCCCAAATGAAAGATGGAGATACTCCAGATGAAGAACTTGATACACTACACTTGCTGAAATTTTCCCAGTATACAAATGAAAGGTTTTTGTGTTAAAGTTTTGGCACAGAACAAAAACATCAATTACAATCTTCTAGGGAATTTTTTCTACTGTGAAAATATGTAAGATACAGATAGAAACTTAGCCCATGGTTTAGAGAACTGAACATTCAGTATGGTGCAGTGTTTGTGCCATTGACTCGGACAGAGGCAGGGCCACTAAAAAATACATGTTCAAAATATGTGATCAAAGTGGCAACTTTGTCAGAAGTTTGAGATTTTTTTGTGATCTTCTCATTACTATTTTTGACACAATTAAAATTGTTTTGGTAGTGTATCTGGCATAGAAACTTGTCCTTTGGAATTGAGGCAGTCCTCTGTACTGGATGATTTTGCTTTTTGCTTTTTTCAGTAATGTCTGCCATTTGCCCTTTATGGATCCATCAGTAGTATTGGCTGTCAGTCACATTTCTAGGTGAAATGGTAGGGGAAAAGGAGAACAAAAGGAGAAGGGGAATTCTTGTGTGACAAGGCAGCAGTGGAAGATGTGAGAGCAGGAGTTGAATTGAATTTTTGTGCAGGTGGTCAAAGTTTGGGAACAGCACAATGCATTTGAACAGGCTCTGGGGAAGGCTAAAGGCAATATTCAAGAAAAGCATGCAGAACATTAGTGGTGTCTGTTGAACAGATCTGGCCAGATGTGTTGGAGGGTGTCTTTGAATGTCTGTGTAGCACCAGAGCAGCAACCCAGGGGGAATCTTTGAGCTCTTGTGTCCGTGTAAGGAGCGTTTTCCCTTTCCCTTGTGGCACTGCCTGCTTCTCTTTTTGTTAGAGCAGCTACAAGGGAAGCAGGATGGGGATTTTTTGTATGCTGCTATATTAAGGTCGGGAGCTTTGTCCATCTGTACAGGAGAGTGAGGCAGAATTTGAGTCTTTAATCTCTTCAGTGTATTGAAACAGCAGCTCTGAAGGGGAACCAGAATGGTTGTGAGTCTCTTGAAACTGAGATCTGTGGCGGCTCTTCAAGAGCTGTGCCCTGAGGGTCTTGTCAAAGTTGAAGATCAAGGAGTGAGAGATATGATCTCTGTTTACTGTGAAAACCTGTGTTTTCATGATGGCTTTTTTCCTCTCAAGTTTCCACTCCATAGTTGCTACTTGGATGCTTAATTAATACCAGTTTTTCCATGTATAAGTTGTTTCCAGTTTCTGTGTATCACTAAACCTGTTTTTTCTCATTTACTTTTTTAGTTCTGTAATATTTTTGAGTAGCAGGGTGTGAGGGACCAAAAGTAGCCTAGAAAATGCGAGTTCAAGTTGGAGTTTATAGAGAAAGTTAAGCAGAAACTGGAATATTTTCTTTTTTTCCTTCTGGATCTGAATAATACCTCTCATTAATTTAAAAGCTTACTTTCCTG
>JAYDZK010000028.1:9998564-10033635 GCA_034509185.1 Euphonia xanthogaster
GGCGCCGCGGGGCCGGGGCCGCCCGTGCGGGAAGGAGGAGCCGCTCGGGCAGCGCCGCTGTCACATCGCGGGCGGGCGGCGGTGCTTGGGAACGAGCCCTGCCTTGCCCCCGAAGGTGTGCGCTCACCCGGACCCGTGGCATCACGGAGGCCGACGAAACCACAGCATCGGATTCAGTTTGGCCCCTTGTTTTACCCCTCCTTTTTCCCACTGAGGTGTTACTCTTTGCTCAAAGACGGAGAATAAAATTTCAAGTGCTCATTAGAACTAATTTCTGGTTTTAGGTACCAGATTGAATAATTGTTCTGCTGTGTAGTACGGAGCAAAATGGAAGTGATGTTTTTCTTTTCCTACTGTCCATTCAGGGCAGAAGAATGTTTTGGCTGCAAGAACTATAGCCTTATTTTTTTTTATTTTTTTTTTTTACTTTTTTCTTTTAAATTCGAGCAGTACAAATGCTGTAGAACAACACTAAAAATATATTTTCATATACTCAAAATATATTTCACACTTTGAGTCAAATGTGAAATTTATAATGGTAACTAGTAAATTTAGTTTTGACGCAGTTCAGTGTTTAGTGTCTATTTAGCACCTGTTTTGTTGCAGTTAAAAACCCAAAGCACAACAGAAGTCTGAAACAGGGAATCGACTTTCTCACTGGTTGAACTTCATCTGTTCAGGACACAGGGCTTTTCCTTGATGTTGGGGTAGCTGAAAAGCATGTTTTTGTTTTCAGTGCAGTTTTTTAGATGCATGATGTTTTGATTCACAGGGAAATGACATGCATTGGCTGGCTTGTGCCTTGTACGTGGCTTGCAGAAAAGCGATTCCAACTGTGAGCAGGGGAACAGCAGAAGGAAATTATGTATCCTTAACCAGAATCCTGCGCTGTTCAGACCAAAGGTAACTTTTATTCTTGCTGATTTTTAGACACTTACAAAATCTCAAAGGGTGCTTATCACCTTGTGAAATTGGAAATGGAGGATAAAAGCTAAATGTTTTTCTTGTTTCCTGCTTTTGAAGATAGACTTTATATGCCCAGAATGTTTGTGTTGTAGCTCACTGCCACAGAAGTAGGACAGCTCCTTTGGCTCAGTGTTTTCAGTGTCATGAAAACACTGGTTTTCAAAATAAGAGGTTGACTTCCTTCACTCAAAAGAGAAAGAAGCCAGTCACTGAAGAACAGTCAGTTTTGGGGGTGTGCAGAATGTGAACTTCTCACATGAGAAACCATTTGTAGTTCGCTGTGAAAATGTTCACAAGATTTATCTCCGTTTTTGCATAAGAAAACTTCACCTTTCACGTGGTTTTGCTAAAGTCACTAAATGAGGTCAGAATCTGATGAACAGATTTGTGTCAGATGTTTATGTCCATAAAGTAATAAAGAAAAGCTTCTGAAATAATTGAATTTATTTATTAGCAATCTCATTGTGTTCTGAAAATTCCATAGATTATCACAAAATAATGAATGAATGTTCTTATGTACTTCTTATCCCATTTCCTCTGCTGTTGAAGTGTTGCTGCAAAAGTGTTCCTTTATAAGCTTTTGTTTTACAAATTAGAAATTCAGGGTATTAAATGTTGATAAATTGGTTCTGTGATCTGGGCTGTCAAGACTAATAACACTGAAAAAGAAGGTGTACATAAAGAAGTAGAAAAGGAATTAATGCCAAATTTGCTAAGTACAATTTACTAAATCTTAAGAGGTTTTTCATACTTTGTAGAATATTCTTAGCATTGTAGATCTTACAGGTTGTTTTATTTAAATTAATAAATCATTCAGAAAAATGAGACAAGTCTGATTTCAGATTAATCTAACTGTTGGAGTTGATTTTGTCTTTGTGAGAGTATGCCAGACCTGTGAGTACATAGTTAATGTGGTTATCAGCCCAGGATCTAAAAATATTTCACGAGCTGTCTGAGCTCAACCACGAGAAGGACTGGCTTTGAGTTCGTTGTCATGTTTGCAGTGCCACCATTTCATCAGAATTTTGGGCAGTAGAAATTTTGTTGAAAATGTAGAGTTTATTTCTGCAGGAGAAACAAACGGCCTTTCTGATCTAACCCGTTCGGTATTTGCAGCTTGATTGAGTTTTTTAACAAGATGAAGAAGTGGGAAGACATGGCAAATCTTCCATCCCAGTTCAGAGAGCGAACTGAGAGACTGGAGAGGAACTTCACTGTTTCTGCAGTCATTTTTAAGAAGTATGAGCCCATTTTTCAGGACATTTTCAGGTATCCTCAAGAAGATCAACCTCGTCAGCAGAGAGGCAGGAAACAGAGGTGGGTTTCTGTTATTTCCAGACTGATTGTAGAGCATTACTTTAGTGAAAACATAATCAAGTTGCTTGGTTGTCTTAGTTGTATTTTGACTGTATTTTCATAGTTGTTGTTTATAATATCAGAGTTGGTTTGTTCTTGCCTGCAGTAAATTTTTAATCTCTTTTTCGGTTTCAGATTTGACAGGGGCAGGAAATCCCAAAGCCACTGAGTTTCTGATGATGTGGGGGATGGGGGAGAAGGGAGAGATTTCAATCAGCCTGTAGGCAAGGGAAGCACTAGTATTGTAAAGATGTGAAAGACAGGAAGAATCTGATCCTTTTATGATCTGCATGGCTTTAGTAACTCATAGTACTGCTCAGTCTGTTTCACTGCCCAGTAACTCCCATGGATTTCTTCATAGCTGCAGATCTTGTAGGTATTTTATAGTAGAACCTTTGTTTCTTTGTTTCTATTTGGAGTTCTGTGGAATTGAACTTACAGGCTGTAACAGGGGTTCCAGTTGTGCCTGCACTAAACCTCTTTTGGGTTTTGTGCATCTTTCTGTATTTCCTTTAGTCAGGGCTTTGTGGGAAGGGTGTAAGATTTTTGCCACACTGTAGTAAATCTTAGTTTTCATTTTAAATTAGTGACTCTTGTGTGATGTTTTATCAGTTGTGATTCATTGAGCTCATTGTCTTCTTGCTGTATTTTCCTCCAAAAGACGACAACCATGTACTGTGACCGAAGTTTTCCAGTTTTGTTGGGTCCTGTTTGTTCATGCAAAAGGTAAGGGATCTGAAAGGGATTAAATGCATCAGACATAGTTTTATTAGTCATTATTTTATATCAGTCCTTAAAACACCCAAGAGGTGCAGTGTACATATTATCTTTATTGTAAGAGCAGCCTTAAAGCTTGTAAGAGCAGTGGAGAATTTCAGATGTTTTTCTTGATTGTGACTGTTGGGAGAAAAAGGAAGGAACAGGATTAAATCCTCATTTTTGGCTTCAGTTGTTCAGTCACAGCATGTGTAGTCTAAAATCTTTCCTCATCAAATCTGTGTCTTAAAGAGTTTCCACATCCCTAGTCCTTGTTTCAGGTCCTGCTTTGGTGAGTGTTCACTGTGAGTGATGTATAAGTAAGGTAGTGCTTTGAGGAAAGTAAAGACAGGATTGATATTCCATGTGGAAAGAGCATCATTGTAGATCAGATCCACTGATAATGTCCAGTATCTTGATTTTTTTTTTTTCATAATATAATACCTATCAGAGGAAAACCAATATTTTAACTTCTTCAAGGAAAGGGATAAAATGAATTTTGTTTTGTTTGGGAGTGAGTGGTGGGATGTGTTTTTTCAAATTTAAAAGTGAATTCGTGTGAAGATTCCTACAGTGTGCTATGATTTCCTTAACTGGATGATTTTGAGGCTAGGACAGCGTCGGCTGTGGTAATATTGAATGGCCTGGCACTAATTTGTTCAGCACAGAACTTTGTTTACAAAGCCTTTCTCTCAACACTGTGCCACACTGCAGCGGGTTCCTGGCAGCAGTGCTGGACCCTCAGCACCACATCCCTGCAAAAGTCAGGAAGAGTGTGCTGGGGCACAGGTGCTGCTCCGAGCACTCCATCCTGTGAGGAAGATGCCTTTTTGTAAGGCTGCAAATTCCACCTTATTGGGCAGGAGAAGTCTTTCCTAAACAAGTGTGGTGCTTTCAGCCTGAAACACAGCATTATTTCAACCACTGATCCCAGCAGAGTTAGTGCTGTACTTCTTTCCAGTCAGTCAGGGCTCCACTTCCTTAGCACAGGTGAGCAGCTGAGAGAGTAAGTAGGTCAGTCTGGAAAATCACAGGTTTTTATTTCCCTTCTGTAAAGTCTGCCCTTCTGTGGGAAGATTGGATGGTTGACAAGGTGCAGAGGGACTTTTTGGTTCTTCCTGTTGCTAAGTTAGTGACTGACATATTGAGTAACTGCATCATCCATTGACTACATGTTAATTACAAGCAGTTTCAGATATGGTAACTAACCCTGTGGAGAATGCCATGTTGATAACACATCCAAGTGAATTTTACAAGGAAAAGAAAAAATTACAACGCATAGAAGCTGTAAAGTTACTAAATGATTATTGAAGTGTGGCAGCACTTTAAAAATGGAAACTATTTGTAAAAGTGTTGACTATTAAGGCATTGGGTGTTGGTGTGAGGTTTTTTTTGTGCTGTGTGGTTTGGGGGTGGGCAGTAAATCCTTATCACAGCAACCACACAGCAGTGGCAGGCCCAGGCTTGTCTGCTCCTTCAGCCCATTGCCTTCATTTCATGCACTGCACACTGAGGGAGCCCCTTGTTCAGTGGGACTGCTCTTCAGCAAACTGTTTGTAGGAATTGCTCTTCAAACTCTTTCATTTCTTTCTTTAAAATTGGTGGGGGAATAAAATATCTGGGTATTTTATTATTTGGTATGAAGTTGTGAAAGGGAGGCTTGTTTGAAATGTCAGCAACAAGAAATTACTATGGAACTACTAGTACTGTGAAATTATATTTATTTCTGTGCTGACAGTAAGTTGTCATGGTTGTGGAATTGATCCTGTGTTATGACAGTTACTTTGAGAATTTTATTGATTAAAGGTTTGCTAATAGTATTTAGGATTTTCATTGCTTTGCTGTGAACCATTAATGATTTGGAAATAACTGATAAGTGGATAAAGTTAATTAAAATTTCATCTAGGATCCATTATTTTAAATAGTTTAAATTATCTGCATTTAAATAATTTTTCTTCTAACAAACATAGAACCAGAAAATAGCACAAATTTGAACAAACTGGTATGTCACTGGTAAAAAAATAACAGCATAATTGAGAAAAATTTTCTAATCATATATCCATTTCAATGTGTTCTAAGTGAGTTTATTACTATATGATAGATTTCTTCAAGAATTTAAACCTGTTCTTCATAGTAGGCTCAGCCAAGTGACTTGGAGCTTCCCTGAGAAAAAAGGGAGGGTGGAAGAAAGAGTGGAAGAGTCATTAGTATTTAAGGAGTAATAGAAACATCATGCTGTGCATAAAAAGTGAATTGTGATTTATGTTATTGATTAATTATATAATTTATTTTACTAAACTGTTTAAGCTGTGGGCACTCTTCTAGAGGAATATTATAAACATAAGTGAGTTCAGTAAAGAGTCACATACAGCTCTGATTGTAATCTTTGTAAAAGGTGTTAAAAGAGTGAAGAGGTTACAAGGACTCTTTTCTGCAGGAAAATGAGAGATAAAAATACTTAATAAACCAGGTCCAGAGATAGGCACATTTACCTCTTCTGTCAAGCACAAGAGAAATGAAGTTATATTTATTGCTGTTTATAATGAGTATGCCCCCAGCAAATTGTTTTGCAAGAAAACAGAGTGTTAAAAAAAAAAAAATCTGACTTTGAGTTAAGTATAGGTTTGTTCTGGGAGTGAGGGACAGGGGCTGAAGGAGGAGGCAGTTTCTAGGCCATCTGAAAACCTGGATCCAGCCTTGCCAAAATTAAAGTTATTTGCAGCTGTTTGCAGCAATGCAAAGCTGGGCAAAGGGAGGAGAGTTGAGTCTCAGAACCCATTCTACCCCTCTGCTCTGCCTTCAGAGCAGAATTTGCTTGGGGCAGGTGCAGTGGGAATCCAGTGAAGGACGTGGCTGTGCCAGGCAGTGGGGCTGGTGCTGCCAGAGTTACAGAAGCAGGATTTTCTTCCTTGGGGCAGCTTGCATTATACAGTTTGTGCTGCTTCAAGTGATTTCTGTGCAGCTTAATGAGATTACTGTGAATGAAGGAGCAGCAACATCTTATTTAGGATCATTTTGGTAAGGTTTGATTTCAGCACAATATATTTGGGTTCCTTCACAATTGTTGTTTCTGAACAAGTATTTTACTTTTATATTTGTTATATGTTATTGTGAGTCTGCCTTACTGCCTGTGTTGCTATCTAGGTACTTATAGTCACCAAACTGTGTTTCCAAGATTCCATTATTGATTGTAATGCAAACATCAACAGTCTCTCGGTAAAAAGATTCTTAAATCCTTGCTAATTTTATGTCTTATGTCTTTCTAATATTGCAGGAAATTTTCCTATGATCAGTGATGACTTGGTCAATTCCTACCATCTCTTGTTATGTGCTTTGGATCTTGTGTATGGAAATGCTCTGCAGTGTCCTAACCATAAAGAACTCCTGAATCCTAATTTTAAGGGTATGTTGAAAAAGAGAAGTTGATTTGAAATACATGAGAACTGATATTTTCTGTATCTGGCTACACAGTTCCATTCCTGTTAATGTAGTATATAATAACAGACTAGTGAATTTTGTAAATAATACATTAGGTCAAGAATTTGATGTGCTATGGAAATACCCTTGGAGGAAGTTCCAGAGTAATACTTTGAGTTAATGAGGGTTTATTGTTAGTGAAAAAGTGCATAAAGACACAGCCATCACTGGACACAGTGAGACTGGAATGTTCTGTGGTGCAGCAGTTTGGAAAGGCCCAGGTCTCAGATAGGAGATTTGTTTCTCTCTCATTTCTGGATTGCTGCTGGTCTCTTTCTGAAGAGAGTGGATGTGTAGGTTGACTTCATAACCACAAATTCAAATGAATGGTGAGAAGTTGCCCTTGAATTTCTGATGTAACTCTTCCCAGGCTTGCACTTCATTTTCAGTGCTGTACAGGACTGGACAAGTGTAGTGCTTCGGCTGTGACCTGGGACCATTATCTCAAATAAATATTGTAGTTCACCAATGTTTGATTTTTTTTTCCTTATTAGAATTGATACATGTAATTTTACCACTCAGTAACTAATGTTTTTAAATCTCTAACTCAAAATTTACTTTTGTTAACATTACCCAGTTAGTAGGCATTGTGTAGTTCTTTCTAGAGAACTAATTAGTTTGCTGTTTTAATTTCATATTACCTTGACTACACAGCATTGAAGAATTTAAGTTTAATAAGAAAGCAGGATATGGAAATGCAAAATTAAATCATACAATATTCTTAATTGTAGGTCTACCTGAAGACTTCCATAGTAAGGATTATAAAGTATCATCTGATCCTCCCTGCATCATTGAAAAACTGTGCTCTTTACATTATGGATTAGTTTTAGAAGCAAAAGGTATAAAGGAACATTTTTGGAAGCCATATATTCGGAAGCTTTTTGACAAAAAGGTTGGTCAGTAAATTTGTAATGTAGAAAAATCTCTCCTTACTTGTTACCTTCAAAACCTTTATAAGAAATGAAATGCCCATCCTTTGTTCTTAAATGTCTTACAGCTTTTGAAAGGAAAAGATGAAAACCTGACTGGATTTCTAGATCCTGGGAACTTTGGAGACAGCGTGTAAGTCCGTCTGTGGTTTGGTTTGCAGGAGTGCCCCTCCATGGCCCAGCTGTTCCCTGACCTGAGCACTGGTAGCAGCCATGCCTTGTGTGTTCAGAATGGCCATCCAGCACTGCCTCCCTGTTCTGGCAGTGCTGGGGGCTGAGGCCTGCTTGGAAGAGGAACAGTGCTTCAGGGTGGTGTTACCTGATGTCTGCCTTTATTCTTATGTTTCTCTTTCCTGGATTTTTTGTTTGTGTGTAACTCAGAGTTAGTATGAAAAAGCTGCTGGGAGCACATTGAGTAGGAAGTGGGAGGAAAAAAAATGGGTTTGGTGGTGTTTAGAGATGTTTATGTGTAGGACTTGCTTTCTTTTAATGATATAAAAATGGTTCAGTGTATTTTATGATACGATGCTGTGTAAGTTTTGAGGAATTTCCAGGAAATAGGAGTTCTCAGTGTTTTATTGTGTTCTTCCTGCAGCTGGATAAATGGCAGGGCATCAGATACATAGGGAGAATAATGTCCTTGCCACTGTCATGTGTAAGGCACTGTAGATCTTAAAGGAGCTTCAGTGAGGGTCAAAAGAAATTTGAAGTAGACTTCCCCCAGGCCAGAACTGTGTTCAGTGTGTGAGCAGATGAACAAAGCAGTCTAAATAAAAGGGGTTTGTCTGCCTTTCCTTTCTGCTGTAGCAAAGCCATCAACAAGGCCTATGAGGAGTATGTTCTGTCAGTGGGAAATCTCGATGAGCGAATATTCCTTGGCGAGGATGCGGATGAAGAGATTGGAACTCTCACGAGGTGCTTGAACACACCTTCAGGACTGGAAACAGCTGAGAGGGTACAAGTGAAGCATAATTTGCAGCAGCATTTTGACAGGGTGAGTGTGGCATGGTCTGTGTTGCTGTTTTTATATGCCACCCTCCCTGGCTACCATTAGAGACAAGTAAAACACACGTCTGAGTGTGGGGAGAAAATGGGTGGAGTATTGGGAGCTGGACTTCATGGTGAAGAACGTATTTGTTAAAAGAACTTACTGTGTGGTTAGATGATTAGAAGATGCATTGATTTTGCTGTGTTCTAATTGAAGGGATATCCTTGATGTTACATTATTTTAATGTGATAGGTTGATCCTGATGCAAATAAACTAAAATGCTGATCAGAAGGACTTCTCATGTTAAAGGTTAAACTTGCTGAAAGGAAGCCCTGGCACAGCATACTTTTGCTGTGAACTACAGCTAGCTTTGTTGCTTAGGCTAGGAAGAGATACTGGGATTTAGGGGGGATTTTTGAGATTGGTCTAATTGTTTCACACTCAATTCCAGCATCTGCATTTCAGCATAGGTCACATCCCTTCTGTTTATACACAACTGTTTGATACAAACATCTGAGCACCACTGACAAATTCTTCATTGCTCTTACCTGAGTCATGGTCTGGTTTGAGCTGTTTGATTAGGAGCCATCTTTTTCCATAACACAGAGTAAGAATTCTGCAGATTGATGTTTCTAGGTTATGACCTTTACCAAAGTTCATAATAGAGTGCATATATATATGTGTTTTTTTTTTTATTTTCAGTCCAAATCACTGAGGATCACAACCCCCCTTACGGGCCGCAAGTATATTAAAGAGAGCAACCCATACGTGACACCTGTTTCCATAGCAACCTACAGCCTGAGCCGCCTGCACACGATGCTGGCAGGGCTGAAAAATGCCCCCAGTGAAAATCTGGAGCAAATACTCAGGTAAATTTGGTGTTTAGCCATATAATCCTGTTTGCTATTCTAGTTTTAATAGCAAACATTAATGCTGAACAGTGTAAATTAAAAGATGAGCCAGCCCTTTACTAATGGAGTAAAATGGAATCCAGAGAGACATTTACATTTTGAAGGACTGTTCTCTTTATTTAAATTCATCTGTCCCTAGAGATTGATGAACATCCACCATTTAAAACCCAGCAGATCTGGGATTCTCTAACCACAAGCTGCCATATAAAATTTTCAACACTTTTCTTCCTGCTTAACAAATGGCACTACCTAGGAAATCACTCCATACTATAGGAGATGCAAACCAAACTCTATTCTCTATGTGGATAAACTGTTTTGCAGTTAGATACATTTGGGTCTGTTTGTATTGCTGTGCAATATATTTCTATTTTTTATGCTTTCAACATATAAAAAAATAGGGTGGTTTTGGTCTTAGTAGGAATAGTATCTTGAAAATATTTAGTTTTTATTTTCAGGTCATGCTCCAGAGATCCTTCTCAATCCATTGCAAACAGAGTTAAAGAAATGCATGATGTGTACTGTCAGAGCACTCAGTCTGAAGGAGAATTCAGTAATTTTTCCAAAGGTGGGAAACATTTTACTTACCAATAAAATGCATACACATCCATCTCTTGTAATGAAGTTTTACATACAGGTTATGCTTTAGCACAAGTGTCTTTTCTACTTCTCTTGCCTTTTCCTGTGTTCTTAAGACATAGCAAATTTCAATGCTCTGTAAAATTTTATAATCAGCCTTAGCTTGAATTGCTGGAATTTGATCATACTTTCAGCACTAGAGAAGTGAAATGAGAAGGACTTCTAAGTGTACCACTTTTTCTCTCAAGTATAAGATTATTAGTGATGGCATGGATTTCTGTGCTGGTAAGGAAAATCTGAGTAACTGTAGTCTGTAAAAACCCAACAGCAACATTGGCTTACATATGAGGATGGATTAGTACAGGTATTAAAATCCTGCCAGTATAAACACAAAAACATGATTTGCAAAGTTGTCTTGATAGCTGAAGTGCCTGAAGATGGATTGAATATAAGGAAGATGCTCTTGACCTTGTTTCTTAATAAGGTCTTCCTTTGTTCTTGTCAGCTTAGTTGCTTCACTGCTTTTTGTTGCACAGTGCAAGGTGGATCCATACAGGTGCATTTTCTGAATTTGCATTGTGTCTATTATAGCAACATTAAGGATTGTTCTTATACATGGTGATGTAATAGTGATACCCAAAATCTGGGCTCAGTAGCAAGTTACTCTGCTCTGCATTCACAAGTCAGTGCAGTGTAGGAGAAGGATTCCTACATTAACTTGAAATGTACTGGTTTAGTCCTGAAAGTATTGTATCCACAGCAGCACAGAAATCCACACAAGCTACTGTTGAATTTCTGTATCTGAAGATGAAGAATATAATACTTTTTTCTTGCATTTTACAATATTGCTTCTATTTAAACTTCCTGCAGATGTTGCTAGTAAACATTTTCGTCTTGCTGAGATGCTTTACTACAAGGTCTTGGAGTCAGTCATTGAGCAAGAGAGGAAGAGACTGGGAGACACTGACTTATCTGTAAGGAAAACTAATCAAAGGGTTCCTCACTTTTAAAGTTGGACCTGCAAAAAAAGAACACAGATGTAGAGCAGAATTGTCAGCTATTTAAAATGAGGGTAAATCTCTGAGAAGAACCCTGTAAGTACACCTGAATGGAAGAAAAAAGGTTCAAGAAATTGTGTTTGCAAACACAAAGATAGATGAAATTTTTAATGGCTCTTTAATTTTTAATGAGCCATTTTAAAGATGGTTCATTTTGATCTTAGTTCTGTCCCTTAAAAAATAGCTTCACTTTTTATAAGCTTGAGAATCTTGCTGTTGAGGCAATAAAAAGTGTTTTATTGTTCTATAGTTACACTGTAAAATAAGCTTTAATATTTGCAACTCTTGCAGGCAGTACTGGAGCAAGATGTGTTTCACAGGTCTCTGCTGGCATGTTGCCTGGAGATCATTACCTTCACATACAACCCACCTGGAAACTTCCCTTTCGTCACTGAAATATTTGACATTCCAGTTTATCATTTTTACAAGGTAATGTGTTTGATAGCTACAAATGCTTACAAAGTCATGAGTGCTCATTGACCTGTATGACAGCCTAGGACTGAGTCATAGTAATGCAGCCTTCATGTTTCTAATAGTCTCTTCTTCCTTAAAAATCAAGTATTGGAATTCGAGCTTTGTTTAAGAACAAATCTATGAAACAAGTACATTATGTTGATCCTAATTATCCACTGCACAGGTAATTGAGGTTTTCATTAGAGCAGAGGACGGCCTTTGTCGGGAAGTGGTAAAACACCTGAACCACATTGAAGAGCAGATCCTGGAGAGTATGGCATGGAAACAGGGATCTGTGCTGTGGGACAGGATCAGAGAGAATGAAAACAAAGTTCCTACTTGTGAAGAGGTGAGCACATTTCTTTCTGTGTGTTACATAGCTTTCATAATCAGACGGGATGGCAGAGAGACGACTGTGCCCTGAAGGAGAGGCCTTACATGTCCCAGTAGCAGTTCCACCATCCCAGCCCATCAGTGCAGGCAAAGCAAGTGCAGTGTGCTCTGGCCTGGGCAGGGCCATCTCTGTGGAGACATCTGCAACAGAGTCAGGCAGCAGAGATGATTCTCATCCAGTATTTTATCCAGTATTTTACTGATGTAGCAAAATAGTGAACAAAATGGTCAAGCAGGGAAGGTTTGGACCAGTAACTCTTTGAAAGATTTTTAGACAAGAAATGTGGTAAAAAGTACACACAGTAGCCACGGAAAGACTGTTACAGTGTGTATCTTCCAGAGCAGCAGCATCACAACTCACTACTCGTTTTGTTGGGGTTAGGGTAAGTTTGTCACTTTTCTTGTTATTTTTCCACAAAGTTTTGCTGTTCAAAATATGTAGTGCAGCAGCTTCTAAAAATTTGCTATGTAGTTAATATGTGATACAGACACTCTAACAAAAGGATAAATGTTTTAGGTAATGCCACCTCAGTACTTTGAGAGATCTGCTGGGAGCAGTGTTGTAGGCTCACCATTGACACCACGGCGAATAAACGAGGTTCGTGCTGAAAGCGGAGGGCTGGGAAAAGGTGAGATTTTCTAAAGCAGAACGTGCTGCACATTGCTTACTTGGATTGAATTATGTAAGGGAGAAAGCTGCTTTAATGGCACTGTACAGTTAGCTGTAAACACATTGGTAAAGGGTATTGCAGCTCATAGAGTTGCATCAGAGGTCTAAGACTGATGGATTGATCATTATCAGTGTGAACAGTACTGCTTTGATAGGGTGTTATCGGGTGATGGATATGAACAGCATGTGTACGTGTGTGTTAAACTGTATTTATACATGCACACACACAGAGCTTCCACTCTAATAGGTTTGCTTTATTGTTATACTAGAAAAGAAACTCCACTATATATTATGTGACATCTCAAACGTTTTCCACTAGAAAAAATAAAATATAATGTATGAACTTAGAAAAATATTAAATACAGCATTATTGAAGATTAAGTCATCTCTAAAAGCCAGCTGTAGTTCTAAAAATTTTTTCCTGAAGAGCTTTGCATGGCATATTTTGGTTTGCATTAGATTTCCACCACCTTGTGAAACAAAGGATTATAAAACAAGAGTTGAATAGATATCTGTGTGTGTGTTTTTCCTCCCCAGGCCTCTCCTCCCCTCCAGCCAGCCTGTATGACAGGTACAGCTCTCCCACAGCCAACCCCACGCGGCGGCGCCTGTTCGCTGACAATGACGGTGCCCCCGAGGGTGGCACGGCCGTCAGGGTGCCCCCGCAGCCCGTGGTGAGCACGGTGCCAGTGCAGAACATGAGCCCTGAGGCTGTGTCCGTGACCCCCGTGCCTGGCCAGACCCTGGTGACGGTGGCAACGGCCACCGTGACAGCCAACAACGGGCAGACGGTGACAATACCTGTGCAAGGTGAGGGAAACGCTGCTGCTCAGCCATCCAGGCTTGTTCCCATCAGGGGATTAGAACACAGCCAGGGAGAACTGCATTAGTAGGGAAACTTTACTTCAACTTCATTATCTTCTCATCTCTTGATGAAGTTTCCAAAGTATTTTGATTAAACAATTTCATGTATAATATACTAAATGTCTAGTTATAAGTAGCTAATAAAAGAAGTACTGAATTATTTTTAAAAACTCAAAAAAAAAAAAAACCCCACACATCCCCCACACAGCTTGCTCTTATTTCAGGCTCTTTTTGTTACATTACAGGTATTGCCAATGAAAATGGAGGAATAACTTTCTTCCCAGTCCAAGTAAATGTAGGTACCCAGCCCCAGGCTGTGTCTGGGCCCATGCAGCCTCTGAGTGCCCAGACTCTGGCTGGCACCCTGAACCCTCAGATGGCTGGGGCAGCACTGCAGCTGCCAGGCCAGCTAACGGTGCAGCAGATCTCCCCTGGAGAGCAGAGACAGAGCCAGCACCTCAGTGCCACAGCCGTCAGGCCTCGCAAGATGGGCTCACTTGCACTCTTCTTCAGAAAGGTATTTTTTGATCTAAGTTTGCTTTGCTTAGTTCTTATTTTGGTAAACTTGAAGTAATTTTAAAAATACACATTTACTGGCTGTAATAATGAGGGCATATTACATTTAATATTCATACACACCTGAAGAGTAGTTTTCTCCTGCAGGCCACTTCTCACTAGCAAAGGAGTGTACTGGCACACCAGGATGTGGAAGTAGATTCTGTACTTGGCCAGAAGGTGTCCCTTTTCTTGAAGGCCCTTCTAAAAAAAGGGGTTAACTTTTGAGACTTTCTGGTTTACTCAATACAGGGGTTGCTGTAGGCAATGCAGTGCCCTTCCTGTGCTCAGGATACCTTAAAATTTAAGCTTCAAACAAATGTTTTCTTAGTACCGACATCAGTACTGAGAATATCTGTGCCTTGTGAGCAAAACAGTTAAATTTGAATTTAGTTATTCTTCTCTTGGCTTAGCATTTGCACAAGCTCTACAGGTGTGCAAGTCTGAGCTACTCTTTGGCTGGGTGAGAAGAGCAGCGTTGCTGTGGCCCTGAGCACAGTGTCCCATGTCACAGGTGTATCACTTGGCCAGTGTTCGTCTGAGAGACCTCTGTGCCAAACTGGATGTGTCTGATGAGCTGCGCAAAAAGATCTGGACCTGCTTTGAGTACTCCTTGGTGCACTGCCCTGAAATCATGATGGACAGACACCTGGATCAGCTGCTCATGTGCGCCATCTACGTCATGACTAAGGTAAAGTGGGAGCAAAGACAAAGCAGACAAAAATCTCCTTTAATACTTAATATTCCCAGTACTACTTCCTCAAAAAGCCCCAAACCACCAAACACACACAACCACCCCAGCCAAAGAAACGACCCAATAACCTGCGGAAAAACTGAACCTTGTCTGTGCATCCCCCTTAGGTCACTAACGAAGACCGATCATTCCAGAACATCATGCGCTGCTACCGGACACAGCCACAAGCCCAGAGTCACGTGAGCACTGTCACTATTTAACCTTGTGGGATCTGGTTTATTAAATGCCTTCATTCTATTTTAGGAACAGATCACTTGGTAAAGCAATATCTAGTATTAAGGGGATGCAGTCTATGAACCATTCTCAAAAGATAGTGGTCATATCCAAAATCCTGCAGTACTGAAAGCTTTTCATACTAAACTGTACCTAAAATAGAAAAAGTTCTTTACTTAAAACTGAAGGAGGCAGTGCCCATGGGCTGTTTCTCCTCTTAGGAGGCTGTATGTTGCCTGCAGGAAGCAGGTTGGTACGACAGTGAAGTTCTGGCAGCAGACACGTTGTGCAGGCAGCAGTTCCCTGGCGGGGTGGCTGCTGCCCCGTGCCCTGCTGACGCTGCTCCCTGTCCCTGCAGGTCTATCGCAGTGTCCTCATCAAGGGCCGCCGCCGCCGCCACTCGGGCAGCAGTGACAGCAGCAGCCAGCAGAACTCACCCACAGACAGGAGCAAAGACAGGAACAAAGAAAGAAGTGAGTGATTCCAAATGCCAGGTGTTTGGGTTTAATTCCATTTCCAAACTGTGTGTGTAAATGAAGAGTCAGATTTAGTGTTGCTTAACCCCAAACAGTTCCTCCTTTGGTAAACTTAGACACAATTAAGAATACATTGATAACATTTAAGAGTTGCTCTAACTCAAGGTTTTTATTGCACCCACTCTTGACAGTTTCAAATCTCTCCCCACATGCACTTACCTTGGGAATTTGCTGTGCTGGCCTGAGCTCTAAGTTCAGCTCACACACCAAAGAACTTTGGAGTCTTTGCAAAATGAGGAAATCTGGGCTAGCCCAGGTTCACAGCTACTCTTATCACAACCAGAGAGCTGCAGCAGTTTCTTTTGTAGCACTGTCTGTCTGCAGAAATAGGAACACCACCCACAGCATTGATTTCAGTGTAGCTGACAGCTCTGGGGATTCTTCCCTTGATATGTGAACTGACACATTTTCCCTGAATTAACTTTTATAAAGGAAACCAAAGAGGTGATGCTGTGTATTCCTACCAGCACTTTTCAAGGTATTTAATAGATGATGGTATAAGCAGTAGGTATTTTCTGTCAGAGGGAGTGGCAGGGAGGGAAGGCAAAAGAATAGGTATATTTTGCAACTTCCCACATGAACTTAGAAGGAGGTATGGCCAAGCCAAATATTTCTCCTACTGACAGAAAAAGACTACCATTCTTTACTTGAAATGGAGGCAGGCAGCAACAAGAAAGAGCTCCTGCTAAAAGTATAACACAAATGCTGAAAAATGGAGTTTCAGCTCTTTCTATAACGTCATACAACTCAGCTCCTACAGCAAATCCCTTGCAGTTTATGCAGTAAGAAGTTAGAAATCAACAAAGTTTTTGTGTAAGGGATAACGCTCAGGGATCAAAACAGACAGGGATCAAAGCAGGCAGAGTGCTGGTGGCAGTGAGTTCCCGGTCCCTGTTTGCCGAGGGTGGTGGCTGTGTGCCCGCAGGGCTGGGGTGCCCGCGGGGCTGGCGGTGCCCGAGCCCTGACTGTGGCTGTGCCCCGCAGGCAGCCGTGACTCCAGCCCGGTGATGCGCTCCAGCAGCACCCTGCCCGTGCCCCAGCCCTCCAGCGCGCCCCCGACCCCCACGCGCCTCTCCGGCCCCAGCAGCGACACCGAGGAGGAGGAGCGCGGGGACCTCATCCAGTTCTACAACAACGTCTACATCGAGCAGATCAAGGACTTTGCCCTCAAGTACACTTCAAATGCAGTAAGTCATATTCTGTGCTTTTTCTTAGTAACAGAGCTTTATCTTCTGAGCACGCAGTGAAGAAAGAAGAAGAAATTTAATTTCCTTAAATTAAAAAATACTAATCTGGCCTCATAACACAACAAAACTTGCATTTGTTGTCCATTGTACGGTCCCATCTGTGTGGAAAAGCCTTGCTGCAGTGAGCCCTGAGCTCAAGCTGCAGCTGCAGATGTCTCTGTTCTCTCCGAGCAGACAGACTCCCCCCCGCTCTCGCCGTACCCGTTCGTGCGCCTCGGCTCCCCCCGCAGAGTGCAGCTCTCCCAGCACCACCCCCTGTACATCTCACCACACAGAAACGAGTCTGCCCTCTCTCCCCAAGAGAAAATATTCTACTACTTCAGCAGCAGCCCCTCGAAGGTGAGACTAAAGGGTTTCAGTTTGATTTCTTAAATCCTTAACTCTGCTTGTTGTTTTTGGTAGTGAAATTAGAGCAGACTCTGCAACACAAAGTTTTGTTTACTTTGCCCAACACACACATCATCACCTAATGCTCATCAAACTGCCAGTGCAGCTGCCACAGCTGTAGGGCTGGATGGGCCTTTAACTGCATGCAGTTACAAACTCCCTTGAGTTTAAGGCTTACTCTGGTAAGGGAAAGACCAGTACAGCGATGAAAACAGTACCTTGGTACAGTACAGATTTCCACAAAAGAGCCTGTCCAGTCCCCCTGCACTGTGTCTAACAACAGTTCACATCATATTGGGGCAGTCACAAAATAGTGAGAGCTGATCCTTCTTCTGCCCGCTCCTCCCTCCAGAGGCTAAAGGAAATCAACAGCATGGTTCGAACTGGAGAAACGCCCACAAAGAAGAGAGGCATCCTCTTGGAAGATGGAACTGAAGCCCCAGCCAAGCGAATCTGCCAGGAGAATCACACGGCTCTGTTAAGACGACTTCAGGATGTAGCGAATGACCGAGGGTCCCACTGAGCCTGCACAGCTCCTCCCTCCCTGCCTGTGCAGAGCCTGGGCCAGGGCACGAGGGGGGACAGTTCTGGGGACAGGCAGGATCCACCTCAGACCTGCAACACGACCCCAGGCCCTTCTTAACCTCTTCACAAGGCAAGTGACCCCTCCCCAGCCTTGCCTGGAGAGCACATCCCTAACCCAGCTGTGGACCTTGCAGCAGGTATTTACAGCTTTGCTTTGCTCTAGTCAGTGCTTCACCCTTGTCAGCTGTGGCCAGACAAATCCAGGGGCCTCAGCACGGAGCCCTGCACCAAGGCACCCACAGACAGTGTCAGGGTTCCTCACTAACCCCCTCTCAAACTAACAGCTTAGGAGTAACACTCTCACACAGTCCCGTTCTTCTTGCAAAGGGACAAGGGGCACGTTTTGAGCCCTGCAGGAACCTGGATGGATGGACTCTGTCCAGTTTCAGCATGTTCTATGTACCTTTGAGAAGGAGCACGGTGTTGAGCTTTAATGTCAACATGCTGTTTAATGCTGTACCAAGGGAGGTGATTGTGTTGATTGGTTTGAACTGTGCAATGTTTGAAAGTGAACTCATGTTCCCAAGGTGACACTTGGGATGGGGCTGTGAAGCATCATGTTAAAAGCAATGAATTTTGCTGTATATTTGCAATGGCACTTTCTAAATGTGAATATTTTTTGCAAAGGCCGACTTCAGCTGTCTTTCTGTACTGAAACAATTTGACTTTTGTATTTATTTCAATCTCACATCCCATTGCTCCTCTTGTCAGCAAATGGCATTAAGAATTCATTGTAACTCAGCGTATATGCAGCAATGAATGCAGGAAGCCAGGGATGTGTGCTTTTTTTCAAGGAATTTTATATGCTTGTTGCTTTTCTTGATAGTCAGGCACTGAAGTCCTTGCTCACTCAGCAGCAGGAACGTGGTGCCCATCTCCTAAAACATACACGTAGATATTTTGTTGGTTCAAAGGACAGGGCTGGGCAGATTGCTGCTTTTGCGTTTTGGTTTTTGTAAAAGGCCTAAACCAGGCTGCCTGGGAGAAATCCCTCCCCTCCTACCACAATCAGCAGGTGCTGCACATAACTTACCACTTGTTTTCCTTTAAAATAGGTCCAAAACACCAGACTTGTTAGGAAAGCATCCACCCTCTTCCACAGTACAGGATGCCAGTCCTCTGCTGGGGAGGGGATGTTCATCATGTAAAATGTGGCACACGCAGGTTGCAGAAGGCTTTCTGAGGAAGCAAAAGCTAAAAGCCCTGTTTTCAGTCATTCCTGCCCATCTGAAGAATAGGAAAATGTAAGACTTAACTCCACTATAAATTCAGCTAAAGTAAAATAAAAACATGTTTTTCTTACCTGCATAACAAAAGCTGAAGTCCAGAAGTTGTGTAGATGTTTCTGTAAAAATATTTATGGAAGTGTCAGACAATTCTTGTTGTTACTATGTTCCATTAACTTCACTTTGTATGAAAATATTGCAATTGTATTTTTCAATAAAGACTTTATAGACTCTCAGTTTCCTGTTTGTGTGTGAAAAGCATTGTATGTGCAAAGCTAGAAAGTCTGCAGCAAGGACTTCAGTCCTTCACTGCAATGAAAGGTTTTAAAATAAATAAATGATCACATTTTAGTCACACCACAAGGGAAAGGATTTACACCTGCCCTGGTTTAGTCACTGTGGTTGTTCCATGTGTGTCCCCTCTTGCTGCTCCATCAGAAGGCACCAGGCCTGCTGGGAGTGCCAGCAGTGCCAGGGAATGCCCCAGCTCCAGCTGCTGCTCCTTTGGCAGAGCAGGAGGAAGAGGAGGAGGAGGGTGGCTGCCTCACTGCACAGCACTAGGGGGCTCCAGAACAATCTGCCCTCCCTGCAGGAGCTTTTAACACAAGATCTCACAAACAGCAACAGCAGAATTACTTCCTGTGTGCTGGGTACTCACATTCCCACTGAGGGGAATTTCTGAACATTCTTAGGTAGTTAAGAACAGCTCTGACCACCACTGGCTGCTGCCGTATTTGTACAGCTGCAGATGCACTGGTTGTCCTCTGCCTTTTTACTTGGGGGCCTGAGACTATTGCATCAACTGCTGTTCCTGTCCCTTTCTGAAAACAAGTTGTTAAGTTACCCTGAGCTGTAACTAATAGTAAAGACAGAACTTGCAGTTTCTACTTTGAAGAAAATGCTTAAAAAAAACCAAAAAAACTTCAACAAAGGTGTTCCAAAGGAAAAAAAAGAGCATAAACTTTGTATATTAAAAAAGATAAATCTGAAGTGGCTTCAAATAATTTCTTTCATGACTTAGAACAGTTTGGTTGGAATCTAACGGCAACCTCAGCAGGAAACTCCACTGGTTTAAGTTACAGATCCCTTGGAAATGTTCTTTAGAGAGTTCAAAATTTCAAAGATGATACTCAGAAACATCCCCTTATCAAAGTATTGACCAGACCTTACTCTTTCATCAAATTATGTACCTGTTCTAGAAAAACAACAAAATCCAGGAGAAAAGGATTTGATTTCCATGGCACTGTTTCAGTACTCATTCACCTAGCTTGCTCCTGGAACAGCTTCTTTAAATACACAAATCTGACCACAAAAGAACACAGCACTCTCTCCCCTTTCCCAGTCAAATAAAAAGAATAATTTTTCAGATTATTCATTCTAAGCCAAACAAAATTCTACATTCTCTAAATAAAATTATTCTCAACAAACTGCTGTTAGCTGGATTTGATTTGGAGCAATCCAACCTAGTGACCTGCCTTGCAGGGTCTGGGACAGCTCAGAGAGAAAAAAAGCTTACTCCACTAACCATCACTTACCTTGTCATTGCTCCTGGGCACTCTTCTTGCCAGCTGTGGTGTTTCCTGGCCAGCAGCAGCACTGGCAGCTGGAGCTGCCCTGCAGCTGAGCACAAAGAGCTGCCCAAGATTAGAAGGGATTTAACTTCTCTTCCTTCCCCTAAGTGGCTTAGGAAATGTGCAAGTCAGTGATTTATAACAGAGGCTTCTGAGCAACCATAAAACTGAAGAAAATGGTCACAGCCCAGTTTAGCTCCAGGCCTGCCCCTGCCCAAGCAGTTCATGTGCTCAGCACAAGACCAGGCTGATCACACCAGGAGTCCTTGAACTAAAACCTTGCCCATAATAAACATGAAGCATTTCAGTTTCAGCCTTCCCAAAAAAAAAGAGAATAGCAGCAATAGAACTCATTTCACACTATTTTAGTGGCACCACTCCAGGCCAATACTTGCACTCTCAAACTTCTCCCACATCTTTTCCTTGAAAGGCACACAGCAGCACTTTTCCAGACAATACAAACTCACCTTCAAATCAGTTGCTCCGTTCCTGTCCTCTACTGCAAATCTGATCAGGCACATGGCAATTCTGAGGCACTTTCAATTCCTCATAACCTGCCAGGTGTCCAGAATACTGAGGCTATTGGGACATTAATGCCACTCAGAACACTGACAGAGACAAGTGCCACAAAGCCATCTGGTCTTCCTGTCACTGAGTGTATGACACTACATGGGAAAGTCTCTATTTCCTTAAAAGCCAAGGAGTTGTTCTCAAACAGAACAGGTTGCAAATGGCAAGTGAATTTAACTGTCAGATAAAAACAACACAAAAGAACTCAACACAAACCCCACATCAGTGCCCACCCTCCCAAAACACCTCGAGTCACTACAGGCTGTTCCAAGGCAGTTGGCTGCCACTAGTGCCACCAGAAAAGGCAAAGGTAGCCAAAGGAAAGGCAGCCCAGCTCCAAGGGGTCAGCACTACAGGTTTTGATAGGACACTCCTGGAGGCAAGAAAAGGCATCACACCATGCTGTGGCATTAGGAAAAGTAAGAATCTGTCCCAAGTCCATTTGAACTTTGGAGCTGCTCCTGGCATCCCATGAGCATCACAAACACCCATGCAGACAAGTACCTGTGCAGCCAGGTGCTCCCACTCTTCATAAGTGTCCACAGCACAGACTAACAGGGACAAAAGCTAGAGCACAGTTTCTTTTTATTTTGTCACTATTAACACACATCAGTCAACTATCCTAAGAAATCCCCTAGACACCTAGGGAACCTAAAACCCTCTAAGATTTTATTAGCTCAAGAGACAACCATTAAAAGCTTTGATTTTAGTGTTTCTGTACTAAAAAGTCTAACAAGCCTGACATTCTGCTTTCACCCTGCCAGACTAATGTGCGCTTTAGTGACAGTATCCATTTACAAATCAATAATACATCATACATCATCCCCAGCTTTACTTCTGGAAAGTGCTAAATGGAGTCAATGAACCGTCTATTTACAATTTCAAATCCTAACATATTTACAATAGAAACCAAAAGTATTTAAAACCATTAAATATAGTGTTTAACTCTGCTATATTAGTTTACATGAACACAGCTTAACTCTGGCATCGTATTTCCAATACTAATATTTCTGCCAGTAATTTAAGATTCTTCTTAAAAAATTGCTGCTCCTGGAGGGAAAAAATAAAAGCTTAAAAACCAACCCAAAACCTCCAGGCATTCCAGAGCCCTGAGGAATTACCCACCCTAGACAGTCTTCAGGTAGAAGCACTGTAGTGTTCAAGAGAGACTTCCAAACTCCAGGCAAGCCTTTAAAACCTAATGCATATGTAAAACATTAAGAGTCAGTAATCCATTGAACAGGTTTACTGGAGTCACTGCTACCATTCGGGTTTTACTAATCCGTAGTCAAGAAGGAAACTGCTGCTTTGCTGTTTCTCCCTCCGTTACATTCCCTCCACCCCCAGAAAGTGTTTTGTGCACCAGTGTCCAGGACAGCTAAGTGGGCATTGTCTTCTCTTCTTTGCTGAAGGGCTGGACTGAGCCAGGCTTCACCCAGGACAGGCCAGAGACATGTGTGCTTTTGCAGTGCTGATCTTCCGGCTTCTTCTGGGGAAAATAAAGCTGAAGTTACAATTTTAAGATACCCAAACACTCTCAGCTCCCCCTCCATCTATTTTACCTTTAGCAAATACAAGCACAAAAGAGACTTGCACCATTTCCTCTCCTCAAAGGGGAATAGTAAGATGACCACTGGTTTAATTCCTAGGAATGTGCGTGGCATCTGCAGAACTACCCTGACAACAGAGGAGTTTTAAGGACTTAACTTGGGTACAGCTGCCCTACCCCACCATAAAGACACAAGGATACTCCTCTTGCTTGGAGGCCCCAGCACTGCACTGCTCTTCAGCACATTTCTTGGTTCTACAGCAGGACATGTCAATCCAAACCTCCCCCAGCACAGCTCCTGGAGTTCCGGCAATGCTGGGCATGCTGGGGAGGAACACTGCACTCCACAGGTGGTAGGGACCCCAAATTAATGTGCCAAAGTAGCAATTAATGCCTTTGCTAAACATGGGAGTTTCCTAATGCTTTCCAAGGATGGTCCTGTCCTTCCCTTCCCTGAGCATTTGTCACAGTTAAATGCTTGAACAGTAACTATTACCCAACAGTGCAACAAACATTTTGAACTCAGTATTGCAATTTAGAAGAAAAAAAAAAAAAAAAGGCTCGAAATTGAAGAAGAAAGATACGACTTGGAGCATCTGTAGATTCAAAGTAGTTAGAGATCAGTAAATCAGACATCTCCTCTAGCTGGCCAAAGCAGCAGAAGAGCTTGCAGAATTATTTTAATACCAGGAAGTGCACAACAACTACATCAAACCTGGAGTGGTGTGTTGAGCTCTAGGAAGTGAAAACTGCACGAGCAGACTTGGTTATAACATGGAAAGTCTTTTACTTGACAAAGGAAATTAAGGGAGCAAAAGAGAGAACCTGCACTTCTGCCCCTCCCCATGCTCCCTTTGTGCCAAAGGTGACAACGTGTGACAGACCTGCTGGACAACAGCAAACAAGAGGGATGAGTTAAGCCTGAGCCTGGCAGTGGCAGCTGCCTCTCCCATGCTGCACACAGGAACCACACCTTGGAAAAGCCAAGTGCTCAGCAGGGATCTGGGACATCACTGCCCTTCCTAAACGGCCTAGCTGTTTCCCAAGGAACAAAATTCAGGGGTAATGAATAAGCATCCAGGGCTGTAGGAAGATTTTGGAACCTGTTTTTACAAGGAATGTTCTCGGCCACACTGACATTTTGGGACACATCTACAGCACAGAAGCTGGGCCATTCCTATCAACAAAGGACAGGAGCAACACAGTACCATGCATACAGTAGTTACTGAAGATGTTTGTTTTCACCTAAAAAGAAATCAACAGGCATCACCAAAGAAAAGAGGACAAAAGAAAGGTCACTGTTGGCTATCAGTCTCTGAGACAATATCAGACCCTTTCCATTTCAAGCACTCTGACCTATTATTTGTCTTTGATTTAAGGAGAAGAAGGAGGCAAAGAATGAAGGAGAAAGGGATGATTAAAAGAAATATCAAAAGTATTTCTTAAGTTTTGTATGAACATCAAGAAGTCAATCTGGCCAAAATATTTTCCTGTGTGTTCCAAGATTCTAATGTGACTCTGGCAGCTGGGAGTACTGCCACACTGAGCTCAGGCAGCATACTGTATTAAGATAAATTTAAAAATTTCGTTCATGCCAGAAGACATGCAAGAACATGAGGTAAAGCACGCAGTGTGGAAGACAAGTACAAACTGACAAAAAAATAATTTTTCATTACCCAAAACCCCAACAAACCATAACACAGC
Source organism: Euphonia xanthogaster (assembly GCA_034509185.1). Classification (NCBI taxonomy): domain Eukaryota; kingdom Metazoa; phylum Chordata; class Aves; order Passeriformes; family Fringillidae; genus Euphonia; species Euphonia xanthogaster. Next base: position 10,022,859 of record JAYDZK010000028.1, read on the forward strand.
TTTAGGCCAAGTCAGTAACCAAAACATTCAGAGTGCATTTCCTTGCCAGTCCAGCTATGACAGCAGCCACTGTTTCAAAATCCCTTTGTACTACAAGTGGATTGACTTGTCAGGCCACTCAGTACAGACTCAGAATTGCTGTGTGCCTTGTCAAGTGCCAAGCAGTAATTAAGAAAACAAAACACATCAACAGTCTGAATCTCTCACATCCCATCACCCATCAGGTGAAAGCCCCATGAGCCAACACATTCTTGCTCTGTCAGAAAGAGCCCTCTGTGATGGAAGGAACTCCCAGCACCTTGTGGTGAACTGATGTCATCTCATCAGAAATCTGCAGCATTAGAGAAGTGAGCAAGAGACTGTGCTTGTCTTCTCTGCTTGAGAAACTTTGCAAGAAGAAAGTGCTGAAAGCTTTGATTCAGTAATGAAAGAACTCAACAGAAGAAAACAAAGAAGCTGGGGACTGTCAGGTAATGAAGAAATGGTAACAGTCATGACAAGTGCAGGACAAGCTAAGAGGCTGCCAGTGAATTTCTTCATCCCTTCCATCCATAAACAAACAAAAAAAATCTGCTCTCTGTACTAACAAAGCTTTCTGGCTAAGTGACTAATTACTTCACACACTGAAGTCAGGGCAGTGACATAACTGCTTCATTAGGAGACCATAGCAGCTCCAGCATTCCTGCTGAGCCAAAAGAGGGATGGGAAAAGGTCTCTCTAGTACAGGGAGACAGAGAATCTTCCTTCCTGTATCAGGCAATAAACCCTTCCTAGAGTGAGAATGTGAACTTTGCACGTACCTTCTGAGTCAACATCTTCTCTCTAGCTTCATCATGTATAGCTGGATTCCATGGAGAAAAACTATGGAAAAAGCATAGTTTACTCTTACTTGGCATTTAGGCACACCACAGCACAGAGAGCAGAATGCAGTGATTTTCCTTTGTTTAGTTCATTGAAATTTAAGTAAATTATAAGTGGTGTTCAAGCATATAGTTAAGAACTAAATTCATATTGTCATGGATCTTTTCAACAATAAATGTTTAGACTTTAATTTCGCAGAACTGGAAATTCAGCACATGTGACGTGATAAACCACTCATTCACCATGAAGCTGACTATTCCATCCCCCACACATGCAAGTTTTAGAAGGATTTTAAAGCTCTGACCAAAACTATAGTGATGCAAACTTAGCTCAGGAAAGCCAGAAAGCAATATTAATTCATAGGCATTTCTGCCTGGGGGAGGTGGGTATTTAAGGGCTTTTTGTTTGTTCTGAGGTTTGTTTGGTTATTGTTTTGAGATTTTCTATAACAAATGCAGGTCAGTTAGCCTGACAGAGAAAGGTTGCCATCAGCAACTACACCAAAACTTGCTCTCAAAACATTAGGACAGGGTGAATTTACTCAGAGTACTCACATGATTGCATAGGGGTCCTCTATTTTGGGCTGATCAAATAAATGACTACTGCATAGTTTGACACTGTCTACCACTTTACTTTTGAACAGCTGAACATCCTTTTCATACCTGCAAGACAGAAGTAAGTAGTGTTAAGTAACTGCAAGGAGCCACAAGTTTGCTCTAGAAGCACTACTTAGCAAACCCCAACTTGAGTTCCTAACACAACCAAGTCCGGAGGCAGACACCACAAGCGAACAGAATTTTACAAACTTCTTGTTTCTGCAAGTCTATGCTAAAAACCTCTTAAGAGGCCATGCCCATACACATGGAAGATACTCACAGCACTGCAGCCTCAGGGTTCAGAGGACTGGTTGTATCAATCTTGTAGAAGACTCTGCGAGCGTACATTAACACTTGCCATATGTGATTATGATTTCTCCTAAAAAGAACAAAGCACGATGAAGAATGCAACAAACCTCTCAAATTATCCATCAAATTGTCAGCACTAACCTCCATTTTGCAAATGCTCTTTTCACATCCAGTTCACCAGATAAAGGGTCCACTAGCGGGTGGAAGACAGGCAGGTCAAAAACCAAGCGCTGTGTTAGGAAAAAAAAAATTCATTATGACAGCTTCAATCCTAATGCCAACACCACTGGGTGAAGGTCAGTCAAATGTTGCTTCCAAATACTAGTTATTTGTTACTGTATTAAAAGACAGCAACTGCAAGTGATTTCTACCAGCTGTGAAACTGTAACCCAACACACCTGTGCAACATGCAGGGTCTTGTCCTCTCTCACATGCTATCACCAAATCAGGAAACTAATCCAGTTAACTGCACAGGCACTAGTGCCAACACAGGTAATAATATCAGATAAGAACAGATTAAAGGAGTTTTTCTGGTTTAGCTATTTGTGACTGAAAGCTTTTCACATACCTGAGCTACAGTCAATACTTTTTTTTTATCCTACACACTTAAGTAAACTGTGCAGTAACACCTTGGTGTCTTCAGCTATGTACAGCTCATTTCCTCCAGTGTTCACATGCTCTTCCAAAAGAAAACTGAGTTCCAAGAGAAAGGTTTCCTACTAGTTCTGTCATTTTAAAGATGAGAGCTTTACATAAAACTTGACACCAAGCAGGCAGCTAACCAACACAGCAGTTGTGTGCACCTGCCCTCAAATCTCCCTCGTAAAGAAGCGTGGCCAAGAAGGCAAGCTGCTCTGAAGAGTCTGACTGCCATAAAGTATTTTTATTTTTATTTTAAAATTGGTCTAATAACTTGGAACCTTTTCACTAAAGAGAAAGTAGAGATGGAATATAATACCATACTACCTATCTCCTTCTCCCTTTGCTTCACCATGTTCTCCTCAAATTTTTAGTTCCTTGTTTCAATGTAATTTAGAAGAGACAATTAAGAAATCCTGCAGTATTATAGCAAGCACAGCACAGGTGTCTGGATTTTACATTCCATTATATCACTACTCAGAATTCTGATACCTTTTTAAGGGCTCCAATTTCAAGTTCCTGCAGAGGAAGTAGCAAATCAAGAGTGGAGGGAAAGAACTGGTTGATTACTTAACACCCTAATGCATCTGACCTCAGGAAGTTCACTCCACACCAGTCTCAGTAATCAGAGTAATGCAATTCCTCCACAGCGGTTTGTAAATGTGTACAAGACATGGCAAATGAGCCCAGTCAAGTGAACAAAATGAGTTCACAGAAAAGGGAAACTAATTGGTGTATCAGCTTTAACAAAAAGCTCTACTTACACCACCAGGAAAGAAGAAAAAGCCAAGACACAACCACTTACTGGGCAGTCTCCATCTGGGTAATTATCAGGAATATAGACAGTGAACTTGAACACACCATCCTGGTAGAGACCATGTCTTATGAATATCACACCAAACCACACTGCAAGTGAGAAAGATTGCTTGAGTGAAAGAATTACAAAATGTACATATACAGAACAATTTAAAATTTAAGTTTAAACTTACTTAAAGCCGACCGGTACGAGGGCTGCACGTAGACACCTGGCAACTTCTGCTTCACCACCAAGGTACTGCAATCAGAGTGAGCACTCAGAGAGCTCCACAGCACACTGACACAGCAAAGCCAGCATGTGCCACCCACAGCCCAACAGCGCTTTCTTCCACAAACTCACTCCCAATTCCCAAGGCTGCTCACAGAAGGAGGTGACAAATATAGTGAAATCACACTCTTTTCCCCCCTGCTTTTGGCACCACTCCACCTGAAGACTTACTAGCAGAGAACACTGTTCCTCCTGATCAAACTAGAGAAGCAGAAAAACTCTTCCCTCAGTTCATGCATTTAACATCCACCAGTACAGAAATTTACAATTTTCTATTGAATCCCCAGTCTCAAAGTAAGGAAGAAAAAAGAAATTCGATTTAGTAATTTTGAACAGAGATTCACAATCAATTGTAGTTGCAACTGAAATGTGACCAAACTTCAACCTCAATTTTAAACAAGTACTTTTTTCAGTTTTAGATGACACTATGCTGCAGATCAAGCTAAGATTACATTGATAATGGCCAAAACAAACCAAAAACCAAATTAACTTCACAGGTTTTCCACTTATTTGGCGTATGGGTTCATTAAACTGAACTCTACATGCTTGCACAAATAAACAACAATCTTAAAGCAAAACATTAACACAGTTCTCTGCTTACCATTTCCCTGGTATTTGTTATTAGTTCCCCAATAATGAATTTACATTATAGTACCAATATATTTACTCAGAAGAAATATATCTTTCCTGAATTAAAAGGCAGATTCAATTCCTTGAAAAATAAATAAATGTTTTGAGAGTTCTCACTTTCAATTTAACAGTTAAATACAAGAACTGAGACTCAGCGTTGCATAAGGACTCCAGGGATTTCATTCCAAAAGGCACCACATACTTGGGAATCCAGTATGTCTATTACAGAGGAAGTCCCTTCAGCTCTGTAGCACTGACCAGTTATATAACTAGAAAGTTCTCAAGACAGATTGTTATGCTCCCACAGCAGCCTACAAATCACTAGATGGGTGAAATGCAACTCCTCCCTCATAAGTTTCACATTAAATATCATAGAAATGATCACAGACTTCCCAACATCCACTTGATCAACTGGATCAGGCAGTGTTCAAGTGTTTCATGTGACAACTGAAGGAAGGTCCCACATCCTTACTCCATTATATAGCACCATATATTCATGAGCATCTTCCCACCTGACATCTGCTTGCTTCTATTTTAATACTTGTTTCAAATATTTGGTATTTCTGACAAAAAAGCCATTAGGATAACTAAACTCACAACGTTCTTACTTCAAGATTAAGAAATGTAGTAATTCAGAGAACGACATCTAAAAGCAAGCCTTAAAATCTCATGTTTCTTCTCCCTTTCTGTCTCAAGAGGTCAAGGCTGCTGGTCCAGAAAAAGAACTCTGCAGACAATGTTTTCCTGCCTTCAAGGACTGACAGACATCATGCAAGAACTAGGTCCCTGCAGGGTTTTTTCCCCACTGAAGCATAAGCCCAGTGATCTAAAAAAGATGAAAAAAGTGAAAACCTACAATTCTGCAAGTAGTGAGTACTCCAAATAAAAAGGCCCATAGGAAGCATGTGTTCCATTAGTGGACTGGGAGGAGGTGGCAGGTGAAGCAGGCTTGGTTATTGGCACAGCATTCTTTGGGATAGAAGGCAACTGTTTCTTTGCAGATCCTCGCAGGGGACTGGTTCGAAGCTCTCCACTCAGTGTTTTCTCTTCAGTGTCAGATCTCTGTCAAATCAAGGGAGAACCATGAGATCACAGGCCATATTTCAGACACATTTAACATATGAATATATTTTAACACAGGTTTAAACCAAATTATGGTAATTACAAGTTAGGCCAACAAAACATATATTGGGTTTTGGGGATCTATCGCTTGAGGAAGGGCATGAAGGGGTGTCCTTTGCATTTTATTTTTATATAGACTTTTGTTTAATGAACACAACCTACAAGTACAAAAGTATTCAATGCTGGATAGGAAATCTGCAGATTAGGTCAAATGCTTAAGGAGGCTTACATTTATTTAGAACCTGAAACCAGACAGTGTATAACATCAGCTTACAAGTCAATCTATTTCTAGCACACAGTGCATCAAGATAAATCATTTCTACTGACAAACATCCTTACACTGCAAACTTCAAAGACTCTTTAAAGTAGTGTAGTAACACTGAGATGAAAAAACAAGGTTTTATGTATTTCACTTCCTGCCTGTGCTTAAGACATCAACATTCCACTTGGAACTGATCCTATAGCTCACTCCTACAGTGAAAGAATCACCCCCTGGCAGTTGCACCAAGTTTAAATAGTTTTACTATAGGAACCTCTTTATGCCTTTGCTGTCTTTCCTTGGAAGAAAAGAACAAACCATTGCCAACAAACACTGTACTACTCACAGACCTCAAAATCATTCTATAGATTGCCAGGACAAATGTGCAGGCTACAGACTTGTGCTTAGGCTACATGTGGTGACTAAAGCAGGATTTAAAGGGTGCTGTGAAGGGCCCAAGACCTGGACTAGTAACAATATCTCATGATCAATGTTACATAATTTGCTCTAGTACTGAACACCTGGGAAGTGATTAACCCTACAAGTCCCATGCTTTTATTACTGCTACAACCTCAAGCAGCAACAGCACTATAGAGGCACAGCTTTGTCAAAGCTCATTGCACATGCTATGGCTAAGCTCTACATAAGATACTAAAATGTCTTAAGAAAAGTGTTTCCACCGCTTTATCTAACTTGTTTCACATTTCCTACTTGAAGATGCTTCAGATAAAAAAAAGCCAACAAATTCTGGAGTAGACTATGCACAGGCACATTCCAGTTAACACAGCTCAAAGCTAGTTTACACTTTTACTGAAGGTGATCACAACCCTCAGGATAAATGCACAATAAAACACTATTTGCAGATCACCTGATGTTTTTTCCCAGCACTGCTACCACCCCTCCCAAGCATGACACCACTTCCTGGCATCCATTCATTACATACCTTGCGCACAGAACCTGTAGACATGCTCCAGAAAGGGTTCATAACGTGTATTCCAAATAAGGGGCTGCAACTCCTCGGTGTCTTCGGAGTGTCCTCAGGCCCTTTGGATTTGTACCCTAAAAGTACACAGAACAAACATGTGTTTAACAGATAAACAGGACTCAATATATAAATAGGATTTAGATCTAATTCTGCAGTCAGCATTATCTTTCTGTAACTTCAAATGAAACTTCATGTATGTGAGACCAACAAGAGTTAAAAATGCCAAAGTTCTATTATATGCTCCAGAAGAACAACATGTCTATTTTTGCACCTGAATCTCTGCCTTCTTTCTGACAGAAAAAGACTCTACATTCTATGTTCATTTTGCCAATGACAAGAAAAAAAAAGGGTCATCTCCCATCTGTGGCTCCACACAGTTTAGGAAGACTCTCTACACAGGGAAATGTTAAAGTTATTTTAAAGTCACCTCCCCATTTCAGTCCAACACCAGACAGAACCATGACCCTGCTAACAACTGTCCCTCACAGACACTCTTGACTTTGCACATTTCTGAAGTGTCCCAGTTAGAGAAATTCTCTGTCATTCCCAGTGACAGAGATGATCCTTTCATTGAGTTTGCATCATGTATGTGTCATTTTGTTTTCATCTGCATTGGAACACCACCAGGAACAGACAAAGCCATAGAACACAGCAGTTTCTCTGTGGCTTATTTAATGGTTTCATTATTAGCACTAAGGCTTAGTGCTCTTTAGATCAGCAGCCCAATAACAAGGACTTCAGCAATATTTGGGGTTTCAGTGTCATCTACTGTGTATGTCCTTGCTTTACTCTCTTTCTCTCAATTTTTTTTTCTTTTTTTAAGTCCTGCTATTCCTTGTTCAAGAACTCTGATCCATAGCACCTCTTGTCTGGCACAGCCTACTGCCTCCACTCTTTTTTTCCTTTCCAGTCTTCCTACTTTCCTTCTTCATCTCACCCTCCCATTTTTGGCTCCATCACCTGAGGTTTTCAGGCACTTTACTCAGTTTCTTAAACAGAAAGTTGCACAGCATGGATCAAGAAAGCTAAAGTGATGTGAGAGAGACAGAGCCAGTGGCACAGGTTTCTACTGTGGTCAACACTACATTCTTACTACAGTAAGGAAGGCAGCATCTGTTTACCATTGGTCTGATTAGTTTATAGAGAAAATGGAAATCAAAAATAGAGAAAATTATGACCAAAAATCTTCCTAAAATTAACATAAATGCCCATCATATTGAAAGAAAAAAAATAAACCCACAAACAAAACAAACCATACCCAGACAATTTATCCAAAGGAAGTCTAGAAATTTTAAAAATTTAAGAGAAACATCAACATCAATTCATAGCCTTCTAGGCTATGCAGCAGCTAACCATTAAAAAAAAATGCAAGCACCTTCCAGAAAAGTGATGAAAAATAATTAATTTCCCCACCCAAAATCATCTCAAACATTCCAATATACAACAGGTTCCTCCAGGTATTTTTTCCTCTTCAGCAGCCAGAGTTTCACATCATTCTGAGCCGCTGAAAAGACAAAGTCAAAGCACAGCTACTGCCCTGTGAGAGCAGGGAGAAGATGTTTTCACTTTTCCCCATCTCTTGTCTGGAAAGCAGAGTCATGCCAGAGGGCTGTGCCACAGGCCTTTTCCATCAAACCAGCCAGACTAAGTAAGACAGGGAGACACTGGCCAGGAAGGTAGGAGACGTTTCCTCAGGAAACTCCAGTGTAACCAGAGGGTGGAGGAACTGACGCACAAAGAGCACCTGAGCTCCAGCTCTGACAAGAGGGAAAAGTGCTGGAAGTTGAGGTACAGGTTGGAAGACAATTAGCTGGAATCTGGAGTGATTATGGGATTGGGGTGGGATCAGAGTGTTTGTTTTGGGCTGGAGTTTTTTTACAACTAGGCAATACAAGCTGCATAATGCCAAAACCAGCGACAGGAGAAAAGGAGTCAGCAGGACAAAGAACAACACATGCAGGTAAAAGCCAGCCCAACCTACTCCCAGGGAAACAGGGAACTTCTCCAGCAGCTTGGGAATGGATGTTAGATGCAGCTCAGTCACCAGATCCACCCTTCAGAAAGCAGCTATGTATCTCAGTACTACACTTCCAGCTTTGCCTACTTACACACTATTAAGAGCAAATAAAGCATTATTTGAGCTTTAGTTAAGCTCAGGAATAACTTCCACGGGTTGTCTTGCACACATGTCTTTTATCCAGTTGCTTGCCAGTTATAAATCATATACCGTATCATCCTAAATTTATTGTTAAACTGCCTCCAGTCTCATACACCTGCTAAAATACTGTATACAGTGGAGCACTCAGAACCTCAGAGTACAAGCCTCCCAGAAGAGGGCCATTTAAGCAGCCTTTCAGGGTGTTTTAGAAGTTTATTTCTAATCACATTGACTCCTATGCAGCATGGAAGTGGAAAACCGTAGCTCTCAAGGAAACTTATCCACAACTGCTTATGCTCTCTAGTACCTTCACCTTGCAATTTACCACCCATCACTAATCACAGAAATGATTAAAATCAGTATTAAAAACAATAACCAAGTAACAGCAAATTTACATTTGACTGTCTATCCTTCTTCTCACTATGTCTGCAGCAGACAAAGGAGAGCAAAGTTCTGATATTATTAAGTGGAATTTCTAGGCAGTTTAGGCATTCACACCTACTCAGGGCTCAGTGTCTACTCCAAGGCACCCACCATTATGGCATCTTCCAGTGCTGTAACTACTAAAGCCATCAGCCTCCCAAAATGACTCAATACTCTCTCCTCATTTTTAGGAAAGGGAATAAAAGCATTCAAAACCATACCCCTCTCTCTCCTTTCACACTGTCAACATTCACAGTACCTCATCCAGAAGAGCTTGATAGTGTGCCACTCAGTACATTCTACTGACATCTCCTGCTTTAAGAATAGCAAGTAACAGCAACCCTCCTGAGGTGTCCTCCTCTCATGGTTACCTTCTTCTCTAGTGCTTTCCTTTTAGTAAAACAGCAACTAGACAAAGAAAAAACTTCTGAAGAAACACTACTTCAAATATTGCTTCTTGCAAAGGCCTTTTCAGTTATCCACAGCACCACACTGGGACCAAAAGCCACCTGCTGCCAGGCATAACTTCATGTCCACACTCTTCAGGTATGCAATACACACCAGCAGTCAGAGCAAGTGTAAAGTCACCTGATGCTTCATCAGCACTCTAAAGACTTCAAAAGACTGAAGTTATTACCAGCAAAATCATAACATGTAAGTTCTTTGCTTTTGCACCTTTTCCTTCTCTACATTAGATATTCTCATCAAAAAAAAAAGTCTCATTTTACCCACTGTTGTAGTATGCGTCATATTTTTCTCCTCTCACCAACTGAGTTATGTGATCAAACACAACACTAAAGCAATGTGAAAAAAAAACTTTATCTGCCTGGAACAGAGCACTCTTCTAAAGATTTTCTGGAAACGTCAACAAATCAAAGAGAGCCACTCCCACACCTGAGAGCAAACTGAGCTACTTCAGCAGAGCACCAGAGAACAGTGCATACTGCACATACAGTATTACATGCTTGTCCAGCAACCGCTGCCGTCAGTTCACACTGGATCTCATTCCTCCCCAGCACAGCCACTCCTGACCTCCTTTGGAACGAAAGCCCTCCTTCATCCACGCTTAACCTGCCGGACAACACGGGAGCGCTGGTGGCGGCGAACAGGAGCACTGACCAGTCAAGCCTGTTCGCCAACTCTTCTTCCACAGGTGGGTTACACGTTCCATACCAACACCTGCTGCTACGAGCTCAGTCCACTAGGAAACTGCAGTCTACGCCAGCGACACCTGCTCTTAGCAGCCTAAGGGACACGGGGTGTTGGCCGGCCGAGTCCTCCGGCACAGGGCGCTCCACCAGGAGCTGTCAGCCGGGGGTCACGGCAGGTAAAGAGCAGTCCTGCGAAGCCGGAGCGGGCCTCGGGGTGTTTCCAGCCGAGGCCGCGGCCGTGCGGCAGCGCGAAGCCGCTCGCAGGGCGCGGAGCGACGGACAGAGCGCTGGCACCGCCGGGCCGGGCCCCGCTGGCAGCCGCCGAGCCCGCGGTGCCGCTCGCACCCGCGCGGGGCAGCCCCAACGGGCCGCGCCCGCCCAGCCCCTCCCGGCGGCCGCAGACACCCCGCAGCTCCTCAGCGACAGAACAGCCCCGCTGCCCTCCCGTGCCGCGGGGACGGGACCCCCGCGCCCACCGCCTCCGTTCCGCCCGGGACGCTCAGCCCGGGACCCTCAGCTCGGGACCCTCAGCCCGGGCCCCCACCCCGGGCCCCCCCGCC
>JAYDZK010000028.1:10033856-10045209 GCA_034509185.1 Euphonia xanthogaster
CCGGCTCCGTCACCGCGCGGGGCCGGCCGGCCGGGAGCTCCGGGCCCCGCTCCGCGCACGGCGACTGGTTCGAGAGCCTGTCCGTCTCGTGGCGGGCGGACCAATGGGGCCGCGCGGGTGCACCTGTCACTCTCTCAGCTGGCTGACCGCGCCGGGGTGGAGCTTAGAGAAAAGAGCTGCTCTCATTGGTCGGAGGGCCGCGCAAGGGCGCACGCCATTGGTCCATGGGCCCGAGAGGCCGCCTGGGGCGGGGCCGGGGGCCTGTCCAGCACCTCCCCGTGTCCGAGCGCCGGTCCCAGCGGGGCCGCTGAGGGAGGAGGGTCGGGCTGAGGGAGCGGCACGGCGGCTGCCGGGCTGCCTGGGGAAGCCTGGGGGAGGACAGGAAAGGCGGAGCTGTGGCGATGCCATCCGGGACAGCCGCGGGGACACGTTCCAGCAGCGGACAGCTAGGGGCAGCGGAACAGGGGCACAGCGCTGCGGCGCGGTGAACACCGTGTGTGTGTGCCCTGAGGCAGCCGCTCAGCCTGTCCAAAATTTTGCAGCTAACGCTGCCTGTATGAGCCAAGAGCTCCGACCTCCTGCTAGAGGTGACGTAATCAGTCATGGAACTTTCATCACTCCTTCTCGCAGGAGACATTTAAATGGACATACTAAGTGAACATTTAAGAAACATTTCCCATTTAATTTTTTTTGTATTTTTTTCCCCTCACAGACTCACAGAATGGGGCAGGTCGGAAGAGACCCCAGTGGGTCACCGGGTTCAGCCTCCCTGCTCAAGCAGAATTCCCCAGAGCAGAGGCACAGGGTTGTGGAATGTCCCCAGGGAGGGAGACAGCCTCTGGCCAGGCTGTTCAGCGCTCAGGCCCTGCACAAACCACACAAACCTACACAAACCACACAAACCTACAGAACCTTACTTGATAATTACTGATATTAACATGACTTGCTCATGTCCAGGCGCAACTTCCTGGGCACCATTCCTGCCCCTTCCTCCTGTCCCATTGCTGGGCCGCAGGAGCAGAGCCTGGTCCCTGGTCGGACAGGGACAGACAGGGCTGAGGGTCCCTCTCAGCCATCTCCTCTCAAAGGCGAGCGGCCCCGGCCGCCTCAGCCTTTCCCTGCAGGAGAGGCGCTCCAATCCCTTGGTCACCTTTTCGGATGGAGCCGCTCGGGAGCCGCTCCGTGCTGAGGAGCCCAGAACCGCACAGCGCTCCCGATGTGCCCGAGCAGGGCTGAGTAGAGCGGCAGCATCACCCCTGACCTGCTGCCAATGCTCTTCCTGATGCACCCCGGGATGCCGCTGCCCTTATCAGCCACAAGAGCACACTTGCTGGCACCTTTTAAAGCTCCTTTTTAAATTAGTAATAACAGCTTCTGGTACCATTGCTGAGCAGGTACACAGACACACAGTGTAAATTTATATTAACAATATATAGTCACAGAGATACATACAAAATATACCTCTAAAATCTGCTGAAGAAAAAGAGGAAAAAAGAACCAACCTCAGGAGTTAGCTTTTATTTGTAATTAGACTTTTTATGAGCGCAGTAGAACAATTACAGAAGTGCTATACCAAAACTGAAGTCATTTGTCAAGGTTTGGAAGGTGACAACAAAATCCATGCTATCTCAAGTATAAAAATTACAAAGAATTTTAAAAATCAATGCATGTAGGGTGGATTTATTTTTGTTCCTAAGCTATGAGCAAAAATACCATGCTAAGGTTATCACTTTGTCTCAATTATTGTAACCTTCTCCTATCCCCCTGTCCTCAAAATGCCACTTTAAAGTCTTCAGTCAGTTAATAACGTTATTATTCTGGCTAAACTGCTGTCTCAAGTTTCTAAAACCCTTTGGCAATTTCCTGTTCTTCAGTGTTTCAAATGCAAGCTCTTTGCCCACACCACTGAAGTGCTGCACAACTTCCCTGTAGGCTCATATCCTAAATTATCTGCCTTCCACTGCTACAGTGGAAGTCACTTGTTACCTCCTTTTTTTCTTAATCTCTTTCCTGCTATTTTCTTTTTCCTGCTCTAAATCTCTTCCCACCAACTCTCCTTTGAAGGCTGTCCAGAAATCTTTTTTTATGTGTTTACCTCTATCAGTGGGCTTTTCAGACCCAGCCATTCCTCAAAGTGTCTTGCCTGTATCAGGTGCTGTCCTTGCTGAGGAATGAAAGGTGATAATGAAATCCTCACTTACATGCTTTGCAGATGTCATAGATCTTATCCTACAAAATTCTGTGGCTTGAACAATTTGGTGTTGACTGCACATGCTCAGGATGTTGCAAAACTATATTACAGTGGGAATAACATTTAGACTTTGATATGAAGGATTGTGAGGAATACTTTATCAGGCCTTTGAACGTATTATTAATTCTCCAAACTCCACTACAGTCCAAAGTTTCTTATTTTTCTAACTAGAGGAACAATATTCTGACAAGAAAAAAACCTTTGTCTAATAAATTTTCATAAAATCTTTTTACATTCCCTTCCTAGTCATACCAAGTGTGAAATAATTCTGCTTAACAAATCTTTGTATTTTGACCAGTATAAGAGATTAATCAGGCCTAGAATGCCTTTTGTATATTATTTATCTCAATAAAGACTTCTTTCATTATGGGTGGTACCTGTAGCACACATTGTATGATTAATGCATGTCTAAATAACCTTTAGATACCCTTTTTCCTACTTTTAGATACTCTGTGTCTGTTTCACCCAGAATTCGAAATACTCTAAGGAATTTTCCCACAATACCTACGTCCATACCCCAAAACCATACATACCCATGATCCAAACCCCAAAATTGCCAAGCACCTTCCTGTACCTCTGTGGAGGAAGGAAGGGAGCTGTGGCTATATCGTTTAAGGCATGGTCAATGTGATGCTGAATTGTCCATTGTGGGAAGTCGGGATAGTGCTGAATGGACCAGAATTTCCCCTTGTGGTGGCTGTGGTTCTGAGAAGAAATCTGAGCTAAAAAGAGACAAGGAAAGATAAAATAAATCTGTAATTAGCTGGGACTCGGCACCGCTAGATGGTGTCCTGCAGCTGCTCTAGTCACACATGGCAATCCTCGGGCAGGTGAAGGGACACAAACCCCTCCTGGCAGGAGCACAGCGTGGGCTGCAGGACAAACTCGGGCTCCGTGCTCCTGCTCACTCCCACTGAATCCCGGTGCCTCTAGAGGGAGGCTGATAAAAGAGTTTTGGTGACAAATAACCTACATAACTACACAAACCGACCTAACCTTACTGGGTAATGACTGATATTAACATGACTTTTTCTTCCTGCAATGCTAAGGTGAAATATGGCATTTTCTTTTTTTTTCAAAGCTAAAAAGCAGAATTACAAACATAGTTAAAACCCTGGACATCTTTTTTTTGTACTTTTAAGCAAATTTTTTTTTTGTGATTTCTGTACTACAAGAACATGCTATCAGAACTTTATAAAGCAATCAAAGTAAAAATAAAAGCAGCCAAGCAAAGAGTTTAGATTTTTGTTTCCTTTTTTACAAGGTAAAAATGGTGTGTCACTTTTTCATAAAGAAATTGTTTTCAATTTCTCCATACTGGTCTCTATTTGCATAATTGCTAATAACAAGACATATCCTGTCAGTAAACAAGGAAATTATCAGACCTCTAAAATTTGTTGAAAAACCAACAAAAAATATTTAAAAATGAGTGTTTTCAATTTAAATGTATCTGTGAAGCAGTGGATGGAAGGAGGTGATTCACAGTGCACAGCAGTGCAAGTTATCCATAAGGAGGAAGACATCAGGTCACAGTTCTCCCCTCATTCTGAAGGACAATATACAAACAAAAATTAAACAATCTGTGTGGAATGGATACCTGCTGGTGAGGCTGGAGCTGCTGCAGGCTCTGAGCCTCCAATGGCAAGGCCAGGCACAGGCCAGAGAGGCATTTGCTTTGGGAAAACCTTCCTGAGACTCTGCCTGAGATGTGAATTCCCAGACAGGCCTTCACAGCTTGTCAGAAAATGCTGCCCTGACTCCTGCTACCTGTGCTGGGGCTCCAGCTGCTTTGGCACTTTGCTCTCTTTGGATTTGAAATTAAGTTAACAAAGTGTAAGAAAGAAAACATTCATTAGAACCTCTTTTTTTTTTTTTTTAAGGAACGCTATTGGAAAGTCACAGCAAATCAAACACAACCCCCTCTTCTAGTTTACACCTAACAGTGTGGTATTTCTCTATTTTCTTTAAAACAAGCATAAAGATGGAAACTTTTTCTACTAGTAGTATTGATTCAAGATTATGTACTCATTTTTCCTATTTTCTTTTTTTTATTACAATGGAATTGCTAGAATGGATGCAGCTATAGCTGCACCAATATAAAAATGCTTTTGACTGCATATCTGTTTTCCCTGAGGAAGATGGAACAGCACTAACTGCATCATCAAAATTTGTCATTTAGGTCTTAGGGTAGAATCTAAGGACCTACTATTGGTCTCTGCTCAGTCAGCAGCAAACTATTATAACAAGGACAAAATATTAAATTTATTTATTCCCCATAGAAAACCTTCTGTCTTCCTAGTCTCAATATAAAAAGAATACATTTGTGTATAATATTCAGACACTTTTGTATTTGCATGGCTGTCAGTGTGTTTCACAACATGAGAGATTGACTGCATTAATGGCTCCTGAATAGCAGAAGCTCCTATCAATGACTAATTAAAGATCAGATCATACCCTTCAAACTACACTTTCTTCAACATGTCTCACACTGAGGAAAAAATACATTAAACATTTAAATCTGAATGTATTCCAGATTCCTTAATTTATGAACTAGAAACCTCAGTCACTGTGAGTCCAACTGTGCAGAATTCAGAACCATGAAAATTGTAAAACTGATTTCCTGTACTCTTTTATTCCTTTGCATATGCTTTCCTAATAACTCTTATTTGAATGGTGAGAATTACAGTTCTAAGATGAATTTTGGTTCTGCACTGTATGGTTTTGAAAGTAATTTCCTATTATAAGGAGAAAAAGGACTGTTTTATCACAATTTTTTAAAGAAGTTGAACACTTGAATCTGTCTAGAGGCTTATAATGTCAGAATAATTCCCAGAGTAAGACTTAGATCCCAACTGCACTGGCTTTCTACTTATTGGAGTACTTGTTTCTAGGTGAAACATCCCAGGAAAGATAGGTCGATGAAAAACACTCAATTTTTAGTCACACATTTTGAAAATATGTTCCTTAGCTATCAAAATTATAAAAATCCTGCTTGTAAATGCTAAAATGTAAAATTAATCTTTAAACTATGTATACACACAACCTGTAATAGAGACATTGTCAGGATAAAAGCTTGTATATTTAATTCCTAACTTGGAATGTCTACTGATGAATTAAAATTCCTCCTTTTAAAATTTTCACAGCCGTTCATTGAGAACTTTTTATAAGTTGTTAATCAGACTAACTAGATTTACAGCTGTAATTAATATTTCCTTATGAATAACTCAATATCTTCCTTTCATGGAACATTTTGAACAAACTTTTAAACAAAAATGTATGTAATCCCACACTCTCAAGGGTAACTAAGATTACAGAGTAATCAGAATGAAGAATCTTTTTGAAAAATCAGTTTTGCAGAGAATAGTTATTAAAGTGCATCTGTATGAGACAACTTTGACAAATCAGTGAACACAGTCCATGTAAACAAGCTTTGATCAGCAGTTTCCACAATATCATTATGAATTCCAGTGTTTGCTGTAATGGTATGATATGATAAGTGAAAGGCAGACAAAAACCAATTCATAATTTTCAGATGGAAAATCACAGTTAATTTGTTGACTGAAAAATAACTACATAATTTCAGAGATGATAAGACATAATAAAGTAGGACTATTCTTTTCTCCACTCACACCTTGAGCCATATTTCTACACAAAAGTCACTTTCCTCCTTTCATCTTCTTATTACTTCCCTGGTAAAGTGACATATTAAGCAGGTATGTAAGTGGTTGGTAATTTTAAAAAGCTGAATATTTAAAAAACTTAGTGGATGACTGATCAAAGAACTGAATATGAAGAGCAAAGACTGGGGAGAGAGAGGGTGAATATGCAAAGGAAGCTTTCACATTCAAAGGGGAGCAGCTACAAGCAGCTACCAAGGGTTGTAGCTCAGTTAATAAAGTTCCAAGCAGAAATGATGTTGGGCTTGAATCAAAGGCTGCCACTGAGCACCTTGGAGCCCACAATTCCACCCTCTGCCTAACATCCTGTTTCTAGGGCTGCTCCACCCTGGCTGATCCAGTCCCCATTTCCACCTGCCCTGCCCTGCAGTCTGACCTTGCTGACCTCAGTATTCCAATCAAGGAAAAGCTTGTGAGAAAGACACTTTCTCTTCCCTCCATCTCTCCAAACACAAACTGTAGCTGATGCTACTGGCTCAGAGTTTATAACAGGGAGCAGAGAAGTTACTCTTGCAAACATACCGGGCTGAATGGAAACTCAGAAACACCCTTCTGCCTCACACACCTTTTTTTTTTCAGTTCTATATTCTGTATATACATTTCTGACTCAAACTGAACAGTGTAGTAGAGTATACATTCAGAAGATTGCACATAAAAAAACCATTTACTACATTAGGTCTTTCTAGAGCTAGACTGAGCACACAGGGCAAAAAGAAAGATCAGCAGCTCAGCACCTTCCCACAGGCTGCACACCTGGCACCTGGGGCAGATGTCAGTGTGGTAGGGTCATTCTTTCACTGGAAACAGGCATATGGGAGCTGGTTATGTCTCAGATTTGTTCTCAAATTTTTAGGCAGCACAAGCTGAACACAAGCTGGGGAGCGCAGGAAAATATTTGGGTTCCACTGCAAATGGATCCCTTCAATGAGCAGGAGTGGAGCCAGAACACAGGCTCAGATAACTGACTGTCTTGGAAATGCCATTGGACTCAGGATCTGGCTATCCAGTTATAGCTGAAGAACCTCAGAAAAACGAACAGTGCTAGATGGAAAATTAAATATTTGCTCAGTAGGAAGCAATTTCAAGTCAAATGAGGTTACTGTTGGCTTCTTCCACATCATAGCCAGGATATAGGAACCTCAGTCTGCCTCCCAGTTTGGACTATTCACAACCAGTTTGACTAGTCACAAATGGATGTTTTAGGGACATTACAGAACAATTTAAAAAAATCAACAAAATTCCTGTTCACTTCAACAAGACTTCAGTTGAGATATTTCGTCTATGAATTAGAACTTAGGTTGGCAAAAAAAAAATAAAAATCAATAGAACATCTGTCCCCAACTGTTTCAAGTGTTGTTTTGGTTTTTTTTTCCTGAGTTTTGGTATCTTTTTTATGCCATCTGCAATGCTTTCTCTGTAAGTTAGTGCACTTTTGTATCTCCCATTCAGTTCTATTTGTTTCCTCAAAGTAGTAATTTAGTTCAACCTTATCTTCTATACATTTGTCAGTTACTAAATCCACAAGAGGTTGGGAGGTCTAATTTTTCTTCCTTTTTAAGGGACACAAGTAATGTCTCTGCAGTTTTGAAATCTGGCTTGGCTGTTTGTGGTTTTATTACACAGCATTTCATTCTAAAAGCAGCAGTGTGAACTCAGATTAGATTTAAACTGGGTCTTTCCAAGCACCATGAGAATTCTTCTGTCAAATAAAACTTTCATCTTAATTATCCTTAATAATTTCCACTTTGCAAACATAAGGTCCCTTAATGCCTTTGGAAAATGAAGATTATGAGAAAGAGACTATAAAAAGATAACGTCTCATTTTGCAGAATTTTAAATACCTTCTTTCAGATAGTAAATCTAATGTTAATTAATACTAGGGTATAATATTAGATTTTTCTCTTTTATGAAAATCCTGGATAGAATGTTCCCTAGTGTAGTATTTTCTGTGTTATTCTATATATTGGTTCAAATTTAAAGCCAAGAAAATTACTGAAAAATGTCAAGTAACTTATTCAATAGTCAAGCAAAGAACTACTGTCACAATTTAATTAATTTTCATTATTTAATTATAGAGTGTGTAATTATAAATCAATTTTTATTTTCAGTCCTTCTGAAATCCTGCTCACCAGAGTTCTGAACACAGGCATGTGGTTTGGGTATTTAAGCTGGACGGAAATTTCCCATTTTGTTTAATTTATGACAGGCTCAGTGTGTATGTCTGTGTATGCACAAGTCTGTGTATGCAAATGCACTGAGTGCTAATTCAAACACATCAATACCTTTCTTAAGCAATTGTGGCACTGCATACCAAGCCAAGCACTGTATTCTTAGATAAACTAATATTATTTTTCCTCCTGCAATACACAATTCAATATGCTAGTTTTTCTGAAACTAAGATATCTCTACAAAAAATACAGGCAACATTTTTGTTTTGTAACTGTTGCTACTTCCTGTCGTAAATTGCATAAGGATGCTTTTGGAAAGGAACATGCAATGGGTTGTATACAGAAAGGAGAACACGAGCCAGCATCCAGACAATAGCAACACAGCAGCTGCACTTCCATGTGGGAAAACCATCACCCAAACAATAGCCAACATTGCTTCCTAACACTCATTACATTTACAGAGCCAAAGCAGCCACCATGACAAAATAAACATCTTTAAAATTAAGATGTTTTTAATATTAGGGATTAGGAAGGATCAAAACCCACCATAAAGACAGGAAAATGAAACTCTCCTTCCTTCCTTTCTGTTTTTGTGATTAATCTGAAACAAGGGTTTTTTTCAGGGAAATCTTTAGGGCATGTTGTTGAAGTTTTCTGTGGCTATAGCATGGCCTAAAATTAGCTAAGTAGATGTGCATTTTTTACTTCCCTCCACCAAAAATAAAGAGATACAATATACCAAACACAAAACAAAACAACAACAAAAACAAAACCGAAAAGCCCATAGACAAAAAAATCTCCAAACCCCAGAAACAAACTAACAAACAATTCCCCCCACAGACTCATGATAAGGCAAAATAAAGTTCTTTACAACTGGTAATGCAGATTCATAATTTGGTCTCACTGTAAAGTTATTTCCTACCAAACAATGACAATAGATAATTTTCTATGTTTATACCATTTATATAGAAAAACTTTTGCAAGTCATATGGCACTTGTGCATCCTTGAATTACAGAAAGGGTGAGTTTGGAATGATCCTCTGGAGCTTGTCTGGTCCAATCCCCTGCTCAGTAGTGGGGCCATCTGGAGCAGACTGCCCAGGATCACATCCAGCTGTGGTTTGAATATCTCCAAAGATGGAGAGGCTCTAAAACCTTTCAGACCAACCTGTTCACTGCTTGGTCTCCTTCACAAGACCTCAAGCTTCATGACCTGTCTATACAGCCTGCTGTGTGTTTCCAGCAGCAGCAGGTCTGCAGAGAACAGCTCTTTGGGGCAGAACACAATATGAAAGCAAAGGTAAATTATGGAAGAGGACAGTATGGGAAACTGCTTTCAACAGAAAAAGAATATTGTGTAAATTGTAACAGCTATGCAGACTGCTGAAAAGATCTTTAGTTGTCTCAAGCTTAAGAGAAGAAGCTCTCATCTCCCTTTCCTGCTCACTCAGTCTCCAGCTCTGGTGTTGAACTACCTGAAGGAAAGCACCTGAAGGTGCTTTTACCAATTTCCTTTGCTGGACATTCTGTTATTCAGGAGGGATAATCAGAGTCCTGAGTTGGAATAAATCTGTACTGCTACCTGGAATGCACAAGGGGAGCATGCAAGACCATTGATGAAGCAGAAGCACCTAGGCAAGCCATGCTGTGGCTCCTGGCTGGAGTGTGCTTCCTGATACCCACAGCACTCATGGCATGGCTGGGCTCTGAACACACAGCCCAGCTGAACTCCACTGTCACATCTGGAATGCTTTAAACCATGGGTTGGTAACAGACCTAATACATTTTTCCCTAAGAAATAATTTACAAGCATACTTGGATAGTAGAAATGTTTAATCCATTCACAGTGACAAATAATAATCAAGACATGTAGCTAAAGGATGATCACAACTGCTTCACAGATATGCTCTAAAAAGCCAAACTAAGTACTAAATGAAAAAATAAATGAAGTCCTTACTTATAATTAAAAAAACCCAACCAAAACGGAACTAAACAGAACTAAAAAAGCCCAATATTAGCTATATTTTATATATATATATATATATATATAAAACAGCTATGACTCCTTGTCCCCTGGAAGAGAGGTTAACTTTATACAAAACACTGCCTACATAATTTATATCATTACTTACCTGTGAGAAAAGCAAAGAGCCCTGTACACATAGAAAGCTGGTAGAGAGACCAGGGATGTGTTAAGGGATCTATTAATTTTACTAAACACTACTGAGAAAGAACTCAATTCCAAAACAATTTAAAAAGAGCAAAAATTCTGGGAAATAAATATTTTTAATCTAGTGTGGAAAGCCATAACAAAAAGTAATTTTGAATAAGACATTCAGTAAATATTTTAATAGTGAGAGTGATTAGCCACTTTAGCTACTGAATGGAGTTGTATCTCTTGATTTCTAGAAAGTGAGCTTGAAAATCTCACAGTATAATACTTTTTTTTAATCTTGCTACTTGGGTTCAGTATCACATTGGCTGGATGAACTGCAATGGCCTACCCGAAAGGTTGGAGGTGACTTATTACTTATTTTTGGGACTTTTGTGAATTAATGAGCTCCCATTAACTGTCACTATGTTAATATTACAGCTCATGACTCTCCTTCTATATCTGAATGCTATTAGATTGAGTTTATACAAATAAAAATATGTGCTCAAGTTCAACAGCTTTAAAGCATTAGCACTTCCTCTGGCCTACCAACAGACCCAGTTAAGCTCTGTGCAGAACTTTAAATAAAAATAGGAAAGCTGAATGTAGACATAGTCTCTCATATGGAATTTTAGCCTAGTTTTAAATTTTCTTTAAAAGAAACACTAAGCACTTGCTATTTGGAATACATTTAAATATGAAGTATTTTAGGCTCCTAACGAGTATGCCACTGAGGTGGAATCACCCCAGAAGTATGGGCTGGTAATTATTATCACATGGCAGTGACTGATTTATTAGCTGTGCAGTGAAGGAGCCAAGGTTTGTGTTAGAGGCATAGATTCCTCATTTTTACTTCCACCATCCGTCATAGTAGAATCTACTGGAAAATGGAGTACAAATCATTCAGGAATTTCCAACAGCCAGTTGAGCTAGTTCTGTGCTATATCATTGCTGGAAGTGAATGCCTTTGTTTTGCACCCAAAGGGCTGCTCATATGCATAAATAGCCCCCCTTTTTCTGTTTCTGAATCACAGTGTCCAGCCAATACAAAAAAGATTATGAGGTATGAAAACCGCACATATCAGATCGGAAAGCGTCGTTAGGG